>OY757911.1:1421447-1741447 GCA_963585895.1 Sepioteuthis lessoniana
ATTTGTTTATACTTTTTTTTATTCACAGTATAGGGAATAGTTGTACATTGGAGTAAAATATTTTGTGAAAAAGTACTTAAAAAAAGTATTTTGATGTATGATATGGTTTTGCTGTTCTAGGTGTGCTATAATATATATATATATATATATATATATAGCATAATTTGCTATATTTAATTACAAAGAGTGCTCAATATTGGGGATAGAGTATATATATCTAAGTTTATATCTATGTTTCTTGCCTATGTGATCATAAGATCAATTTGGTCTCCTGATTGCATAAGCTAGAAAGTGTCAGTCACCAAGTGGCATTGACTCTGTGTCTATGCTATTCTAACACACACACACACACACACACACACACACACACACACACACACACACACACACACACACACACACACACACACACTATTATTAATGTAGGTTGGTATATTTATAAATAAAGAGTACTCAGTATTGGTGATGGACCATATATGTCTAAGTTTGGGTATCATAGACATTGAATCAACAGCACTTGGTAGCTGTCAGTTTGTCTATGTGATGTGTTGCAACAATATATAAAGGGACAGCTATCAAGTGGGATCCACTTGGTCTGATGATCTTAATTACCTAGCTCTGTTAATTCTCTGTCTATACTTTCCTAACTTATATATAATTAAATTGGAAGTGAAAAAGTATTAGTTGAAAATCAAAAAAATTTAAAAAAATCTAAATTAGAAAATTAGCTTTGTTTGAAGTCACAAATAAGAAGTATATTAACAGACAGTTATATTTGTATGTCACTGTAACAGCAGCAAAAGTGTCACATTATTGTAATGATGTTAAAATGCTTTAAGTTAGAGAATTGAGCAATTTGCAATTTGATAATTGTGCTAACTCCAATTATAATAATTTCTCATGGGGGAAATAATTATTGAAAGCTAATTATAGAATACTTCCCCTTATTTAATTATTTGCAATTAATTATGATCTAAATTAAGGTGTACTTTAAGTAAGTATTAGATAATCCAAGACAAACATTTTTTTTTTCTTTCTAGGCCTTATTAATCTATCTATATAGCTTTATATAATTCATGCTGGGTGAGTACTTAAGAGTTAATCATATGGTTCCTGGGGGGTTTTCCTCACCTGGCAGCACCTGCTCTCTTGTCTAAAATGGGGAAGGGCTGAATTTATGCTTGGCACCTGAAGTACCCCTGAAGGCTATGGGGACCATATATTTGTGCATAGCCACCACTATAAAATGACTTCATGTCAAGTCTGACTGAGTGGGAAGTTGGAAAAATACCTTTTATGATTTGACATTTTATTTTATGTGATAAATTAGTATATAAGAAAATATGAAAGTTTTTATTATAATATATTTTTTTATAATATTATTATATTATATTTTATTATAATATTAGATGTACATTTATATATTTTTCTATTATTCAAATAAAATAAAATACACTTTTTTCTCTATTAAGCATTATTTAATGAACATTTTTATTGGTTTTTCTTTTCTTTTTTTTAATTAAGTTAATTTTAATTGTTTTTTTTTTTTTAGTTTTCTTATTCATATAATATTTGGGCATTGATGTAGTGAGGAAAAGTAGAGCCATCAGCAAGTATCGCTGATGAGGCAGAGAGGACTTTAAGATAGTTATGACTTTAAAGAGGAGACCGATGGATGAACAAGAATCTAGAAACAAGTGTATTTTATTTATTTATTTATTTAATCAATTCTCATCTGTGTCACCTTGAAGTGAGAGTATGATGTTGAAAGATTCAAAATACCTAGTGATTCCAGGAACATCACTGAAGATATGTCCAATGGCATCAGTTGATATATGAACATGGCATCAGTGATTCAGTAATCATCTAATTGATATGTACTGAATAATTGTTTAAAGGTTTTATCAATTTCTTTTCATTAGCTGTTTATATAATTCATGATATGAGTTGTATAATGTAATAACCCTCACTACTCACAGTACTTTGGATGGTGGATGTGTCAGATATTTGCTGACACATAATTGACTGGTGACAGATCAGAGATATTAATTGGCAGTTGAGATCAAGACTTGAAAAATAAAGTTGAGCAGTTTGAAACTTAAGCAAAACCACTCTCCCATTGGATAGGAGCAGTGGCTTTTAGCTAAATGGGTGATTGGCTAGAAGAAAATATATTGGAAAATAAATGAGTGGTTTTTGTGCTAATGTGTCATTCCTTCCTGGCATTGAGATCAAGTGACTGACAACCTTTCTGATACACCCAGTTACATTACATTTGTAGGATTTATTAGACGAATGAATAAAAATTTTCATTCATTCTAATCATTACATAGTGATACTGCAAATTTGACTGATAGGAAGATAAAATATGTAATAATCATAGTTACTAACAGGACTTGTTGAAAGACCATGGAATCAAAAAAATCAGGAAGAGCTATTTAAGCTAAAAAGGGTGATTCACATTATTATTACATATAAATCCTATTGTTCCTTTTGCAATAAATAATAAAAATAATACAATAAAGAATCTATATAATACTGAATACACATATTATTTGTTAGTATTTAATTCTACCAAAACTACAAGATCAATATGTAGTTGCATATTCAATTTTGTTATTTAATGGTCTTACTGGTACCAAGGAATCTTTTGAGTTCTTTATTGTTTTCCTTTTTCAGCCTTTGACGGCACATTGTTAGAGCTTATCAGAACTTCAGAGCTCATCAGATCTTCAGCTAACCAAAATTCAATAATTTATGTTTACCTTGCTATTTAGTGAGAATAGATGAAGTTAGCACTGGGCAATTCTTTTGGAATTAAATGCAGAGTTTGATTAAAGAATATCCTTATTCATTTAGGGAAAGGGTGGAAGAATATCCCATTTGTCTGCGGGGAGGCGACCTAGAAGAATATCTTACTTAGGTGAGGGTGGATGAATGTTCCACTTGGCTATGGAGTGAGTATCTGGATGAATGTAAAATATAAATGAACAGACAATCAGAATTATAATATAGATATTTTACTTCTGACTGAATTTTAAGCCAAGTATGTCTTGGTAAGGTTTTAGCTTTTATTCTTGCTACTCTCAGACTTTATCATTATTCTACCACTATCTTTGTTTAACTTTAGTCAGTTGACGGTTATGCACTGGAAGTTGTAATTATTTGCTTAAAATTTATTTGACTGAGTATGGGACTTGATCTATTGTGAATAAAAGATCAAAAAGTGATTATCAGTTGTCAGATTAATGCAAACATTACTGATAGAATTGAGCTATTATGGATATAATGCAAATTCATAGCTAATGAATTTACTACAGTAATGCACTGCAAAGCAGGAAGAATGGCATTATCAGTGGTCAGTAATTAATGCAGCCATTACAGAATAGTGCTTTTATATGTATAATGTAAATGTGTTAATAGTGATTTTACTGTGGCAATGCATTGAAAATTAGAAAGAAAAAGATTGTCAGTTTTCAGGAATTAATGTATGTATTTACCCAACCCCTCCACCTAGAGCAGAATGTGACACAAGGTCATTTTTTAAACAGAGTATTGCTGCTTTGAATTCAAAATTTTCTTCTCCTAGATTGATTACCATAGCAAGTTTAAAGAGCATAGTCTGCCCTACTATTTTCCCATAGCTGTGGTAAGAAGAGGTGGATTCATACCTTTCCCAAAGACATTAGCACAAAGTGAGACACAAACAGCTTCATCCAGGATTGAATTTGGTGATTCCATTTTCTACTACAATAATCATTATACTAAATGTGCCTTCTACCCAAATATATCTAATTTCAAATCTATAGATTTGTAAAGACCTTGAAAATATATTTCTGTACAAAATTTGCTTGTTCTTGTTTTTATTATTCAATACCATTTTTAGTATGTCAATCTATTCAGTGTTATGTATATAGGTATGTAACAGATCTCAGTTCAATCCAGTGTGTATTTTTGCTGCCTATAAGGCCTGAAAACATACATCACACACACTTTAAAAAGTTTACTAAAAATGTTAGTCCTATTTTAAAGAGCATGCTGGTGCCACATAAGTTTTTAAGGACGCATATTTTTATTAATATTTCTTTTTTTTTATTAAGAGAAATTCTCAAACAAATAAGTACTAATAGAATATATAAACAAAGAAAAAGTGTATCATAGAAGACAATAGATATTTAAAAAAGAGAAGGCAAATACATTTTTTCAATAGGCTTTTCAGTGTAAATGAAGTCTTATTACTATAGCTTTTTTTTCTCCTCATCTTCTTTGTTTTATGTAGTATTAATAACAATGGTAGTCAGTAGTTTTCATGCACACTCTTTGAATCTATCTAATGTCTTTGAAACTGACTCTTTATTTGGTATGGTTAGTAGGAGAGAGAAAAAAAAAGAGGCATGTTAGAAAGTGGTGAGCACAATTTTAACTACCTAACATCTTTTTGTTGGACTGCTTCTGCTAACTATTCAAATCATATTACTTTGACTTAAAATAACTACTCAATATTCTTAATGGTATTTGTGATTTTGTTGTATGAATATATCTGTTCTCTTTCTGTTTGTATTGTTACTTTTGAATGTTTATAAACTAAATTCCTGTAGAAAATATTCATTTAAAGTCTTGGAATGTAATTTCAATGTAATTATTCACTTTGAAAACTTGTCAGAATTTGTGAATAAGCACCCCCACCTCAAATTTTTTATTTTATTGATTTTCTTTTTTATTGCAAAAATTTCTGTGGATTATTAAATAATGAACCACAGAGATTCAGATTATTCAAATATTTTTATTCCAAAAGTTATTTTATCAAGTTTTAAGAGAGGCAATTAAACTTGTAATGTATGTTCATGTTAAAATGATCCTTCATTTTTTATGTCCACTATCAAACTTTACTATCTCATTTTAAATACCTTCTTCATGTTGCTGTGCAGGTTCAGTCTTATCATCAATTGTTTTGTTATTACTATAAGAACTGCTAGTCTTTCTCTGAGAATGGAAATTTTGATGCTGTAATGCAATATCTATAACAAAAAATTATTATCACTGAAAATTTGTGTTGTTCTATTATCTCTATGCAAAAATATAAATGTTCAATTGTGTTGTATTGGAATTTACAAAACATTTTTGTACAAAGTGATATATTTCTAAAAGAAAATTTAAAAATTATAATGTATACCATTTTTTTTCAAATATTTTTTGATTTGTGAAGTACTCTCACTAAATAGTATTCTAAGCAGCTATTCTGTGGTATGAGTACTGTGTAAAATTTGTATCTAAAAATGTTAAAACAAGGTGCAGCCTGGTAGTAACAATTATGAGGTTCAAGTTGACAAAAAGTTAATGTATAAATGGAAAAAAATAATGTTGGTTAGATCATTTGGTGATATTGGGTTATTAGATTTTATAAAACCAATCAAAGAGAATTTCTCACATTGCCAAAATTGCAATTATAGATAATGTTACACCTGGCTGAACTATTTTTACTGATTAATCTGATCCATATTAGTTACATTCAGGGCACTGTAAATAATACCTAAAATTTTGTGGATCTTTTTTGAACTTTCTACAAGGATTTGTGTAATTATTGCATATATTTTGTTTTGTTTTTTTGCTTTCATTGAAAAATGAAGAATTTTATAATATATAATTTTGCTTTTGCTTTCATTATAGTCATAAAAAAAATTTATTCCAAGCAAAATGTTAAAAAATCCAGAAATAAATTCTTCTATTTTGATTTCTCCTTTTGCACTTGCTTTGTTATAGGGAGTGCAGACATGTGAGACAGTGCATTTTTCAAAAGGAATGCTAAAATCTGATACTGAAATCAAAGATGGGGTCCATTTTAGCATAAACATATATTGAAAATTTGAACACTTCTTTAAAACTTAGTAAAATAGCTTTTTGAAAAAAGATTTTTTTTTTCTTTAAAATTATTATTACAAAATTATTAACTTGTATTGTTTCAATTTTAATATGTGTATTGCTGAATGTTGATGTTAATTTTTTAATTTAGATATTACGTCTTCAACAATCAACCTATACAGTAGTATATGGGATATATTTCTCACTGTTTTTATAATACTAACATTACTAATTCTGATAATATAGTAGATGACCTAACCACATGAGCAGGAATCACCTGCTAGGTCATCTATAGTATTGGATCACTTTGCCCTTAACTGTTCTGTGTCAAGCCAGTCCCAACTGTCTTGAGTCATTCTGCTACATACCATTACTCTAAATGAGTCATGGTGATAAGATGATAAAGAAAAAAAATTAAGATTCACTTACAGAAATTATTTAAAGAAAACAAATGTTTTCAATGTGAAAGGTTTTGTTTGGTGTTGTATTGGTAATGAAAAATCCATTCCCTTTTTTCTTGTAAATAAAATATCTACACTATCATCCATAAATAAGTACACTCCTACAATTCTTTTCATAAAATGTCGATTTCTTATAGTATTGAAACTGTAACAAAAAATATGAGCATCTAGCGGTTCAAAAATAAGTACACCTCTTATATTTATGCAATTTTTTTTTTTTTATTGAGATGTTGCAATTATATATAGTGTTGGTTAAAAGTATATTATTGATAACTCAAACTTTTTAAAGCTTTTTTTTGATGCGGGTATCATCTGGGAATGAGAAAATAGAAATTTAATTGAAGAAATCAAATTGTAGTTTATCAGAATTTTTCTTGTTCCCCAGTGATACCTACATCAGATAGATAAGGTCTAAATAACTTCAGTTTTGGGTTATTCTTACTATGCTTTTAATCTGGACAACTTGGTTACATTGTTGTAGTGTTTGGTAATAATATTTGTTATCCATTTTGAGTCTATAATGTTCCACTGGAAATAATAAAATTCTGGTGTCTTTATTTTAGAAGCAAATTAACTACTATTTATTTACTAAGCTTTTGCTTAGTTGTAACACACAGCTGAAAGTATGGGGCTCCCAGTGAGACTCAAATTCTGCCGGCCTAACTTACTTAACCACATTCAAAAACTTTTTAGGAGTGCATTTATTTATTGATGATGATGATGATATAGATATTTTCACTTGCTCTTAGTGAATGTCTTTTTTTAAATGTGACATTTGGTCAAAGCCAGATACTCATTAGCAAAAAATGTAATGTTAAACTCTGATTTGAGATATTAAAATAAAAAAAAAATGTATTTTATCCAGGTTAAAAGTGTGATAACATTAACTTTAAAGAAAAGTTTTGGTAAACATTTATCCAAACATTTCTCATTGACAATGATACTTGCATTGGAAAAATAAGGTCTATAAAAGCTTGATTTTGGATTACCCCTTCTGCACTTTTCACCTTGACTGTTTTTTTATTAATTTCAATAAGATTTTTAATAGTTTAAAACAAAACTTTAAAATCTGTTTTGTATTGGAACACATGAAAATAAAGCTTTTTATAGCCTTTCTTCCTTGATAGAGTTGTCTGAGATTTTAGTGGAGAGTTTTAATATTTATACAAAAGCTTTTTCTCTTATAAGTAGTCAATTAATTTTATTAAAACACTTCTGTTCAGTTTTCAGTATGCTTGATAAAATTTCTATCTCCAATCAGAATCTAGTATTTGCACAATCCCTGGCTCTTCTGAGCTTGAACCAGTTATGCTTTCTTATTGAGGAAACTACATAATAATAATAATAATGGGGAGGAGAAGTGGTGGGGAAAGAGATTGTAAAGAAGGAAAGGTAAGGGATAAGACAACTAGAGAAAAATAAAAATAAAACGAGGTGAAAAGAAAAAAATGAACATATGAGGATATAAAAAGAAGGAGTAAAGATGAAAGAAAAACAGAGTTGTTGGTTAGATATCAAGAGACAATGAGTGAAATATTAAAAAGCAGGTAGAGATGGAAAGTTGTAAAAATAGTGGTATATTAAGATTCTTTATTAGGAAATAGCAAAAGGAAGATAAAAGGATTCCAAAGAAAAAAATTGGGCATTTCTTATTTCTTTTTTGCACATGAAACTAATTTATATTTCTATAAAAAAGACATATTCCATAATCTGGTTTGGGTTAGGAGAGGTGTTAGTCATGTAGCATGTTTGAAGAATGAATAGCCTGGCAGAGCCCATCTCACTTCAGGTCTATAACTGGTTTGGATTCAGTTTTCCTTCTAGACTGGTTGCCATACTAAGGTTAAAGAGCCCAGTCAACCCAATTATTTACTCCTAGCTTGAGGGGTATTTGGATTCATACCTTTCCCAAGAGTATTAGCACTATGTGAAACACAAACAGCCTCATTCAGGATTTTGAACTCAGGTAGTCGAGTCCACTTCCTACAACAATAACCGTTACACAACAAGTGGCTTCATTTTAAAAACATAGATGGGCAATCAAGATTGAAAAGGGAGAGAATAAAAGGTACAGCCAAAGAGTAAGAGAATAGCAGAAGCATGGATGATTTTAATTGTCAACAGCCATGGAATTTCCACAAACACAACTTGTAATATCAATAAGACTAATAAAAATGTTTCATTGTGTGTCACTTAATGGGGAGAAAATCTTTCTGGTTTAATCCTTTCTATATTTGATTTGAACACTAAACAATCTGTTATGATTAATGCATCATTTTGAAAAAAAATCTTGTTATTCATTGACCAAATTATTGTACATTTAATTAATGTGCAGATATTTGTTTTACTTATTGTTGTTGACATTATTTTTAATAACTGTAAATCTATATTCCTCTCCATACTTGTGCTTTTTTATGTCTTTTTCATATGATTGCCATTGTTCAATATGAATATACTACTTTACATATTTCTGCTATTATACAAGAAACACTTTTCTTTATGAACTGCATATGTTGTTCAAATTAATCAGTCTGAGTATGTTGACCTGACATGTCTAAATCCTTACACTCACTTTCCAAGCATTTTCTTGTGTTTTAAACACTATGAAAACATAATTTGATGTCAGTGGAAAAGTGAAGAATGCCTAATATTTCTTCCTTTTAAAATTTTTGTGAATTCTTTTTTTTTTTTTTTATTATTCCTCTAGTCTGACACTGACGAATCATTTATTTGCATTCAATTTATTTACAGTTTATGTAATTTAGAATTTATAGTTTCAATTGTTTTTGTCTGTGTGATTAAGATTTCTTGTAAAAATGATTATATTTAAATATTTGTTGAGATTTGGAAGTCAAAGCAAAATTGTTTTTGATTTAAGAAAAGTGGAGTTAATAAAAAAGTTATGAAATTTATTCTATAATTGTGATGAAAGTTTGAATTTTATAAATAGAAATAGATATGAAAAAGACATTTACAAAAAAGGAATGAAAGATTAATAAATAAAGAAGTTTATTTTTGTTTGAATTTCTGAGATGAGATGAATCATTATTATTTACTGATGTACTGTTGTGACTATGATAATAATGAAGAAAGGACACTAGTCAAAGTATATCAGTGAATTGGCATATTGAAGAATCAATCTGAAATGGTGACAGGTGAGAGCACTTTATGATTAGGATAGGGAATGGAATTTAGACTGGAATATTTTGTCAGTTTATGAAGGAAGTTTAGTCCCTAATATTAAATTAAAGGGTATTTAGACTCTCGATTGGAGAAATCAAACTTATATAAATATTTAATCACTAGAATGACTAAGTGACCTATTAGGTCACCCTGTACCCATTCATAAATAAATGAATAAGGGAGGCTACTTTACAATTAGCATTGTTACAGACAAAAAAAAAAGATAAAAACACAATTTTTTGATTAGAAGTTTCCTTTACGCATTTCAGACCAAAAAAAAATGATATATAATATATAAATAAATATATTTTATCATAGAAGTTGTGTCCTTTAAGTGTCACACACAAAAAATGAATATACAAACACACATTTCATTATTGAAGGTAAGTTTTTCAAAGTATTGCATCCTGTCAGAAGGGTTTATAATATACTAACTGTATCCCCAGAGAGGTAAGACCCTTCCTCTCCAACAAAAAAAAGGGTTGTTCTTGGTATGACACTAAACTGCATTTAGTGGTGAGGCTCCAATTCTGAAGATCTGGGCAGTGTAAAGTACTTCTTCATCACCATTTCTTCCAAGTCCTCTCTGTTCTGGATTGGTAGTTTCTGTTTGGGTCCTATCTATAAGTCAAAGATATCTATTTGCAAATTGTTTATATTAGATAGGAATACTTGATATGTGTGCACCCCCCCAAACCTCTTTTAAAACTATACAAAAATGTAAATATAAATGTAGAATGTATGCAATTTCCAAATCTCTAGGCATAAAATAAACCCAGATGGGTTAACATGCCATTAAAATCAAAGGATTCTGCTTTTATGGTATTAATAATGATAATAATTTTCTTCTAGAATTTTTGAGATCATTCTTGACTCTAAAATAAAGCATTTATCATTTAAATAATATGTCTAATATACTCTTCACTATGTGTGGATAATTGTAATATATTTTAGTTTTTGTGAAATGTCTAAAAAAGTTTGAAAAACTCTTGCCTTGACCTGAATATCATTTTTATGGTTTAAATATCAAGAAACTATATACAATATACATTGAATAACCTATGAAAGGAATGGATTTTGAGACACCAATAATAATTTTTTTTTATGAATGCTCACTTTTGTTAATGGAATAGAATAAAATAATTTTAGAAAGCTTGAGTTTCATTGTGACCAGCTTTGTTATTTTGTTCTATTATTGAATGCCACATTATTAGTTTAAAATTGATCATTGGAAAAAAAACATTCTTGATAACAACTGTTACATTCTGTTCAGAACGTAGGAACAGATTGAGAATTTGTTGTAAGTAGATTTTGCATTATTATTTAAAAAAAAAAAGAAGATTATTATAGATAAATTCTTTAGTGGATAATTCTAATATTCTCTATGTAAATTAAATCTACTGAAATAATAATTCTGTCCTGTTGGTAGGGCTTAGAAAATGCTGACCAAATCCCCTGCAAAAGTAATAAGACCCCCTCCACACACACATACACAAAAAGAAGTGTCCTGGCATTGACACTAAATTGAATCTGATGGTGAGGTTTCAACTTTGGAGATATGAGTGTGAAGAACCCCTTCATTGCTATTACTCTCAGATCCACTCTGACTCAGAGTGGTAGAAGCTGGTTGGGTCTCATCTATGGGTAAGGTAGATCTGATTGAAAATTATTAAATTGAGATAGGAATACTTGATATCATATAACTGTAAATCATTTGTATTAAGAATAGTTATTTGAAGCTATAATTGTTTACTAAGGATTATCATTGGTTACTTGAAACCATAGAATTGTGTGCAAACAAAGGACTTATTGAATAGAAATAATTACTTGAAACTATAAAATTATTTATATTAGATAGGAATACTTGAAATTATACAACTATGTTCAAATTATTTATATTAGTTATGATATTAAGTATCTGTGTGCCAAAAAACTCTGAAGAAACAACTCCAAAAAGAATATAAACATAGATGTTTAATGAGTATGATTGTCTAACCTCTTGGCATTAAATAATCCTAGACAGGCTGATGTGTCATTAAAATTGATCCACCAACTGAAAGATAAAATGAAGGAATAGTTGAAAAAAATTATATTTGGATTTTTTCTAACTTAGGTAGTTGTTCATATTTTTATCTAGAAAATTTAGTTGCTTCTTTTTGTAAGATTTAAATATACCAATATTTATTTGCTTGTGTTTTTGTAAGACTGCAAAAGTTGGAAAGGGAGGGGTCCCCAGGGCATAATGGTTAAAGTGTTGGCCTTGAAGTGAATTTGAACTATTATGTTCACTTTTGATCTAATGCCCTTTGGGAAAGGTATGAACCCCTTTATCTTCCCCCAGCTATTGGCTAAATAGTATCACTACTGTTCTTCTACAAGTATGGCTTTTGCATTAAATAACCCATGAAGGTTGATGTGCCATTAAATAAAGAAAACAAACTGCAAATTTGTAAGAATGCTTATCTGATAATGATTGAAAATCAGGCTAAATAGAAGAGAGAATAAAGAAAGGAACATTAATAGACTTTTATGTAACTGGAATGTAATTCTCAATTGAGTTGGTGTTCTTACAACTTCAAATATTATTGTCTTTTTGTATTGTTTGTTTGTTTGTATCTGAAAAGGTTCATGCACTCTGTATAAGATAACAAAAAGAAAAAAAAAAAGGAGTCAAAGAATTGAGACACATTGATTATTTTGTAGGGTTTTCTTTTGTCTGTGTTTTGTATCATATCGCTCAATAAATACGCACCTGTTAATTATCTTTCTTATTTTCTTCTTTTTCATATAAAGACTAAGCTGTTGTTACTTGTTAGGAAGTAAGAACCTTTTGAATTATTCATAATCAAGCAAGATATATAAATATGATTGAATGGTCTTGTAATTAAGTGTTATTCTTTGTATACAGGTGTATACGAAATATTTGCTCAGGTGTAATTAGTCTTTAGATCAATGTAATGAAACAATAGATGAGCAATTTAATTAGCCCATCATACTCAAGATACAATTCTATATTTAAGCATCAATTTGCTATGGAACAATCCTTTGAAGTTTTTGTAAATATACCTAAAATTAGTTTCTTTATTTTCAATAGGCTTCTTTTCACTGGAGTTGCCGAAATAATTTTAGTTTAAATTGTGATGTGTAAAAATTACTAAATTTTATTTTCATGTTAAAGTTTTAGATTGTTATATTGCTTTGTAAAATTCAAGTGTGTTTACTAAAATCTTTTGAAAAATTGATAGTAAATATTTTATGAATTGGAGATGCCAAAAGAAGCATAATAAATAAAATGTATAACAGTATAAAAAGGCGCTGAAAACCTCTCAGCCTGACCAAGAAAGGAATGACCTAGATTCATGAAATATACCAGTTCTTAATATTCATTTAGTAGTTCAACATACTTAGTACTTAATAAGGAGGTGTTCATGGTGTAATGGATATTGCCTGGACATAGTAACACAAGTTTAAATTCTGGAGACTGTTTGCATTTTTCATAGCGCTAATACCCTTAGGAAAAATATGAATCCATCTATTTTCCCTCCAGCTATGGGTAAATAATAGGACAGACTGGACTCTTTAACCTTAGGATGACAACCAGTCTAGAAAGAAAACTCTGAATTCAAACCTGTTAAACTCAAGTTAAAGATTGACCTTGTGTCGCATTTTGCTTATGCGGAGGGTTGGGTAAATATATACTTAGCACATAATTTCTCAAGTTTAACCTTTTGAAAAAAAAGTCATTCTTTTCTTAATTGGGCCAATAACTTTTCAAGATCTCTTCATATATAATATTCTTCAAATAAATTGCAGTGATTGAGAGTCTTATTTCTTTGGTGTATCAGTTTATAAAAAATTGATACTTTTTATAAAGCCTTAATGACTTGTAAGTATATATATTTTCTTGAAGTAGTTTTCAAAATAAATTTTGACTACAACTTGTCTGCATTAATAATAGAAATTCATTTTTATATGGTTGATTGATTGATTTTTAATGGCATGTCAATCCATGTAGGGTTATTTTATACCCAGAGGCTGGAGAATTGCATTCATTGTAAATTATATTCACATTTTTTATCTAGTTGTTTCTTAAGATTTTTTGCACATAGTTATATGATATCAAGCATTTCTATTTCAAACAAATAATTTCTAAACAGATCTATTTGACCCATAAATGGGACCCTAACAAGTACTTCCACTTTAAATCAGTGTGAATCTGGGACTAATGGCAATGAAGGGGTACTCTACATTCCCAGATCTCCAGAACTGGAGCCTCACTATCAGATACAGTTTAGTGTCATGCTCAGTACATCACTTTTTTGTGAGTATGTTACCACTCTTCGAGGGATACTGTTAGCGTATTCTAAGCCCTGCCAACAGAGCACTGCATTTTTATAAAATTTTCTCCTACAATTTATTTTTTTAAAATCATAATTGATTAGTTTTTCTTCTAAGATTCATTTTTCTTATGTAAACTCTGACATTCAACAGAAGTTAAAAGAAATAGTGCCAAAGACTATTTTATTGTTACCTCCCACCCAACATCACCCCAAAAAAGAACAAAAATAAAACTACAGGCCTATAATTTTGTGGATATTTAAATGACACGAATGCCAAGATATGCGGGTGGTATAATGGAATCAGTAAAGCCAAGTTCAAATCTCTGCCTAGGCTGTTTGCATTCCCTTTTTACTAATGCTTTTGAGAAAGGCATACACCCAACTTTTCTAGCTATGTGTAAAATAGTAGGGAAGAGACGGGACTCTTTGGCCTTGGTGGAGTTACTAGTCTAGAACAATTCTGAATTCATCCCCACCCCATCAGGAGTTATTGTTGCTCATTACGTTTACTGACTTACTGACCTTAGAAAGGACCCATTAAAGAGAATACTGAAAGGAAGTACTCTCAGATTACTTATTTGATATTGTCTTATGAATCATGTGCAATCAGAAATTAAATGAACATGTATATTAAGAAACAGACAGTAATGCAAAAGAAATATTTTTAATACTTTTTTAAACATACATTCCATTTTAATATTCCCTTTTTCTACAATCGACATCTTTTGTATATAAATCTATTTTAATAGCACTCTTTCTTGCTTTTTATTTGTGAAGATTTTTTTCTTTCTTTAAGTTGTCATGTGATATTAAAAAATATGTAAGTAAAAATATTAACTTTTGAGATCTAATTTTAAATAGACTTTTTAATAAGAGCCACTTGTAAACTTTTTAAAAATATTCCCAAATGACATTGTGTAATTCAAATTTTCCTTTTTTTACCTTTAGAAATGTGCAACAGATTGTTATATTATGTTATTTAAATCATGAAATAAAGGAAAACAGTTGCAACAGATTTAGAAAAACTTTGTATTTTTAAACCTTAAAATTGTTATTCTAAGTTGTTGAAGAAACCCTGTTGCCTCAAATTAATTTGCTGTTGGCAATAATGAATGAAAATAAACATTTTAAGGGATAATACAACAACTTATTGATAAGGTGAGAAGATATTTTATTGACTTTAGAAAAATATCTATTTAGTTTAAAACATGATTGTAGAAAATTTTTATGTACAGTGTCTGTGTGTGTGTGTGTGTGTGTGTGTGTGTGTGTGTGTGTGTGTGTGTGTGTGTGTGTGTGTGTGTGTGTGTGTTGAAAAGTTCTTGGCCAGAGTTATTAAATGTATATACTATTTCACTTATTGTTCATCTCATAGTTCAACACATTTGGCATATTGTTTCTCAGATTTCTTAAACTATTTAAGAAAAACAATGAAAAAAATTAAAATAAAAAGGTCATACCCTTCTTGGTTAGGACAAAAACTTTCCAGCAACCTCTTATTAAGAAATTGAGATTCAAAAATAGGTTTTTCAAAACTAAAAAAATATCAGAGATTCCTCATTTATCTATTTTTTATTATATAATCAAGTTTATATTATGTAATTGAGAAGGAAGATTTTTTTCTTTATTGTGTGCATGTAAAATGTATATGCTGCTTCCATTGCATCCTGAAAGTTTGTTTATGTGATCACACCTCCAATGGTGAGTGAGTAGCATTGGTGCTGAAAATTTGAGCATCTTTAAGATAGGTGACTATGTTGAACACTCCCCTGGTTTTGATATGCCCTGGATGAGAAATGATCAATAAAGCAATTTCACCTATCCCTCTTCATAGATGGAATAGATGCCAAGACAATCAGTCAAGAACCTAGCTAGCCACTGTGAAATCAGACTTGGAGCTCATGTATAGCCCATGTCTTTATGGTGTCCATGAATGGTTGGACATTACAAGAACTGACACTGCCAATCATCAAGCATGGAATATGGTAATCCAAAATGTTGTCAATTCAGCATGTTGAGCTGGGTTAACCCACATTGGGTGAATACCATCACACACACACACACACACACACACACACACACACACACACACACCAGATAAACTACATCACTGCAAAGGGGTAAGAACACAACCTCCCTGCCCCAATGAGTGTCTTGGGTATGACACTAAATGGCATCTGATGATGAGACTCTAGTCCTAGAGCTTTGGGGAATATGGAGTACTCTTTAATTGCCATCACTTCTAGGTTCATTCTGACCTGGATTAGTAGTTGCTGTTTATGTCCGATCTATTGGTCAAATAGAACTGTTAAATTATTTACTAAGGTTTATTATTAGTTCTTTGAAACCATACAGCTGTGTGCAAATTATTTGTATTACATAGGAATACTTGATAAATATAATTACTAATGTTAAATAGTAATATTTGAAACTATTCAACTGTGTATAAATAAATGATTAATATTAAATAGAATTATTAGTGTTAGATAGAAATACTTGTGCCTATTTAATTGTATGCTACAAACTAGCTCTAATAACTCATTAAAAAATAAAGTTACCTAAAAACTGTTAACTTACAAATTATATAAAACAGAATTTGGCGTTAAATAACCCACAAGGGTTGATATGTTGTAAAACACCAACCAACCTTATGGGTTTTATAATTGTACCAAGGTTAAAGAACCCAGTCGACTGTATTATTTCTCTATAACTGAGAGGTAAAAAGATGGCTTCAAACCTTTTTTTCAATAGTAGTAGTAGTAGTACAAAGTGAAATACAAACAACCTTGTTCAAATGTGAACTTGCTTTACTAATTCTATTTCCTATGATGATAACTGTTCTAACACTTGCATTTCCTTCTGACCTTTGTACCATCTTTACCAAATAATGATAGCTATATGAAACTTTCATGTTTATTTTTTTCTCATGTGTTGACGTCTTGGTTTTTCTGATATTTCACTGAAATTTTCTGATTATTTGTCTTTTCTTTGGTTGGAGGTAATGAGCTATTGTCTTTCCCTATAAGTATTTACTAATCTTTTCATACAAGCAGGATAGTCTCTGTATATATTTCTAGGGTGAATTAAAAGTTTTGCAATATTTTGGTAACATGAGGCACAATTCGGCTGGGTCCAGATGCTTTTGCCAAAGTCATGAAAATGGCTAACCACACTGAACTATGAGATGCCAAACCTGCATGATATTTTCTGAGTGCTATTTGCTGGATTTGCCTCTATGACTTGGAGCACAACCTTAGAATCAAAAGTTGTAGATCTGTCTAATCTTGCCTAATCATTGAGTTTCTTCCAATCTGAGCAAAATTTCTTGACTTATTTCGTTACTGTCCTGTGATCAACTGTGCTTTAACCTTTTGGTTGCTTCTGTGGCATTATGACCAAGTTCAAAATTTCTTGACTTATTTCGTTACTGTCCTGTGATCAACTGTGCTTTAACCTTTTGGTTGCTTCTGTGGCATTATGACCAAGTTCAAAATTTCTTGACTTATTTCGTTACTGTCCTGTGATCAACTGTGCTTTAACCTTTTGGTTGCTTCTGTGGCATTATGACCAAGTTCAAAATTTCTTGACTTATTTCGTTACTGTCCTGTGATCAACTGTGCTTTAACCTTTTGGTTGCTTCTGTGGCATTATGACCAAGTTCAATTTCATAAAGCATAAGTTCCTGAATTAGACTGTTGCATGTTCATTTGTGCAGCTTTTAAATCACCCATATGAAGGAAGATGCAATGTGTAGTATACCAACTACCACAATTCTCCCAATCACAGTGGGTACCTTTAATGGCTTGAACTGCTTAGGTATGTAATATACGTTTATCTATGTTTCTAATTTTGGTGATATTTTCACTATATATAAGAATTTTACTCTTGAAGAGGTGACTTGTAGTGTAATGATTATTGTCATAGACACAACAACCCGAGTTCAATACCTGGATTAGGCTGTTTGTATTTCACATACCGTTAATACTCTGGGGAAAGGTATGAATCTAATTATTCTCCTTCCAGATATGGGTAAATAGTAGGGCAAACTAGCATGTATCAAAATACTGCAACACTTTTGACTCACCTTAGTATATACTGAATTATTTTTGGTGTTTCTTTCAAGAATTAAAAAAGAAATCATTACTGTAAAATAAATACCAAAGTTAAATAAAAAATCAATTTTGTCTCTCTTTGATGAATTGTCATTGTTTTTTTTTATTTTTTTATTTTTTTATATATCTTGAGCTATCTTTATTAATCAACATTGTCTATTACCAAATTCATTTTTGTAATTTTATTTTGATATCCTTAAGTTCCAAGCAGTCATTTACTAAGCTTAGCACAAGGCTAGATGTTTGGGGCACCCAGTGAGATTCTTCAATCTTCTTCTAAGATTTTTCTTTTATCTAAAATGAAAATTAGTTTTATCATTTTAAAACTAATAATAAGCAGTGAAGTTTTTTTGTTACTGTTTTATCAATTATTAATTTATATGCCAACTTAAACATGATCTTTGTAACAAAAAAATAATAGAAAAAAAGTACTTAAGCATCTCTCTGGATTTATTATACAAGTTTTCTCGAAAATAATATGAAACAGAACCCCTTCTCCTTCCTCCCTTATCATCATCTCTGTGGAATGCTTTACTGAGTAAATTTCATAACTTCTTGTTATTAATGAGGAAGGACACATGAGACAAGCTGCACACAGTACTGAATTCAAAAGCTAGATTCGAAATAGAAATTAAATCTAGACTCTACCGTTATGATAAAAAAAAAGCTGCAAATGGTATTAAAATTGTGGAGAAGCTTTAAAAAGAGAGAGAGAAAGAGAGAAAAAAAAGAAACACAGAATAAAAGATGAGTGCAAATATAAAATTAGTACAAGCAGCAGCAGCAGCAGCAGCAGCAGCAGTTTTCTTTATGTATTAATGAAGTAGTACACTGACCTGAATGCACTTTCTTCTCTCTCTTTCTCTCTCAAATCTTCCTCAGTCTCATCATCTTCTTCTCTCTCAGATAACCACTCTCTTTTTGTCTCTCCATCTTTCTATCTTTGTTTTTCATTATCAGCCCTAACGTGAATTTTCAGTAAGCTCTGTGGTATTTTTCATCAGTTATAAACAGCCAGCCTACCTTTAAGCTGAAAACTTTTGCCATGCTCTAGCGCCATCTATTTATACAGAATGTATTTATTTCTCATAGGATATTGCAAGAAAATCTCGAGATTTATGAGATATTTATGGATACATTGTTATTTTATTTGTTTATTTTTACAAAAGATGATTTATCTGTCTCTGTAGTATTAATAGTATGTTCACTGCACTTTAAAGTGAAACCAGACAGATCCTGCAATGTAATTTGATTTTATTGTAAAGTTCAATTGTTAGACTAAGTTTGTTGAATGCCTCAAGCAAAAAAGCTGTTTAAGCACGTTTTTTATTTTTATTTTTTTTGTGCTTTCTTTTTGTTTGTTTCATTTAGTAACTGTTAGTGGGAAATTAGTCCACTCTTAATTTCAGAATACTGAATAATTGACACAAAGAAAATTTATGTTTTTACTATTTTCTATTAACTAGTCATCACATACATACACAATTAGTAAAAGAGGTTTTTTTATTTTTCAGTTTTTTTTTTTTTTGGCTTCTTTTCATTTTTTTTAATCTTTATTGTGAGCTCCAATTTTTTTTTTTTTTTTCCTTAAAATCTTCAGAATTTTGATAAACAACATCTTAATTCTTTTATTGATTTCTAATTTTCCATTTCTATGAACATAGATAATGTATGTTTGGTCTTTTAAAAAATTGTCTCTGACATTGAATTATATGAATATTCTGAGATATAGCATTTTTCTATTATAATAATAAAGAAAGTAGTTGAATTTAGCAAATGGGTCAGAATAAAAAAAATACAATTATTTAAGGGAAAATAAATTCTTTATAATGTTTAATTACTATTTAGATATTGAACGAGTGTTAATCATTAATTGATTGAGTTTAAAAGCATATCAATCTGTCTAGGCTTATTTTATCCCTAGAGATGAGAGAATCATGTTCATTGTACGTTAGTATTTACATTGTTTATGTAGGAGGGAATTCCCATAGTGTAATGGTTAACGTGCTGGACTGCGGCCTTGAAGTAAGTGAGTTTAAACTCAAATCACGCAATCACATTCACTTTTGGACTATTATTATTAGGAAAAGTATGTACTCCCCCTATTCCCCCTAGCTATAGTAAATAGTACCTCTGTTCTTCTGTATGGATGGCTTTTGTATTATATAACTCATGAAGGTTGATATGCCATTAAGCAAAGAAACCAAAAATAATTGTTTGTGTAGTTGATTAAGAGATTTTTTTTTTTTTTGCACACAGTCCTATCAAATACAAATCATTTTAAACAGACCTATGTGACTCATCAATGGGACCCTAACAGGTACAACTACTTCAAGACAGAGTGAATCAGAGAGTAATAGAAATGAAGAGATACTCCATACTCTCCAGATCTTGACACCCCTTTTTGGAGCAGGGAGAGTCTTACTTCTCTGTAGGGGATACAGTTAGTGTATTCTAAGCTCTACCAACAGGGCAATGAGCAAATGATAAGTTGAATTAATGTTTGTAATTGTTATGTTTTTAATCTTCTTGCAGAGATTGTTGGTGAAAACTATTTCTTAGTATTTTTCCAGATAAAGCATTGTTAATTATTAATTCTTATATGTTGACTAGGATTTCTTTCATCTTAATTTCAATTGCTTTTTATTGCAACTTGCAGATCACTATTCTATGATTATAATTAATCAGGATGAATTGGAAATAAAGCATCAGCCTCCTGTATAACCTTAACTCATATTCCTTACCCCTGAATGTCTGCCTTTCTGGATCAGCTGCCTTATGATTAGCTGATGATGGCCAACCAGTAGCAGTCATTTGATTCTTAGATATATATTAATAATAATTGTATCATTTCCTCTCTTTATAACAGGATTTAATACAGATGACAATTATTATTTTAAAGTTGGTACTTTAATTTCGATTATCTTTGTGTTTAAGTACAAAATACTTATGTATTTGCCTAAACTATCCACATGAGCAAGATGTGACCCAAGGTCAATTTTTTATAGCAGAGTTTAATTGGGTTGAATTCAATTTTCTTTCTCTTAGATTGGTTGCCATATTAAGGCTAAAGAAATCAGTCTGCCTTACTATTTACCCATATCTGGAAGGAGATTAATTAGATTCATACCATTCCACAGAGTATTAACGGTATGTGAAATACAAACAGCCTAATCCAGGATTTGAACTCGGGTTGTTGTGTCTATTTCCTATGACAATAATCATTACTCTACAAGTCACCTCTTCAAGAGTAAAATTCTTATATATAGTGAAAATATCACCAAAATTAGAAACATAGATAAACGTATTTTCCATTGACCATCACTTTTATTAGGCAAGTTTTTATTGTAACCAGTTTAGTAAACCTAATGACAATATAAAGAAGTAAAAAAAAAAACAAACAAGACTGTAAAAAAAAAAAAAATTCAAAGGAAATAAACATAACAATTAGTTATCAGCCTTATAAAAAGTGCTAATGAGATATCAAACATAAATACAAATAAAATAATTTCCTTGAAAACTAATGAATAATAATTATTGTTAATACTTTCTGCCAAAAACATTGTGTTGTCAACAAGAACAGCAAAAAGAATGAGTTTAATTATCTGAACAATGTTTGGAAAGAAATAGTTTTTGGTTGGCAAACAATTTATCACAAAAATTTAGTATTTCAAACTGCAACTAAATCAGCTTTTCAATTTTAATTCATCTTATAAGATTTGTTTGCTTTCTTTGTTTAATGACATATCAACCTTTGTCGGTTATTTAATACCCAAACTATGTTTGTAGATGAACAGCAGTGATGCTATTTAACCTATAGCTTGGGAGATAAGGAAATTCAGTATCTTTTCCAAATGTATTAGTCCAAAAGTGAATGTAACTGTACAATCATTATGCCACTGGAAGTTCCCATCTTATAAGATGGCAATCATTTTTTTTGTTAACTAACTTGTGAACTCTTGTTGGTACAGTTGTCCAAAATAATATTGATGCTTTTACTTAGGAAAATATGAAAGATTCTAATTAGCATTTCATAGTTAATAGCTGTCCATGATGATATTGATGCTTCTATTTGAGAAGAAGTGAACAATACTAATTAGCGTTTCGTACGAGCTATTATTGTTATATTGACAATTTGAATGATTAAAAAATGATGTTCAGAACAAATGCAGATCCCCTGTTATGAATTAGACTGGAAATTGCTTAACTCAGTAAAGATATTATATGATAGTGCTAATTGGTGTTATATATAGATAATAAAAAGAAATTATTAGTACTAGTTGAAAACTCACCTTATGGGCAAGACTTTTTGTATGTTTAAATATTGTCATTTTTTATAATCTCCTTTTTTTCCCTTGAATTTCATGAATATTATGTATCAGTCTTTATAAATTAAAAATTGTTTCTGTGGCTATTTATAAGTTAATAAATATTGTTACCAAATTAACTTTTATGACCCATTAAGGGTCATTGCTTATCCTAAAAAATGTCAACACAACAATACTTTTAATACTTTATTCCCTTTTTTTTTCATTGGTCATATAACCTGATTGGGTTATGGAAGTGTTAATCATATTGTGTGTCTTGGGCAAGAATTGTTTGGCAGAACCCCTCAGTTTTCCTTCTCTTAGACTGGTTATCATACCAACATCTAAGAGCCCAGTCTGCCTTAGTATTTACCCATAATTGAGAGAAGAATATTTGGATTCATATCTTTCCCAAGAGTATTAGTATGATGTGAAAAGCAAACAACCTCATTCAGGATTTGAACTCGGGTAATTGAGTCTTCAATAACTATTACACCATGAATGTCTCCATTTAGCATTCTATTTACTTTATATGCTTTTCAGTCCTATTTGCAATGGAAGAAAATTTGGTTGCCATAGCTCTAATTGTCCTTGAATTATCTGATGACTGACAAAAATCATTTTGCTTATGAATACAATATGTTTACTATACTTCTGTTTTATTAAAATTGTTTATATTTTGAGTAATATTAACCTAATCTTAATGAATTTTTTTCTTAGTGACTCTAGATAGAATTCCTTTTATTTGAACTTGTTTTTTAATCCCTATTTTGCTTTTATATCATAATATTTTCTGTTACTTCTGTCCTATAACAGTTATCACAATTAGTATATGAAATATGCAGGGTGTCTCAAAATAGATGCAACCCTTTAATATGATAATGATTTATTACTGAGACAAGTGCAATGGCGGTCATTTGGAACACATCCTGTAAAAAATGCATCCTTTGAGCTAGAGACATCAAATTAATGTTTTTTTGTTTTTTTTTAATTATTATCATATCAACTTCCAGGACATGCAGTCTTTTTTTTTAGTTTCTTGTCTCAGTAAGAAATCATTATCATATTAATGGATTGCATCTATTTTGAGACAGTTTTTAATGATTTTGTCTCCAAATAAGTAATGATGCAAAATATTTTTTCCTGTCTTGTCCAAGGTATTGTGATCAAGGATTAATAGTTGTTATAGTATACTATTTTCGAATCTGAAACCAAAAAAAAAAAAACACATTATTATTAGTAGAGTCGTTACCAGTTACATGGGTCCCATTAATATTGAGTTATCCTATACCTTCTATTATGAGACAGAAATAAGATTTTATTTTGACTAATTTTGGGCTTTTATCATGCACATTCTATTTACTTAGATATTTCAGAATAAATTTCCTTATTGTAGTTTTTGTGATTTTAGTTTTAAAAACTACTTGTATTATTTATTTATTTATCTTTTAGTCCTTTGTTGACAAGTTCCTGAAGGATTGCTAAGAATTTTTGCTGATATGCCATCCTCTAATTTGCTTTAATCATTTGATTATCTTTAATGGTATAATAGTTATTATCATAGAAAATGGACCTGATGAGTCAAGTTCAAATCCTGGTCAAAGCTATTTGCATTTTATTTCATTTCATGCTAATATCTTTAAGAAAAGCATGAATCCATCTTCTTTCTTCAGCTATGGGAAAATTAGACTGGGTTTTCTAACTTTGTTTGTAGGAAAACCAATCTAAGAGAAGAAAAGATTCTGAACTTAAACCTATTTGTTTGGTATTTTTAAGGAGGTGGACTTAGCAAAATGGTTTTCTTCATAGGGAATGGCATCAGCAACCTGAGTTCAAATCCTGGATGAGGCTGTTTATGCTTCACTTCACACTTGGGAAAAGAATGAATCTATCTCTTCTCCTCCTAGCTATGAGTAAATAATAGGGCAGATTGTGTGTGTGTGTGTGTGTGGGGTTATAACCTTGGTAAACTAGTCTAGGAGAAGGATAACTTAGTTCTGTATACCACTTAAGAATTCACCATGTAGAGAATTCATCCTGTAGAGTTCATATACCAGTTTCCAAAACAGCATGACATGATTTGGTTTTCATTCTTTTAACTTTTGATATTATTTATTATTTATTCTTCCTTGAGCTTCTCCCTTTTTTATTTTCTTCTCATATCAACCTTAAAAATTTTTTTAAATGAAAATCTTTGGGCAGAACATATACAATATTAATCCAATATCTTTATACAGATCAAATTTTATTGAGTAATTCATCCAATAATTTCTAAAAATGCCCTCTCAAATTCTTTTTCTTACCATTTTTTCTGAAATCATCCAATTTAATATTTAAATTTTTTAACACTATTGCTGTTTTTGATCTGATTAGGCATTTTGTTCCAAAAATTTATGGTATGTGTTAGAATCTGACTTTATTATAAAATTCAGAGGATTTATTAAAAGTATTTTTATTTTCTAATCAATTGAAAGTTCATGGGTAATTACTTGAGAAATTCATTATGTTTTATTTAATCTTATTTAATGTCCTACATATTGTGTTTTGTTTTAATAACCCTAGCTCTCCTGAAAATTCTTAAATATTGGTGGTCAGCTTTTTTTCTTCCTTGCATTTTAAAGCAGTATAATGGACAATGGACAGTTATCCACTTCTCAGCCTTATTCCAAGGGACAAATCACTGCACTTGAAATGCTTAAACCAGTTTTGGCCATTACAGCTTGTTTCATTTCCTTTTACTTCTTAAATTCAGTGAGCACCTTCAGCAGATTTAAGGTCCAGTTAAAAGAAAAAATGTCAGATTCTCTATGCATATATCAGCTATTATAATATCTGAAACAAAAGGTAAATGATACGACTTACTTAATATTGATATACAGTAGTCATTGTCTTTAGATGTGTATATAAAATAAAATTTAGAATAAAAGTCTGTAAAAAAACACAAAAAAAACTTGATACACTTTAATATTTGTGAGCCTTTCACTCTGGACAAATAATGACAAGTTTTCTCAAATTTCTACATTAAAATCATAACTGAAACTTATTTATTTTTTTATACAAATCTACTTTGAACTTAGATATCGTATTCATTATTTGACTCTTTATGAGTCAGAAAAAAAATGTATATCTGAGTTTTCATTAATACTTTCATTTTTTTTCAAATCTGATTTGAAATTAATTTTTTTCTCTATCCATTTAAAAGCCACATATCTGAAAGGTTAATGTTTGTGATTTATGACTAAAGACTATATTAGCACAGTTGGCTGGGTCTGCAGAATACACCAACTGCATCTCTGCAGAAGGGTAAGACCCGCCCCCAAACGAGTATCCTGGATATGATAGCAAACAATCTGATGGTGATGCTCCAGTAATGCTGGAGCTTTGGGAAATGCAGAGTATCCCTTCATTACTATCACTCCCAGGTCCACTCTGGCCTTGAGTGGTAGCACCTGATGAGTCAAATAGAACTGTTTGACATTTAAACTGAGTGCAAAAAAAAATGACTTGTGCTTAATTGAATTGTTAGAAATAGAACTGTTTGATCATTTAACTGTGTGTAAACAAATGACTGATGTTTAATTGAATTGTTTGTTATACATAGCAATACTTGGAACCATTTAACTTTGTTGACTTATGCTAAATTGAATTGTTAGAAATAGAACTGTTTGATTCTTTAACTGTGTGTATCTACAAAATGTGTTTACAAATCATATATTTGATATATATGTATAAACAGGATTTGGCATTAAATAACCAGCAATGGTTGATATGCCATAAAACTAAACCAAACCAATCTAAAGACTATATATTCTCTTCTTCAATAAGAATTTGATTTGAATTCAGTGAATATCTAAGATTGTGTGTGTGTGTATTAATTTTAATTCATTTAATTTTTTTTAATAACTTATTATCATTAGCAATAATATAAATTGAAATAAAGCAACATACGTATCTGCTCTTTTGTTTAAAGCATACTAAACTCTTTTTCAGTATATAAATATGCAGCATTCCACTTAAAAGAAATAGAAATTTTTTTAAAGAAATATATTTAAAAAAAAAAAAAAAAAAAGAAAGATGACTCATTCTTTTGTTAGCAGAATTTCTTTATCTTTGATGGAGGAAATTAGTGCAAGAAGACTTTAAAAAAAAAAAAAAAAATTTTTTTTTAATTTAAAAAAATTTTTTTTTTCTTTAAATGCAGTGAGAAAAATTGTGTAAGAGTATCAAGTATGGTTATGATGATGAAAATGAACAGGAGTGTATTGAATTACATCAGTCAAGAGGAAAAAGAGCCTTGACTGCAATATGCTCTCGCATGTGTTAGCAGCAGGCACAGCTGTGAATTACATGTCTTGTCTTATTTAAACCTGAACAGATCAATGGACTGCTGTGAACTTCACTAGGTTGAGGTGAACATGAACCACATATAGACACAAAACATGTGCATACACACATGCACAGGAATAAATGATGGCCTAGCTGCTGTTGTGGTAGTTATGGCAGTAGCAATATTTACAAATGTTCATATAGTCAGTTTTCATATAAGATTGTTAAATATTCTTATTACTGTAGAATATGTTTTTGTGGGAATCCAAAAAAGAAAAAAAAAATTGGCCTCTTTTATCTATTTTTAGATGAACCATTGTCAACCATTGATTTTTAACTTGCACTTTCTTTCATCTTAAATGTTTTAGTTAATTTTTAAAATAAAAAAAGATTAAATAAAACATACCAAAATGCTGGTCTAGCTACTGTGGTGATGGTGGTCGTTGCAATATTTACAAGTGTTCATATAGTTATTTTTCAGATAAGTTACTTGAATATTATGACTTCATGACTGTAAAATATTTTTTGCATGAATCCAAAAACAAGAAAAACGAAAACAAAAAAAAAATGACCTTTTATTTATTTTCATTTTTACATGTCACGTGGAGGAAGAGTATAGATAAGAAATAATGTTTATTGTCTGGTCTATCATTTCTTTTTTTTGTTTTTTTTTTTCTCACTTTTTATTTTTATTTTTGAATTTTTCTTCCATTAAAGTATCCTGTTACTTGTCTTTCTTTATGTTTGCAACATTTGTTTATTGTTTCTACAATTATTTTAGTTTCACTTTTAAATTTTCAAATTTTAATTCATTTGTCTTGCTCATTAATTTTCATTCACATATTTCAGTTCTTTCTCTAACTGAAAAATATTCTATCCCCTCCCCCCACTCAGATACACGTGCACACACACACACACACACACACACACACACACACACACACACACACACACACACACACACACACACACACACAAAAAAAAATGGCTGTTTCAGTCACATGACCTTTGATTTGCTGAGAGCTATTTCAAGTTAATCTTTATGTGCTTCATGCCTTGACCTCACATCAATAAATACAATTAAAATTGAAAATTTTTTCTTCTTAATTAAGCTTTAAGATATTATAGAAAGTTTATAGTAAAGTTTCAACTTTTTAAATTCCTGTTTGCTGTTTATTTGTTTTCTTTGTCTGGTTTTTCTCTTTGTTGCACGTTACACATTTATACATTTACATTCACTTTATTTTCCGCCAATTTATTGGAATATCAAAATATGTGAAAAGTATCTATGTATAACTAAAAAATCATTTCTTAAATGCCTTGTGTTTATCGAGGATTAAGATATAAGAAAATGAACTTCTATAGATGTATATTCATGTTATCATATGTTGACCTATATAATAAATATAAATAATAGCATGATAAACAAAAGTACAAGCAGCTAGTTTGATTCAGTAGAATTTAAATCTGCTTTTAAAACTGCTTAATCAAAGGGAAAAATTCAAATCCATTAAGAAACTGTTTAAGACAGTTACTTCTATTTATGTTTCTTCTAAATGCATTGAATCTAAATTATAGTATATTTCTTCATTAAACAAAGCTTAGGTATTTATGCAATCTATATTTCATCATTAAACAAAATTAACTTAAAAATACTTTAAAGAGTCTAAATGCAAAATACTTTAACTTGGATTTTGATTATGCCCTTTCACTTGTCTATGAATTGAAACTTTATATTTTATAAGTTAAAATGAATCTTTATTTATTACTTTTGTAGAACTTAGTGAATAATATTGACCTGACTTATTCTGTCATGATATTGGAACATAGATTTTATTAATTTTTGTACTTTTGCCCAAGTTTCTAAAATCTGAAATAAGTTGACATTTTTTTAACAGTTTCAGTTCTGGTGTTTTTGTGATAGTCCAATCATGAGGGTAGGCTGAAATGTTCATAGGCTGATATTATATCTGCTGTTGATAACTTTTGAGCAATGATCTGCAAGCACTTCAACATTGATGGAAAAAGTATGTGGAATGTAAGGGAGACAATGTTGCAAAGTAAACCCCATTTGGTCACATTCCATGAGAGTATTTTGGTCAGCCTATGAACCTTTCTGCAGACCCTTAAATGGTTTAATGAATATTTATTTATTTTCATCAATGAGGCCTTATTTTGAGGGAAAATCATTGCTTTAATTTAAGTATATTTGTGAACTGTGTGCAAAACTCAGATTCTTAATTTGATGCAAATTGAACTTTGACATTATCCACCTTAAATGTACACAGTCTGATCAACTATAAACTTGTTTATTTGTTTAATCTTTTGTGTTGATAAAAAATTTCTTTTGTTACCATTACATGTCTTTTAACCAACTTAAGTCAGAAAGTTTTTGATTGTAGTACATTTAAAATAATAAAATTGTTAAAAATGACATATTCTTATTTATTGATTTTAACATTGGAAATGGAAAAAATAGCAATATTTTTGGCACATTATATTTTTTTTCAAGAAAAAAATGCAACTGAAATGCACTGAAAGATCTGTGCAATTTCTAGAGAATAATCAAATGTATTAGTAGTTTATGAAATTTTGTGCTGAATATTTCTTGTTTAATGATGGTTTTTTTTTATGGCTGTGTAGGCCAGTTGAAGTTGAGAATGATCAAATCAAGATTTTGCTTAAAAAATAACCTATGTTATATTATGATGGAGGAGATACTCAGCATTCTCCAAATATTCAAATCAAGTATCAAAAATTATTTGCATCAACTTTGTTAGTTGCTCTCATGAGAAGCTTTTAAATCAAGTTATACAAAAAAAAAGGAAGATTAAATTATGAAGTTGCCTGAAAGAAGAGGATAATAAAACAGTATAGTAAATAAGTTGAAAAAAAAATTCTTCCATTTTTACTTATTGAACCAGAAAACTTTTGGGCCAACCTCTACTTTCTCGGCCTTAATTTGTCTGAAATGATTGACTGATTTTGACTTCATTTCATCCAGTTTAGAGTTATCTTATGCTGCTTATAGGTTACGTGATTGCATTCATTGTTTGTTCCTTTTCACATTTTTTATGTAGTTTTCCTTAAAAGTTTTTTTGGTTCTAGTGAATATGAATAATTTTTAAACGGATCTATTTGACTCATAGATGGGACTCTAAGAGGTACTATGACTCCAAGTCAGAGCAGACCTAAGAGTAATGGCAATAAAGAGGATAGTTCAGAACTAGAACCTCACCCTTACCATCAGATGCAGTTTTGTGTCATACCCAAGATACCCCTGTTGCAGAGGGTACAGTCAATGTATTTTAAACTTTGCTGTGAAGGCAGAGTTGTCTGAATTGGACACAAGTAATATACATAGATGTATCAATAGATTGTGGCTTAATTAGGGAAAAAAAATTCTTTTATCAATAAATATTTATTTTTTAGCATAACTTCCTTTTTTGTATTGCATTGTTGGGTGAACAGGACACTGTTGCTTACTTTATAAGAATTTTTATGAAATCTTGAACCACCATTCTTTGTAGAGAACTTTCAAGTTCTTAAAACTTCTAAGTTTTGGTTTGATTCTATGGCATATCAACCATTGTAGGTTATTTAATGTCAAATCCTTTTTATACATATACATTAGATATATGAGGGGCATACGCTAAGTTTCCAGACTTTTTTCGTACAGGCATTTAAAATTGTCGTAGACTCTTGAAAATTCAGTATGTTATTGCTGTACATCTTATGAGGTGACTGACCAATTTTTATGATTTCAGGTTCAAATGAACAGCTACAGCAGCAATTGGAATATACCCTACTAAAGCCTGATTGCCACAGCTGGCGAATTTCAAAAATGCAATCTGGATGTGAGGTCTCTTTAGAAGAACGATATGCAATAAAATTCTGTTTTAAACTTGGACAAAATGCCACAGAAACGTATGGAATGCTTCAGACTGCTTGTGGAGCATCTTGCATGAATCAAGCATCAGTTTTTGAGTGGCATAAGAGACTCAAGGAGAGGGAGGATGAGAGGTGTGGGAGGAGTAAGAACATCAATACACCAGAGTTGATTGGCCAAAGGGTTAAGGTTAGGGTTACTATGTTGAGGTTTTAAGGGAGTTCAGGAAGAGATTCCTTGGGAAGAGGCCAGCACTCTTCAAATTGGGTCAGTTGCATTTCCACCAGAACAATGCACTAGTCCACAACTCCATCCTTGTCACAGACTATTTGAGCAAGATGGGCATCAAGACTGTTCCTCAGTCTTCCTATAGCCTAGACCTTGCTCCCTGTGACTTTTGCTTATTCCCTAAGCTCAGAGGTTGTCATTATGAAACAATTGAGGAGATGAAAGAGGCTGTGACGAAGGTCATTGACACACTCACACAAGAGGACTTCCATAGGGGCTTCCAGAAGTTGTTGGAATGGTACAACAAGTGCATTGTAGCTGGAGGAGATTACTTGGAAGGTGACTAGAGTTTCATGTGTGTACTATCAATAAAAGTGCCCATACGAAAAAAAAGTCTGGAAACTTATCGTATGCACCTCGTATATAATTTGTTAACATATTTTGTCGATAACATTTTTAAATGAGTCTGAGCTCATTTTTTTTGTGCACAGTTAAATGATTTTAAGCATTTTTATCTAATGTGAATAATACTCTAATCATTTGTTTGCGTACAGTTAAATGAATATGCATATGATTTGTAAGTGAACAGTTTGTAGGTAAGTTCATTTTTAAATGAGTTAAAACTAATTTGTTTACACTCTAGTATTGCTATCGTTTCTACATGGCTAAATGATTTCAATTATTGTTATTATTATCTTATACTCCCAATTCTATTCGTTATGACTCATTTGGTTTGGTTGGTTTTATGGCATATCAACCATTGTATTAATGCAAAATACTCTTTATACATATATATTTATTTAATATATATGATTTATTAACACATTTTGTTGATAACATTTTTAAACAAACCTGAGTTAATACAGTTAAATGGTTTTTAAGTATTTCTATCTAATATAAATAATTCTATTTCCTATTACTCATTTGTTTCCACATAGTGAAGCAGTTACAAGTATTTCTATGTATCACTAACAAGTCAATTAAACATCAGTTATTTGTTTATACACAGTTAAATTATCAAACAGTTCTATTTCAAACAATTCAATTTTGCATAAATTATTTGTTTGCACTCAGTTTAAATGTCAAACAGTTCTATTTGACCCATAGAATAGATAAGACCCTATCAGGTGCTACCACTTCAAGCCAGAGTGGATCTGGGAGCGAAGGTAATGAATGGGTACTCTGCATTCCCTAAAGCTTGAGCATTACTAGAGCCTCACCATCAGATGGTTTAATATCATATTCAGAACACTCTTTGGCTGGGTGGGGGTCTTACCCCTTGGAGGAGATGCAGTCGGTGTATTCTACAGCTCCAACTGATTGGACTTAAAACTTCTAAGATCCTTTTGATGAATATACTATTTGAAAAATCATATTTTAAAAAATCATGGATTCAAATCAAAGTATTAACAGGTCAATGGAGCATCTCATGATTATTCTTGATAATTACACTCTTGAAGGGCTCCTTTGATGGCATTTAAACTACATATCATAGCATTGATATGTAGTGCATTCAATAAGTTTCCAGACTTTTTTCGTACAGGCATTTAAAATTGTCATAGACTCTTAAAAATTCAGTATGTTATTGCTACACAACTTATGAGGTGACTGACCAATTTTTATGATTTCAGGTTCAAATGAACAGCTACAGCAGCAATTGGAATACATCCTACTAAAGCCTGATTGCCACAGCTGGTGAATTTCAAAAATGCAATCTGGATGTGAGGTCACTTTAGAAGAACAATATGCAATAAAATTCTGTTTTAAACTTGGACAAAATGCCACAGAAACGTATGGAATGCTTCAGACTGCTTGTGGAGCATCTTGCATGAATCAAGCATCAGTTTTTGAGTGGCATAAGAGACTCAAGAAAGGCAGGGAGTCTGTGAGGAATGATGAGAGGTGTGGGAGGAGTAAGGAAGTCAATACACTAGAGTTGATTTGCCAAAGGGTTAGGGTTACTATGTTGAGGTTTTAAGGGAGTTCAGGAAGAGATTCCTTGGGAAGAGGCCAGCACTCTTCAAATCGGATCAGTGGCATTTCCACCAGGACAATGCACCAGTCCACAACTCCATCCTTGTCACAGACTATTTGAGCAAGATGGGCATCAAGACAGTTCGTCACCCTCCCTATAGTCCAGACTATTCCCTAAGCTCAGAGGTTGTCATTATGAGACAATTGAGGAGATGAAAGAGGCTGTGACGAGGGTCATTGACACATTCACACAAGAAGACTTCCATGGGGCCTTCCAGAAATTGTTGGAACGGTACAACAAGTGCATTACAGCCGAAGGAGATTACTTCAAAGAGGACTTGAGTTTCATGTGTGTACTATCAGTAAAAGTGCCTATCCGAAAAAGTCTGGAAACTTATTTAATGATCTCCGTATAATTAACTGCAAATAAATAGATAAGGGATGTATGCTAATATTATCATTTCAGTTATCTTGAAAAATGATAATGATTGGGGTGAGCATGAATACAGACTTCATACTATAAATTTTCAAATTGGACTGAAGATTGCTTTATTTATTTTATAAGTTAGAGCATCTTAATGCTATTGCATTAACAAAACTCTCATTGTTATGTTATAGTAACAGAAATCAAACCAGTATAAAGTAGATTTTCAAGTTGCTTTAGACAATTGTTTTGGAAAATTCAACTATCTTTCAGTCTAAAAGGTTGATGGCAGAAGTTAGATATTTCTTCATTTTATGCTTCTTTGTTGCACAAAGCACTCTGGTACCATTCGAAGAAAAACACTCTTCATCCCATCCTCTTTACTGTGGAGAGTGTTTATTTTTCTCAATGCAACCATTTTTTTTCCCTACATGAAAAGTTGCATTTTAGTTTTATCTAACTAAAGTGAAATCTTTAAATGATGACTTTTTTTCCATTTAATATATTGATTTCTTATCTCATTTTTTGTGTGTTTTTTTTATGTTATACATAAACTATTAAGTGCTATTAATAATTGCACTAAATTAGTTTAGTGCAGTTCATTAAAAATATTTTTTTGATAATTGATTTTCAGATTGTTTTTAGATTTTTAAATTTCTTTGAGGTGGTTATTGGATTTTCTATGACAATCTCTCTTGGATAACCAATTCCCTGGTTTTGGGGTTGGGTAGATTATGGTATCTGGTCTTTGGTTAGAATACTAAGTATGGTAATTCCTAGAGATTCCAGTCTTGGATTAGTACCTCTTCATTGCATCAAAGAGGAGAATCAGTCATTTAGACTGGGCAATTTTATCCTTGCCTGCAAGTACACTCATGGAAGCCCCAAGTTAAACTAATCTTGTTGTTGAGGAGATAGTTAAATATTGATTTTAGTTTCTTTTTATCTAAAGGCTTACTCAGATATTTTATAAGGAACACCATTTCAAGGAATGTTTCTGATATTTCTACTTCTCTACTATTGTTGGAATGGTATTGATGTTTTAGTTGTTTGCAATGTTCTTGTAGCTTAAACTGTGAAAAGTTGCTTAATTATTTTGTTCTATTGTTGTGTCAAATTCCTTAACTTTAGCCATAATGACTACCTTGTTGAAAGAAGTTAATACAGTTGAATGACTTTTGTGATTGAATCATGCCCTTGTGTAGTTTCCATGAAACCTTTTAAAACTTTCTATGTTGGTATACAAAGTTCTTGAGCGATATTGATTTCCATGTCATTGTTGTAAAATATCAAATAGTATCCGAGTAGTTTTCTACTGTCAGTTCTATTTTTCATGTATAGACCTCTTCTTATTCTCTCTAATTTATTTTCATTTTCATGTTCTCAAATTTCACATTAATCTACATTATCTGTGTTAATTTCAAGCAAAATTATATTTTGGAAATAGATTAAATATTTCCACCCTACTATAGAAATATCTTTATAAATCTATTTAATTACAGAAAAGTTTGTATGCATACTTTATTAAAGTACTGTAAATTGTGGCATACAAGTTAACTTATTAAGACTGAAAAAATCTCTACAAAACTAGGGGTTGACTTAGACAGCAAGGCTAAAATCCAAATGTTTACCACAGAGTGATCAACCAGTGAAACGGTACTTCTGACAATCAATATCTACCACTTACTGTAACTCCAGCAGACTGCCACAAACATTTCCATCTTAAACCCATGTTTAATGGACATATTTAAAAAAATTAACTGAGATTAATATAAAATAATAAAACTGTAATTTATGGTAATATGATATCTTTTTTTCCTCTGCAGAACTAGGATTAGATGAGGTGTGTCTGTAGAATAATCCACCTATTGAACTTTTATAAATATATAAAAAAAAATTTTAAATTAAAATGTATTACCATAACCTATGGAAACATTATTTTCAAATATAAATTATCTTTGGTATAAAGTTTTTCAAAAGTCTAAAAATAGTTAATAACAAAATAGGTGGACTATTTCATAGAAGCATCAAGATATTTATACAACCTGAACAAAATAGGTGGACTATTTCATAGAAGCATCAAGATATTTATACAACCTGAACAAAATAGATGGACTATTTCATAGAAGCATCAAGATATTTATACAACCTGAACAAAATAGGTGGGCTATTTTATTGAAGTGTTTATATATTCTACAAAAACACACTAAATGATTGCAAATTTGAAATAGAAGAAAAGAAATGGTAAATGAATCAGATTTGTTATTTTGAGTTAAAATACAAGAATTATCTTCTTCATTACATAGTAACATTCTTTTTTTCATTGAAAGAAAACTATTGCGTGTATATATATATATATATATATATATATATATATATATAAAAGTATGATAACATTGTAATGCTAATTACAAATGATCTTTTACAAAGAACATATTTAATACTCAAGATCAATAATGCTAATGGCCTTAAGAAACCAATTTATCTTTAATTCATTGAAACTGGCAATTATGCTAATATCAAATTAAGCAGTAATCCTTCATCAAAATATACATAAACAAAAAAGTTGAATCTTTGAAAATTGGTTATAATGTATAAAGGTGTGTGTGATATAATTCCCTATTTTGAGAAAAAATGAAACTCTAAACATTTTAATTTTCCTTAAAAATTGTTTTTCCATCTGTCTTACAAAAATGTAATTTTGTTAAAAAAAAAATTAGATATTTTTTTTCAAGAATTTAAAATAGGATTTGAAGACATTGATTAATTGTTGTGAAACATATACATTAACAAAGTTAAAAGTTTTAACAAGTTTTCCTTTTATTAGATGTTAACTTGAAAGTTTTTTTAAAAAATTGACTGTTTTGCTATGATAGTGGTAAAAGAGTAAGTATATTATTTGAACTAAATCAATAAATTGTGCATTCTTAAAACTGACAAAAAGTAAATAGGCATTCAATTATTCATAAAGTTATTAGTTTCCCATAATAACAGTGGTCAGCCCTGTTGATGGAGCTTAGAATATACTGACTACATCTCCTGTAGAGGGGTAAGGCCATCCCCAACCACAACAAAAACTGGGTATGACACTGAATTGCATCTAATGGTGAGACTCCAGTCCTGGAGATTTGGAGAGTGTAGAGTATCCCTTCATTGCCATTACTCCCAGGTACACTCTGACTTGGAGTAGTAGTATATGTTACGGTCTCATATATGAGTCAAATAGATCTGTTTAAAAATTATTTATATTTGATTGGACCATATGTAAAAAAAATCACTTAAGAAACAACTACACAAAAAATATAAATAAAAACATACAATGAACATGATTCCCTAACCTCAAGGCATAAAATAACCCTAGATGGTTTGACATCCTATCAGAATAAGAATTTAAAAAAATTATAATTGTGATCTATGATAATATTGATGTTCCTATTTATGAAGAGGTGAAGAATTTCAATTTGCATTTCATTGTTACAAACTGGACTGAAAATTGCCTTGTTCACTGAGTTAGAGCATTTTAAGTGTATTGCTGTAATAAAAACCTCACTATAATGTGCTGTTTTTTTTCCTAGGTTATGGTTACATAAAAACAGTGAAAATTTTATTTATATATATAGATAAAGCTTAAAGATTATTTTATATACTTACAAAATCACAACCCTCCCCCCCACCAAAAAAAAAAACCAACAAAAACAAAATGATTTCATGTCGATTTTGTTTTTTTTTATATAAAATAATGAAATCAGAGGAAGCGAATAAAAAGTAGTAAAGAAAAAAAACCCCCAAAAAACAGAAAAGGCAAATGTTTGGCTGAGACGTTGTTTATTTCCATATTAACTGCATTTACCTGTTTGTTTTGTTCCTGGCTTTGAGTCATGCCACAGGATTTTATTTTTGTACAAGGCTTGATGCCAAGATGGCTGAATTTGCTTGCAATGATACTAACAATTTGACTTATTATGGCCAACATAAGAGATTAGAGGAATCTAAGCATTAAGGAAATGAATATTGGAACAACTCAATGCTTTTGATTATTAATTATTTTATTTTAGCTTTTAACTTTATTTAATTGGGTTTTGTTTTTTGTTTTGTTTTATTTGTTTTTTTTTGTTTTTGTTTTTTTAAAAATAAATCTGAGATTTGGTTCTTCAAGACAATATACAATAGAATAGTTTTCATTATTTACATTCCTGAGAAAAGTGTACTTTTCAAGTCTGCTCATGAATTGTGTTACCTTTTTTTTTTCTTTTCTTTTCTACCTACTAGTATTTCTGTTCAGCAGTGCATACCTCTGATAGGGGACATTGTTTTCTTACTAGATGACATATTTGACAAGTAATATGACCATCTTATTTTAAGATGAGAAAAACAGAATCTTTATAGCAGAAAGATAAATAAAAGAATCCCTTCAATTATCAAAAGATAATTATCAACAAAAATCATTTTCTACTTGTTGTATCTTTTTTATTCAATGACAATATAAAAATGAATTTGAGTTTAAATTCTTTTATGATTCAAAGCAAATAAATTCATTGTTTATGAGTGTAAAAAAATGTCATGGGTTATTTAATGCCAAAACCATTCTTGTAGAAGAACAGTAGTGGTACTATTTAACCCATAGCTGAGGGTGATAAAGATGTTCATGCCTTTCCCAAGGCATGATTACTATGATGTTACAGTCCAGTATGTTAACCACTACACTATGGGGATTCCCTCTATAGTATATATGGAACAAGAAAAAAGAAGTTTAAATAACTTAGGAAGGGTATTGTGCTAGCAGCTATTAGAATGTCCACTGTAGATATTATCTAATTGACAGTGGACACTCGCTACCAGATGCAGTTTAGTCTCATTCCCAGGACACTCACTATCATAGAAGTGATGACCAAAATTAGTTATGATAAAAAGCAACTAGAATTAAAAACATGAAGAATAATACTAGTCAAAATTATTAATGATTGATTTCTGTTGAAACTGGAGATGGTTGGGAATATAGGTTATATCCAATTTTGGTTGTATAACTGAATTTGTTCTAATCTTATGAATGGTTGTGTAGTCTTTGAATAAACCCTTTTAAAAGTGAGTGCTGAAAAGTTCTTGGCTTAACCAAAAAGGAATGACCTCATGCCATGAGATATACAGTTTTCTTCATATTCATTCTACAATTTAATACACTTGGTATTATTGATCCTCAAATTTCTTTAATCCATCTAAAGAAAGTCAATAAAAAAGAAAAAAGTGATTTGTTTATTTGTTAGTCAAGAATTTTTCTGTGTGTGTATGTATATATATGTTCCTTTATTTATATATATATATATATATATATATATATATATATATATATACTGCTAACTGAAGAGAAAGTCATAGAAGCAAGATAAGTCACTGATCAGGCTGAGAAAAACAAGGGGAATAGACAAAACTGGGAAAATATGCATTCAAAATCATTTTTTTATTTATGACTTTCTGAGAAAATGGTAAAATGTTCCAGGAACACTTTATCACTTCCTATAAACACTTATATGAAGAATGCATTTACAGTATCAACCCCTAACAATTTTTAAAAAAAAGTTAATTTCTTTCTAAAGCAAAGGTACCAAGATATCTTTAATGGAGCATTATATAATAGATGTTATTAAGTATTATTTATTACCAAACCCTTCAAAACTTTGTAAAAACAAAAAATTGCAACACCTGTAACAAAAATAAAATTACATAAATGTTTATAAGGGGTCTACTTATTTTTGGACTGCAACATATTTGTTTTTGGTGACAGTTTCAATGTTGTAGACTTTGATAATAAATAATACCTAATAAGATCCATTTTAATTGTATAATGTTTTTGTAGAAATAATAAAATTCTGGTATCTTTAATTTTATTAAATAAGGATGCTTTTTTCATATCTTGTTTTCCCCTAACGACAATTGACTACTAGGGGAACTCTACATTTGGCTCTTGGTTTGGTTGATATGCATTTGGCTACTGCTTTTATATAGACAGTAACAAAATTTTCATATTTGTCATATGGAGTATGTCTTTCAGTTATCTCCTGAAGAGATCAAATTTGTTTCTTACAGTTACTGTATATTGATTAATTATATCACTATTTGCAAGTGAGGATCAGTCATATTGTAAAGTTTCCCTATTTGTTTTTTTATTTCTGCATTTACTCAGATGAATTTTTGCTGAGACAATTCTGTGATCAGAAGATATGCCTTTAAAAGGAGTTATTCAAAGTGATATTTATCTGTTTCTTGTTTATAAATATATAATTTAGCCGTGCTTTAGAGATTTTGAGTAGCTGTAAGTCCGTAGCTTTCCCTTTCTTTTTTGCAATTTGGTGTTTATGTATCTAAGCCTGTTCTCAAGAGAAAACTCCATTTTGCCTATTTTAGCATTCATGTCTCTACTGATAATCAGAACCCAATAAACACCAATACACAGAAACTTAAAAGAAAAAGCCCAAAGTGAACTAACACGTACAAAAAAGACCAACTGGAATACATTCAAGGCCAAATAAGTGAAATAAAAAATTTGGTAGAAGATAAACAATGACGATTAGCATCGAAAATTAGACAGTAAATGAAGTTTACTCGAGTACAAAACTAAAAGCTGCCAACCAAGAAGAAAGACTTTAGAAGAGGAAAGAACATTTTAAGAATCTGCTTGGAAACCCACCTGAAATCACTAATAATCCTACTGAAAAAAATTATCAATAACCAACTAAACATTAAGGACATTTTACTGAGAAAGAACTTGATGCAGTACTGAAAAAAATTAAAAACAAAAAAGCTGCAAGCCATGACTGAAGTATAGAAGACAAGAGTATTTGACCATATACTTCTGCAATTATATAATGCTGTGTATAAACAAAAGACAATTGAGAAATGGACAAAAGACTGCATCTTTCTCTTCCCCTAGAAAGGTGACCTCAAAATCACTGAGAACTACAGAGGCATAACTTTTATTGCTATAACTGCTAAAGTTTATAATGCTCTGCTTCTCAATCCTAACTGACCTGAAGTTGAGAAAATTCTGAGGTAAAATCAGAATGGCTTCCAGAGAAATTATTTCCTACTATCACAGATTCTGATTATCCATCAAATCATCAAAGGAGTATGTGTTTAAAGATTTCTCCTTGGCATTTGATTCCATACATAGAGAAAAGATGGGGCATATATTTCTAGCATATGGCCTCCCTAAAGAAACTATTACCACTATAATGATGCTTTACAAAAGCACAAAAGAAATGCTTCACTCACCCAATAGTGACACTGACTTCAACATTGTTGCTAAAATCTTGCGCAAGGATGCATTAGTACTATATATATATTTATAATGTACCTAGATTAGATACTATAAATGTCAATAGATCTAATACAAGAAAATAGTTTCACATTAAAAAGTCAAGAAGTGGAAAATATCCTGCAGAAACAATAACAGATGTTGACTATGCAGATGATCAAGCACTTCTCACAAATACACCTACCCAATTTGAATCCCTGTTTCATAGCCTGAAGTAAGGAGCAGGAGGCATTGACTTCTACATGAACACAAATAAAACAGAGTTCATATGCTTTAAATAAGGAGCTATCTTTACTTTAAGTGATAAGCCTGTAAAATTAATAGACCAGTTCTCATACCTCGTTTGCTGTATCTCATCTATAGAAAACAATGTCAACATATGCATAGGGAACATGTGAACTGCTATCAATAGGTTATCAATCCTATGGAAATTTGATCTCTTTGATAAAATAAAATGGGACTTTTTCTGAGGCATGGCTGTATCATTATTATTGTATTGATGCACCATGTGGACGCTAACAAAACCAAAGCTGTCCACGTAGTGTAATGGTTAAAGCGATGAACTGCGGAATCATAGTAAGCAAGTTTGAACTCCAGTCACACTATTACATTCAATTTTGGACAAATACCCTTGGGAAAGGTATGAACCCTCTTATCCTCCCAACTATGGGTTAAATAGTACCACTACTGTTCTTCTAGCTTTGGCATTAAATAACTTACAAAGGTTGCTATGCCATTAAACAAAAAACAAACCAAACCATCTAACAAAACCCATGGAGAAAAACCTAGATGGGAACTACACAAGAATGCTATGTGCTGTTTTGAACAAGTTCTTGAAGCACCACCCCACAAAACAGCAGCTGTACAATCACTTACCTCCCATCCCAAAAAGTTTATTAACTGCCAGGAAAAGGTAAAATTGAAAAAGAACAAAATCCAGTTTGACAAACACATGTGTGGAACAATGTACAAAAATGTTGGCAGAAGCTTGAAGCTTGATATTAACTTAAAGAGCCATGGGCTTAATAGACACTGACAGTTCTTTGATAAAAGGGGATTTTTCAAGTAAAACCAATACGAGGAAGTGAAGAATAGAATAATGTTCTTGTAAGAGTTGAGGTGATGAAGTAAAACTAAATTAAGGCTAATATGCTAAAAAAACAATTATAGTTAATAAAGTCCACTAAAGGGAAATACTACAAAATGTCAAATAATTATCATTGTTCTTTGCTTCAAGAGAAGAAAGGCAATATTTCTTATTGACAAGACTTGAAATATCTGACTTTATCATGATAAGTGAAGATAGTGAAGTCCTGTTCCTTTTTTTTCAATAAGAAAAAGAAGCCTACCTGAAGTCAAGTCCCAGAAATAAGTTTAAAAAATGTACCCTAAGCTGCAAGGACTGGCAGGAGAGATAGATGATAGGAAATCTTATCTATGGTGTAACACAACAAGCAATGTTCTTATGGACTACCACATATGGACACACCAGTGTTGGCCAACCAGCAAAGACTTATATATATATATATATATATATATATATATGGATACTGGAAGCAGTCTAAAGGAGTTGCCAGGAGCGATGGATGATTGGAACAGATGGTAAGAGAATGTCTCTGCTATCAACTCGATGATGATGATGATCTTTGATTTAGAAGAAAATCAACTTTTTATACAAACATGATGGTGGGTGTACTTATTTATGATGAATACAGTAAATGAACTCGGGACTCTCCAGCTGTCATGTGTCTTCATCTGTGTGTATTCATGTGTTAACTTAAACCTGGTGACCTGCACAGTACTTTAGCTTTGTTGTATCAGCTTGAAGAGAGACACACTGTTAAATCTACCAATAATTGTTTTGAATTGCTCTCCAAACTTCCATTCAACCAATTTTTATTTTGTTTTATTTTATTTTATTTTTTTAAACAATCTCTGATGACAAAATTCTTTTTATGTTTATGCGAGTGGGCTGAAAAAAATTAATAAGCTTACATCATATCCACTGTTGATTACTTGTTTGGGCAATGGGATCCAAGCACTACAACACTGATGGAAGAAGTGTGTGGACCACAAGGGGAACTATGTTGAAGAATAAATCTCATTTGGTCACATTCAATTAAGTGTATCTTGGTTAGCTTATGAACTTTTCAGCTGACTCTTGTAATGTACTAGCTGAAATAAATGTCCTTGTGAAATCTTAAGCCTACTTTTTAATTTAAAAAAAAAATTATTATTGTTATTATCATTTTCATCATAATCATCTTCTTAATGTAACAGTTATGATCGTAGATGGAATTGGTGATCAGAGTTCAAATCCTGTACCTTCATTGCAATTATTCCCATGTCCACTCTGATCAGAAGAAGTAATAATACCTGTTAGAGTTTCATCTCTGTGTCAAATGGGTCTGTTTGAAAATTATTAGTATTAGATAGGAATACTTAAAAGCATATAAATGTGCTAATTATTTGTATAAAGAATAGTTATTTGAAGTTATAATTTTCTTACAAAGGATTATTATTGATTTTTACTTAAAATCATATAATGGCTTGAAATACTTGAAACCATATAATTTTGTGCAAGTTATTAGTGTTAGATAGAAATACTTGAAACCATATAAGTCAAGTTCAAATCTTGGATGAAGCTGTTTTTTTCACTTTACACAAATGTCATTTAGGAAGTCATTAATCCATCTCTTCTATTTTCAGCTATGAGTAAAGTAGCAGGGCAGATTGGTTAACCAGTCTAGGAGAAGGAAAACTCTGAATTTAAACCAATTGTACTTCACTTAAAAATCAATCTTATGGCACATCCTGTTTCTGGTGGAAGAGATGAGTGTGTGTATATATATATATATATATATATATATATATACTTTCTCACTATTTTTTTCTTGATCCTAAACATTAGATAACATGATTAGGGATTTCTTGTACAGCAAAATGCAGGATATGACAGTCATTTAGCTTTATTATATTTACCTATGGACCCCTTCACATGGATGAGCAAAGGTAGGACAACCAGCTAGAACCTACATACAATAGTTCTATGCCAATAAGGGATGTAGTCTTGAGAACCTACCTGGAGTGATTGACGATTGAGAAGGGTGAAAGGAGAGGGTCAGGGAGATTCATGCTGGCGGCATGACATGATGATGATGACGACGACGATGATGATGATATTTAGTGTTTACTGATTGGGATACGTTTTGATTATATCGCTTAAACCACATTTTCTACAACCAATTCATTCATGCAAATGTCCCCTCCCAGAAAAACACTTTTAAAAATTTTGAGCCACTTTTCTGAGTGCAATACTCTTTTTGTATTTTTTTGTTTATTGATTAAATTTATATTTACTAGTTGCAAAATTAGTGTGTACTTCCCATTTACACTGAGAGGGGAGGTAACTCTGATATTTATGGTAAACTATCAGGAATACCAGATATTGCTTTGGAGAAAAAAAAAAGATAAAGAAACAAAATGATTTGATGAAAGTTGAACAAGTATACACACCAGATGTCATCATTGATTTATGTTGATAAAAATGGTTAGTTGCAATGTGCAATGTGGCAACATTACTGGCAAAGTCAATATTATATTACATTACCATACAGAAACAGGTGATATTGTGCAATAAAAGCAAAACACCGTCACCATATTTATAAAGAGGTGAATTCTACCAAAGAAATAATCTATAATTGAATGGAATAGAAAGACATGAAATATCTTTCCTATAAATTTGCTAATTTTCACCCAGAGATGATGCCACAATGTTGTGTGCAGTGGTCATAAACCTGTTTTGATTCACCATTTCTAAGTTTGTGTGCTTCAAAACAATATCTGCATCTCATTATATTTTGCTAAAATTAATGTATTTTGGCATTTGGTGACCTCATTGATCCTGGAGGTTGGATCTGACCTCATCCATCCCATCATTTATGTGGTCAAAAACATTTTTTCTTCATATCAGAGTTTCTGTCTCACATCATTTAGCTAGAAGTTCTATATTTTGCCATCGAGTGACCTCAAATAACTCTGGAGGTCAACCTTATATAGTTTATGTTGAAACTTTAGTTCACTGTATCGATGCAAAAATATCTGGTCACAAGGGTTTTCTGTTTGATTATGATTGTAAGACACACAAAGGAACAAACTTTGGCTTATTAGTATTGGTAATGTTATATTTCTGACAAATTTTTAAGAGTTCATTTTAAGACTGTGACAATTTGCAATAATAAAAGTCTGATGAAATGTCAGCTTTGATTCATTACCTTCAATACATCTTTTAGCTTTTAATGATCAACATTAATGAATCAAAATTGCTATTTGTATTGTTATGTAAAAACTTTATTAAAAAGAGACAATGTTTCCATGTTAGAAATATGGACAGAAAGGAAAATAATAATAATACTTATAAATGTCATTGTGTGCTATGAATTGTTTTGAGATTGCATGATGAAAATAATTTATTAAAAATAAACAACGAATGTTTTTAATTAATGTAAGTCTGTCACCAAGCTGGCTTACCATTTTTCAGCAGTAGATATTGATAAATGTTTTTGCTTTATACAATTTTTTATGAATCTTTAAAGTTATAATGAATAAACCTTACCAAGGAAACCTGCGCTAGGGTTTTTGATTTTTTTTTTTTGTTTTTTTTGTTTTCTTAGTCATGTGTAGTGTCTGTTTCTTAAAAATTCTGATTGAATCTGATTTGTTTTGCATAATTGAAAAATTACATGTCTTTTAATAAATGATCTTTCTTTCATTTTTTTTTTTTTTTTTTTTTTAATTGATGTTATGAAAAAGTTGCTACAAGCTGATGAATGTTTATAAAAGTTTATATGCAAATAAGAACTTTGATTAATATATTGGGTTTGGGTTCAGGAAATTATTTAGGTAGCTAACCTCCTTAAAACAATGGTCAGAGTTAGGATGAAAACTTATATAAATTTATTGCCTCCGCCCCCACCCGGCCAAAATGTGACACAAAGTTGATTTAGTCTTAGGTGATACTCTGCAAGAATTGAAATTCCTTCAGGGTTGGGGAAAAAAATTGCTTAGTTCCGTCGGCATTCTCCTTCAGAGGCACCTCAGGTACTGGGCAATAAACCCAGCCCTAACTCTTTTAGAGGAAGGAGGCAGGTGCTGCTTGATAGGAAGGTCCCATGGAACTAAGCTGATAATTTCATCTCACCCACTCAGCATGAATGCTTATACCCAAATAAGGAATTTGATTGTGAGTTTAAATAAAGGCTGAAGAAATTTTCATTAGTGATTCCAACTAATGAATTGAGGGAAAAATCTCCAGTTTATAAAAATATGATTAATATGTCCATTGTTAAGTAATTAGCCTCAAGATAGAATTCACCAAAATATTTTTCATGTGGTGATAAATATATTAGAGGAATAAGGGGCTCAGTTATTTGTCTGAGCTGATTTATAAATTTATTGTTCAATTGGTGCAAGTTATAAAACTGCTGCTGGAGGAATCATTGCTTATTGATTTGGGAGTGTGAGCCAGTTACTTTGGACACTTTATATTATTGTATTATGATGTACCAGTTGGTATGTAGCTGTCCAGTTTTAGTTATGATGATGTAAAACAAATGCAAGTCCATAACACATCTTCCTCCGTCATTTGATAAGAGCAAATAACATTTTATGGTGGTATGTAAAGAAAAATGGAAGACTTATTGTGAATCTTACTATTTTTTATATAACTAAAGATAATTGCTGAGAATCAAAAGAAAGTGTATGAGAAAAATTCCTAGTGAATGGTAAGTGGGGAGGAGGAGAGAATAACACGTGAGGTAACCAACTCAGTCATTGAATTGAAAGATAATAAATCAAGTACCTTGTCTCTTTTGTTCTCAGATGAGCCAAGCTGTAAAATGTAGACAGTCCTAACAATCTTCATATCCACATTAAGCAATGTTTCTTATTTCTAGCAAAACAAGACAAGTATTTTGAATAATCTTTTTAATTCCTAATAGAGACAAACCACATTTCATTTCTAGCAAATTGCCAAAACAGACATAAAAAATATGTTTGAATAAAACCAAGAGATTGTAGCAGTTCATACTGGTGGTAATTTTTTATTCATTTTTTTTTTTATCTAGCTTTGTTATTGAGGCTTAAAATATGCTATCATCTGTAGAAGGGTAAGACTCTCCCCAAAAGGAGTGTCCTGGGTATGACTCTAAATTACATCTGATTGGGAGGCTCCAGTTCTGGAGATCTAGGGAATGTAGAGTACTTCTTTGTTGCCATTACTTCCAGGTCCACTGATTCAGAGTGGTTGTATCTGTTAGACTCCTAGTATACGAGTTAAATAGATCTGTTTGAAAATTATTAGATTGGAATACTTGATAGCATATAAGTGTAAATTATTTGTATTAAGAATAGTTACTATAAGTTATACTTGTTTACTAAGGATTATTATTGCTAGTAGAAATAATTACTTGAAGAAATAATTACTTGAAGCCATATAATTATGCATAAATTATCAATATTACATAGAAATACTTGATATCATATAACTGTGAGATTTGAAATAATTACTTGAAGAAATAATTACTTGAAGCCATATAATTATGCATAAATTATCAATATTACATAGAAATACTTGATATCATATAACTGTGAGATTTGTCTTAAAAGTAACAGTACTGTGTGAGCTATGGGTGAAAGCGGGATAAGTGAATTGTTTTTCATCTAATATATCTTAGGAGTATATAACTTTAATTTTAGCTTTCTGCAATCATTGTGTTTTTTTTTCACATGCTTTTGTTTACACCTTCCCTTTTTTAGGTTGTTTAGCTATGAGCCTTCAGGAATGAACAAAGAACACTAAGCAACAAATAAACCCAAAATTTTTGTCCTGGTTAGGAAAACTACATCACAAATACTTTAAATGCTTCAGCAAGTGTATGAAGATAACACCATGTTGTGTGCATGTGTTTTTGAATGGCACAAAAGGTTCAAAGAGGGGTGCAAAGAAGTGAAAGACTACTCCAGGAGGACGTCAACTTGGTAAGGAAGTTAGTGTGTGGTGATCATCGGTTGGCTATTCGAATGATTGCAAATCACCTGGAGTTGAGAAAGCACAGTTTTTGGAAGATTATCACTGAAGATTTGGTCAAAACTGCTGAATGATGATCAGAAGAAGCGCCACATGTTGGTGTGTCAAGACATCACCGAGCATCTTCAAACTGAACCAGACTTGCTTTGTAGAATCATTAATGGTGATTAGACATGGATTTTTGCGTATGACCTGGATACCAGGCGCCATAGCAGTCAGTCAAATTTGTTTTTATCATTCAGGGTTTTTGGACTATTGTCTTCATCTTTAATCTTATATTCACAACGTTTCAGGAACCTACATGGGTTCCCGAGTTTGACAAGAAACACCTACAGAAGGTCAAAGGACATATCGGCCAAAACATTGTGAATATAACAATAAAGATGCAGACAATTGTCCAAAAACCCTGAATAATAAAAATCATCAAGCTTTATCTCAGAAATTCTGACCACTAATAGCCAGTAGAAGTTTTCAATGTCGCTGAGGCCGAAGTAAGCAAGACAGTCAAAGTCATGTTCTTCGATGTGATGGACATTGTCCACTACGTGTTTTTGCTGCAGAGCTAGACAATCAATTAACAAGTCTATAAGGAAATCCTATGATGTATACTTTGCTCAGTGCATGAGAAGAGAATAGACCTGTGGCAGGACAAATAGTGGCTGCTTCACCAAAACAATGCACCTGCTCACAATGTCCTAAGCATATGGCAGTTCCTGTCCAATAGGAACATCTCTGTACTGGTAAAAACTTATTCACTTGGTTTTGCTCTGTATGAGTTTTTTCTTTTCTCCAAGCTCAAGGGGATCATCAAAGAGACCTATTTTGAAGGCGTGATGGCTATCAAGAGGACTGTAACAATGGAACTGAGGGATATCCCTGAAGAATCCTTACAGCAGTGCATAGAGTCGTGGCAGAGAAGAATGGGAAGTACATCAGACTCAAGAGGGATTACTTTCAAGGGGAATCCATATTGTTTGTTGTTATTTGGAATTGAAATAAATTGTTTTTGACACCAGTCCTGTTACTTTTCAGACACGCCTTGTATGTGCAAAAAACTCTTAAGGAACAATTACACAAAAATGTAAATATGAACATACAATAATCACAGTCCCCTAATCTCTCGGGGGTGTCCTCATGGTGTAATGGTTAAAGTGATGAACTGCGGAATCGTAGTAAGCGAGTTTGTATTCCAGTCGCGCTATTATGTTCCCTTTTGGACAAATACCCTTGGGAAAGGTATGAACCCCCTTATCCTCCCAGCTATGGGTTAAATAGTACCACTACTGTTCTTCTAGGAGAATGGCTTTGGCATTAAATCATCTACAACGGTTGATATGCCATTAAACAAAAAACAAACAAACCAAACTTCTAATCTCTCAGTATAAGATATCCCTAAACCGATTGATTTTAACAGTACGTCAAGCTATCATTTTTTTTATCCTCTGTACAGGAACTGTTTTATTTTTGCTTTTTTAATTCATAAAAAGTCTGCTTGTAATGCTCATCAATTCTTTGCTGGAAATGAACATTGCTCTGAAATTAAAAAAATGTCAATGTGGAAATGTGATTGATGGCCTTGACAAAATCAGTAGAGGTGAGAGTGCAGTGAAGGTTACATTAAATGTATTTTCCTCATGTGTAATAAGGAAATAAGATTAAAATTATTTATTCTATTTTTATTCAGATTAAAAAAAAAACCCCAACCCTTCTCCTTTGTACTTGTAGGCTGCACCATTGACTTCCCCAGAAATCAGCATTAAGGAATGCTTGATGAGTCCGAATGATTTCGAGGAAGCCAAAATTTCTGGAATCTCTGACTCATCTACAGATCCTCCAAAAGAAAAAGATGAAAGTTCTGGAAATAAGAAGAAAAAAGTCAAAGATGAGAAACGTTGCCGAGTGTGTGGGGATGTTGCCCTTGGATACAATTTTGATGCGGTCACCTGTGAATCCTGTAAGGCTTTTTTCCGACGTAATGCAAGAGGCAGCAAGGTAATAATTTTTTTATTTGTTTTTTCAACATTGCTTTTTTTTTTTCTAATGTCAACAACAGTTTAAAGCAGGGTTTGGAAACCTGCAGCTATGGAAGTGCATGTGGCTCTTTAGCCTAACTCAGATATTTCTTAGGAGCTTGGAAAACAAATTGATTTTGATATCATTGTTGAAACTAATTATGTCCGTTGGATTTTTATAGATCAGCCTAGGACTTAAAAGTTATCCGCCTTGATACGGGCAATATTCAAAATATGTTTTTATATCTTAGATTATATGCAATTCTTACTTTCATTTATAATTATGTGCAAAAAAAAATAATTATCCTCAGAGAGCTATTTTTTAAGTTAATTATCTACCTATCTATCTATCTAGGAGTTGTGTCTGTTTTGCTTTGTATGTGTCAACTTAGAAAAGAGATGTTATTGAGCATTAAAATCATGTGTACACTTTGATATGTTTATAAGAAAAATGACAAAATTGAGTTTTTGATTTTTATTGATTAAAGGATATAATCCAATAATTAAAAATCAATCAATTTGTGGAACTCTTCACTATTCTTCATAAGTACAAAAAAAAAAAAAAAAAAATGAAAAAGAATAACTCGTTAGACCTGGCATGTTTAAATATCATACAGATACCATAGACGGAATTTTAATGCTTTTTTAAAAATTATTCTTTTGTTATTTGGTACTAATTGTAAAAAGTTCTTAATTTTTTTGAGAACTAAAAAAAAAAAAATAAAATAAATCATGAAAGAATATAAATGAATAAATAAAATAAATCTTTAAAATCTTTCAAACCCAGAGGTACTTTTTTTTTTTTAAATACTATTTTAAATGTAAACCTGAAAAGGAAATGTTATACAAAAAATTCTACATTCTTAAATCTGACCTTTTTTTTTCATTATAAGAACATTTTTTTAGTCCTCAGCTTCTTTTTATTGTATTTACCTTTTTATATTACATTTTTAGAGGGTAAAAAAGAAAAAAAACAAAACAAAAAGAAACACACACACAGACACACACAGACACACTAAATGAAAGCATTGTTCATCAATAATTCAAATTGATCTTTTTAAATGAATGCTTTTCATATTTCTAAGAACAAATATGTTAATTTTTAATCAGTGTAATTCAAAAACTTAAAAGAAAAAAAAGAAATAAACTATTTCTAGAATAAAATGAATATTTTTCATTTGAATTAATATGCAAAATTCTGTATTTAAAAATATGGACAATTTTAGTTCTTAGCTTCTTTTTATTAGATTTTTATAGAGTAAAAAAGAAAATAAATTAAACAGATACATTTTTTCATCACTGTAACACATAAGCAATTAAGAACTGAATTTAAATTTTTTGTAATATTTAAAAAAAAAAAAGTCCTTAGAAAAATAAAATTATATTTCAAACCATTCATGAGTTTAGAGTTATGTTTTTTAAAATGATATTTTAATGTTTAAAAAAATTCCTAAAATAAAAGAATATTGTTACACATTAGTTCTTAGATTTTTTTTATCGTTAAACTTTTACAGGGTAAATAAAAATTTGAATTAAAACTATGCTGCTTTTTCAAAAATTAATTAAAAAATTGTTCTGTAACTGAGTACTAATTGTAAAAAATAAAAATTTATTGGAGACAAGAAAAAAAAAAATCATGAAAATGTTTTAAATCTTTCACCTGTATAGGGTTACATATTTTTATATTTCTTATTTGATAATTTTCTGGTTTACATTTGTAAACTAGAAAATTATCAAAAAAGAATTCACAAGGAGAAGAATACTTTTTATTTGAATTGATTGATAAAATCTTTCAACTACAAATAAGGACACATTTTTAATTCTTAGCTTACTCCTTTCTTCCCCTTTTCTATCTCTCTCACTGGTGTTCATAAAATTCTTTTTGTCCAGTCATGGACCGAGTAATTCTGCTTGTAATTTATAATACTGCAATTGATAAAATTTAGTGAAAAATACCTTTATTTAACAAAATTAGTTATTTTCTGTCAAAAGAGTGAACACAGTAGAAGGGTATAAAAAGATTAACTGTTTGTTGTTCATTTGTTTTGAGGGTGTTTAAAGTGCATTAGCATAAATAAAGTTAAATTTATGTCTTGTATGTATTTTTGTTCATAAAAATTATTTGGCTCTGGTAGTCTCAATTATTTATTTTATCTTATTTTTTTTTTTTAGCAAAAAATGGCTGCGGACCCCTGGATTAAAGTGAAGTATTTGAATAAATCTTCAAACGTGTAAATTGTTCTAGTAACAAGTATCTTATTTGCACTTTAGAAATAAATTAACAAGACAACTTCAGTTGTTATTTTGATCAACCTAAAACTCTTGTAAGAGTGATTTTCATAGAGAATTGATCTGATGACTGAAAAGTGCAAGATTTAATCATCAAGTCGTTGCAAAAAAATGTGAAATTATAATTCACCTGTTTTCTGTTATCATTGCCAAAAGTTCATACAAATAGATTATTTAGAAATATAACCTGAAATGCTGATTTTGTATCATTAGTCAATGAAGTAAAAAATTTGTTGAGGGGGGTCAATAATCAAGTCCGACGCTTACTGGCAGAATAATCTTTCTTTTCATTTCCTCTTCCTTCTCCCACTTCTCTTTTCTTTCTTTGCTTCATCTGTCTGTCTGTCTCTCTCTCTCTCTCTCACTACTTGGACAAACTGCTTCCTCACTGATCTGCTGAAGTTTTTTCCATTTATTCTGGCCAAAGCCTACCCACTTAGCAACATAATGCCAAAACCAATCAAAAGAGGGGGTGGAAAAGAAGGGACACTCTCTTCCTCTTCTGTAAGTCGTCTGTTTCTGGTTCAATTCCGAGTCTCTCTCTGACAGACGACGCACGGTGACCCTTATCCTTTTTTGTTGCGGGTTAGCATGATAGTTGCTACAGTCAATACAGTATACTAAATGGTTTCACTCTGCCTCATTTGCAGTAAAAACATTGTGCAGGTGTGGCAGCCATGAGATGTGAACTGGGTTTTAACACTGTATGACTATGGAAGGATTGTTCAGGCCAGAAGGATGGAGTGTTCTACTTCTGGGGGAGCAACTGCTTTAGGTTTTTTTTGGGAAAAAGTAGCAAGAATATACCTGATGCAATTGTAGCCTTAAGCCATACTGGGCCATGAGTAGAAACAGTTCAGATTGATAAAAGCTATTCACAATTTGAAAATGCTCAAAATTACTGAAACTAATCCTAAATTCCTGTGTTGTATAGCTATCTCGTGTCCTTGTGGTTACTCTCGCTGTTCCATCTTTCATTGTGACCCTACACTTTTTGATCCTCTTTAATGAAGACACTTTGTGTGTACATTCTTTACGCTTTCTTGATAACATAATTGGTCCATATGACGACCAAAAATTAGCCTTCTTAGACCATAGCTGGAAGTATGTTTGCACATTTTGATGGCTTGCTGATTTAAAGTTGAAATCTAACTTCTGACTTCTTGGTCACCTGAGGTTATCCACAGTCGAATTCTCTAATTGATCTTGGGGGTCATCTTCTATCAATTAAACTTTGACATTAATGATTTCTATATTTGGGAAAACTGTTTAAATCTTTTAAAATTATATACACTACATACCAAATAAAAGATTCAACCAATCTTTTATTTAACACCTACATTGAATAAAGACAACAACAAAAAACAAATATATACTTTGTATTTGAAAGACATTGGTGAAAAAAGGGGGAATTTGTGTGATAACATTATATGAATAATTCTTTTTTTCAAGAAAATAGAAAAACACTGAAAAAGGAAAAATATAAAATGAAAAACCCATTTCACTCCTACTGGACAAAAATAAGATGCAATTTTTTTACTAATAAATTATAAATTATGTGTTTGCAATCAAAGTTAAAAAAAAAAAAAAAGACCATTACTGTCTTCAATCAACTTCCAGAGAAAAAGTTTCTATCTGTAAACTTTATTAAAATAGTTTAAATGTAAACAAGAAATATGTGAATTTTGGGAAGACCTCAGTGGCATATGAAAAACTGTGGGAACTTACAGATATAATACATGAACAGGATTACTGGCAACTGTGATGACTATCAAAGATGGTTAACCTATTGACAACTGGAACATTGTGTCAAATTGCATTTCAATTCAATGCAGATGCTGCTCACTCCATAAGTCAACGCACTTTACAACATACACTGCATTCCTTGAAATTGTGTTGTTGTCATTTAACAAAAGTGCTGTAGGGATACAGCAAATAATTATCTCTATGTATGTATTTACCCAACCCCTCTGCATGAGCAGGATGTGACACAAGGTCAATTTTTAAACAGAGTTTAACAGGTTTGAATTCAGTTTTCTTTCTCCTAGACTGATTGCCATACCACGGTTAAAGAGCCCAGTTTTCCCTACTATTTACTCTTGGTTGGGGGGGAGAATAGTTGGATTCATACTTTTCCCGAGGGTTTTAGCGCTATGTGAAATACAAACAGCCTTGTCCAGGATTTGAACTCAGGTCACCGGGTCCATTTCCTACAATGGTAACTATCATACCATGAATGCTATAATGTAAGGTGTTTAGTCATGAGTTAAAGATTTTCTTGGAACTTAGTGACACCTGGTTTCCCTTGATTAATTTTGTTTTTCTCTGCTCATGAGAGCATCAGACCAATATTAGTAACCTATCCCAAAATAGATGACATTCTATCCCCTTTCCCAGATTTAACTTCCCCAACTGACTACTGCTGCTGATTGTATATAAAAACCTAGATTGGAAACTCCTCTTTTCTTGTAAGACACTTCTTGTTTAGATTGAAAAAGGCTCCACATCTGGAATCATCCTTTTCTTTCTTTTCTGGGCCATCCACACATCTTTTTGAAAATATGAAAAAGCATAAAATCCTTCATTAAAAGAATTATTTCCAATTATCCAAATCTGAAAAAGATATTTATCAAGTGTGATGATATCTAAAAACTAAACAAAATGAAAACATCCGTTTTCACTTGGTGAATGTCCAGAAGAAATCTAAGTTTCCAACCTCCTCTGGTTCAGGAGACCATAATATCATACAGACAAATGGTCAAGTTTGTTTGGAAAGGTGACCACATGAAGCTATTGATTTAGCCTACCTGTCTCTACGTTTTTTTAGCAGTCCTGTTTATATTAGTATCACTATTTTATTAGTATATTGCTATCAGTATTTTATTGCACCAAGAAAAATCAGATGTGAACATATAACTTTGGTATTGGCATTAGATTATAAAAACTTGATTAAAAAGGAAGTTAGAGGATACTCTAAAATTCCAGAAATTTGATCCTAAAAACAGTTAACTAGTTTTCACTGTCTCCTTTGAAGTACTACTTCAATAGAGACAGTGTAATGTACTCAAAAGATAGTAGCAAAAGTCTGTACTAAATTTGGTTAGCACATGTTGTTCAAATTCCAAATACTTTTAGGCAGCATCTTGTATTTATCCAATGAATCTGAAAAGTTTTGCTACTGTTGAATAGCGAGTTTGATCCTCACAACTTTAAGCTATACCTGTTTTTCAGATTGCTTTATTGTAATGTGATGCTTTTCAGATTAGACCATTCTTAGTAAGTTTGATTCTCATGGAGTGCCCATTACTTCTGGCCTTGTGCTAAATAATGTTAGTTTAGTAAATGACTACTATTGCTACTACTCATTGCTTATTAACCCATTGTATCCTTAGCTCCTTGGCCTTCAGATAATCTGTACACAATATTACTTGTTTTAGGGTATTTATGATAAATATAATCGGTGGTGGCAGTCCCTGTCGTGTAGTGGGCAGTCCCTGTCGTGTAGTGGGCAGTCCCTGTCATGTAATGGCCAACATGCTGGATTGTGACTCCTTTAGAGTAAGCGAGTCTGAACTCCAGCCACCCTATTGTGTTCACTTTTGAACTAAATACCCTTGAAAACAGTGTGGACCCTCTTATTCCTTTTCATCTATGATATTCTACAAAAGATGGCTTTAGCATTAAATAAAACACAGAAGTCAAACAAAGATATGAATATAATGAGAGCAAAATTTTATACTATATTTAGTTGGTTAGTTGGGTGGGTTTTATGGCATATCAACTCTTTGTAGATTACCTAATGCCAAATCCTGTTTATACGTATATATATATATTAAATATATAATTTATAAATGAATAGTTTGTAGTGACATTTTAAACAAGCCAGAGCTCATTTGTTTGCACACAGTTAAATGGTTTCAAGTATGCCTATCTAACATAAATAATTTTATTGAATATTAATCATTTGTTTTCTCGTGGTTAAATGGTTTCAAATATTGCTATGTGACAGTAACAATTCAATTTAACATAATTTTAGTATATGTACAGCTGAGATGGGACAATAACAGAGGTACTAGCACTTTGAGTCAAAGTAGACCTGTGAGTAATGGCAATAGAGAAGTACTTCATAATCTTCAGGACTGGAGCCTCACCATCAGATAGCTTTGTATGATAGCCAGGGTACTCATTAAATGGTCTTGCTCCTCTGAAGAGATGCAGTCAGCATATTCTACAGCCCCAGCCAACAGAGCTGTCTATATTTGATTAGCAGATGCTGTTCAAATTCTTTTGGGTGACATTTTGTATTTATCAAATAAAGAGTTTTGTTTTTAATTTTTCAAAACGAAATGTCTTGAAGAAAATGAAAGATGAGGAAAAATAGTCACTAAAATAATGAAACTGAATGACGATCAGAGTTAGACCAAAGAAAGGAAAATATTTTGATAAATACATTGGTTGGTTATGGTGTCTAATATTGGAGATATTATTTGCTTTTTAAATTGAACTTACCACCACTAGTGCTAAGCATCTTGTCATGATGGAATGGTTAACGAGCTAGTCTCGAAAACGAATAATTACTGAATTGCGAGTTTGGTTTTCATTTAGTGCTCATTACTTCTCGTCTTGTCATAAACCCACAAAGGTTGATATGCCATTAAACAAAGAAATCAAACCAAATTTAGAGTACACAGTTAATTAAGCAATGAGTAGTGGTAGTAGTAGGCATTTATTAAGCTTAATGCCTACTATCACCACTACTCATTGTTTAATTAACTGTGTACTCTAAATTTGGTTTGGTTTCTTTGTCTAATGGCATATCAACCTTTGTGGGTTATTTAATGCCGAATCCATCCTTGTAGAAGAACAGAAATGATATTATTTAACTCATAGCTGGTGGGGGGAATAAGGGGATTCATGCCTTTCCCTAAGTGTAATATAATGGCTGAGAGATTTCGTTTTATGCTTTTGGGTTTAGTTAGGCTGAGAACCTTTTGGCTCAGCACATGGGTTAGTTAGGTGCAAACTTGAGTGCAGGTGTTAATGCGCGTGCAGGGAGGATGTGTCGTTCATAGATGTCAAAATAAAAATCCGATAGAAAGGTTGACCAGTGGATGTGAATGACATCGTGCACCAGAAGTGTGCGCGCGGAGGATTTTGGGAGATTTGAAAAAGTCAGTTAGTTGAGTTGAGTTCCTGGCTCGGAAGAAGTCGGTTGACTTTTGCTTGCAGGCCAGTGGCCTTGTGGCAGGTGTCGCACGTGTTTTGGAGCAGATGAAAAAGCTAGCATAGAAAGATTGTGCCTCTCTCTTTATGTTGAAAAACCTTTTAACTTAAAGGTAATAAAAAGTTTTGTACCTGAACTAAGAAGTCGTTATATGTTTTTCGTGTTTCAGGATTCCTATGTTCTATGTATATATGTTATGAACATTCTATGTACGTTTCACACATATCCGTATTATGGCTATGGTACATAAGGGTATTAGTTTGAAAGTAAACATAATAACATGACTGGTGTTTGAACTTGCTTATGTCATGTTAGCCGCTACATCACTCTCACCTCCTTATATCCTTTGCTTGTTGACGTTCAGATATTCTATACAGAATATTACTTGTTTTATAATATTTGTGACAATTATAATATTTATAACTTTAGCTTCTCTGTATCTGATCTCCTTGAGGGTAAAGAGAAGCTCAAATTTTCAATCATCATAATATCTCCATTCACATCTGTAGAACAATAACAAATAATGCAGACTAAAATTGTGACTGTAGTTGTTTCTGTCTACTTCTGTCTGCAATTACAGTTGGGTTGTTTTTATTATTTACTGGAGATGGGTGTACATCTAGATCGGCATTTGAACTTTCCTTATCAGTTTCTTCACCGCTTAACTCACTTAAAACATAATCCTCATCCAAAAAGTGTCTTTCTTATCATTATTTTCCAATGCTTGTAATGCATATTATTTAGTAAACAAAATAGACTTAGTAAGAGGCGCGTCTGTGACTGGTACGAGGAGCATTGATGGTTTAATCTATTGTAAAATTCATGTGAGCACAAAACAGTCAAACTTTGTTCCAGGGTGCAGACATCGAAGCTATTCTCTTATTTCAGTAAAAGAAAAGTTTTGAATGGTTTCTAAATTACATCTAACATATTGTACTTACCGTATATAGTAAAACAGCATTCTGCCTGAAATATCAAAGTGTTAACATATAAGTTTTAAGAAATATATTTCCTTTATGCATTCATTTTATTTGTTGTTTTTCTGACTCAGTATTTGTTGTTTCTTTTTTGTTTTTACAGAGCACAAGGTGTTTGTTTCAAGGAAATTGTGTGATTGATGTGAGGACTCGAAGGTTCTGCCCCCATTGTCGCTTGCAGAAGTGCTTTAATGTGGGAATGAAAAAAGATATGATCCTAGGTAAAATAATTTTGCTTGATATCCTGCCCATTGGTCAAATTTTCAGTTAGTTTTTATAAATTTGAAGATGCTAATTTTTTATTTTATCCCCTTAGAGATTAAAAATATATCTTGGGTAAGTAAGAAATACTTTTAGAAAAAAAAATCTGTGCAAGAATTTGAACATTTCTGTATTAAAATGTCTGAAGTAGTTGATTCTTTGATAAATATGAGATGGGGACATTTTGAATTCCTGTAATCAATTTGTTGATTTTAGAGTTTTAAAAGTTTTTATCAATAATACTTTCATTATCTGTTGTTGTAGGGAAGAATGATCTTTTTAGCCTTGGTAAGCTATCACTCTAGGAGGATAACTTTGAATTTTAAACCAGAAGTTAGTCTCTTAGGCAGTTTGATATTGTGTTCAGTTTTGCTCTGGTAACTCCTTTTATGACTCTGGTATCAAGCCCAGTCAGCTGTTGCTTTTCTCTTGGCTTGGAAAAATGAGACTTATTTGATAGGCAATTGCCAGTCTGCTATACAACTTTGCCTTAGTTTTTACCCAGATTTTGGAGCAGATCTATGGTCTAATGAGACTAATCAATACTACACTTTATTTCCTATCAATAGTGATGTGGTTGGTTGGTTTTACAGCAAGTCAACCCTTGTTGGGTTATTAAATGCTGAAGTTATTCCTTTTTGCAAGCAGTAATATGGTTTCAAGTAGCTAATAATTATAATAATCATTTATAAACAATGATAACTTCAAGGAGCTTTCATGATACAAATAATTTCTACAGTTATATGCTTTTATATAAGTATTCTTAATACTAATAATTTTCAAATGTTGTATACTGTGTTGTTATCAACAACGAGGAATACATATGTATACAAAAATATAAGATTATATTTTTATTTTTGGCGATGATACTTGTGTGGAGCAGAAAAGCAATCGCAGAGAGTTCGCGCACACGAAGGAGTTGTCGGGAGACGGAAGAGCCAGTGAACAACTGACTTTAGCCGAAATTCGGGAACTTACATAGTCTACAACTCTCACGTGACCTGCAGCAATTCCTCTTTTTTGTTAATTATGGTTACTCCCACATCTCACTTCTTTGCTTTCCATTGGTTATGTTGTCTGCTTCCCATTGGCTACTTGCCCAAGCCCGGTTCTGTGGGCGTACGCATCTGCCACCATCACCGAATTCAACCACGTCCACAGGTCAAGGTGATATTCCGATATCTTCGACTGGATGCACCTGTTTCAATGTCCACCATATTCACAGCACCTGTGGGCATGGTGACATTTCGGCAATCACCTTGTTGATATTATCCTTGAGCGGATGCAGCTGTCTCAACATCCACTGATACACAGCACCTGTGGACATGATGACATTTCAGTGATCACGCCGGTCTTATCAATCTATCTGTTGACAACATCCGCTGTACTCACACCCGCAGATCATGTTAACATATTACACAAACAGATCTGTTTCACCCATAGATATGACCCTAACAGGTACTACCATTTTGGGTCAGAATGGACCTTGGAGTAATGGTAATGAAGGGGTACTCCACACTTTCCAGAACTGGAGCCTCACCACTGGATGCAGTTTAGTGTCATACCCAGTGTCTGTAGTCAGTGGCATACTTGAGTTTTGAATATTGTCAATTGTAAATTTAAAACTTGAGATTTCAATCTAGATCAGTGTTTCTCAACCTTTACCTCCTTGTGATCCATTTTGGATGTCAAAAAAATTTCAGGCTCACATAAGCAAAAATAGAAATTCAGCCATCCAATCAATCCTTCCATTTCATTTCTCCTTGGGCCAACTCCAGGCCCATTTTAAAAAATTCTCAAACCCACTTGTGGGTCTAAGGCCCCCCCACTAGAGAATCACTAATAAACTAATTTTTATTACACTGTTTAATTTTTTTTTTTTTCATCATCATGAACTATTTAATCAATTCAAAGTTTGGAAATATCAAATTACTGAATTTGTTTAGAATTATGTGGCAAAAATTTGAAGCAGGATTTTTTTTTCTCTTTTGTTTCTAGATGAAACGGAACGGAAAGCCAGAATGGCCAAAGTATTAGAGAATCGTCAAAAACGTCAGATAAAAACTAAAGGTCGAGAGGAAGTAACTTCTTCTGAACAAGAAGTTGGCACTGATTGGTCAGAACTAATAACAAATACGCCTGTCAGTAATTTCAGTGAAAACTCACCAACCCCAACGAGCGCCTCATCAGAACATACCACATTCAAGATTGATTTGACGAATCTACCTACAGATAGGGATATGTACCGTAAACTTAGCGAAAGTGAGTCAGTCTTCATTAAAGAACTAACTGTGCTTTATGAATCGACTCTTGCTTCATTTACAGACTCCTATCACAGTGACCAAAACAACTACTCAACAATAAACCAGTTGGTAAATAACTCTGAGATTGCCGTTCGGCGGTTAATCAAGTTTGTGAAACGCATCAATGATTTCATGCGTCTGAGCCAAGATGACCAGATTGCCGCCTTAAAAGCCTGCGTTCTTAGTACAATCCTCTTGCGTTCGGTTGCATTCTACTCATCAGAGAAGGATGTGTGGATTACGGCTAAGGGAGAAGTGCCAACCAAAATTCTAAAAAAGGCAACAGGATACATTAGCCTCCATGATTCACACACTCGTTACTGCCGTACCCTCAAAGATGTGGTACAGGACAATCATGAAATGATGACTCTGATGCAGTTGATCATCATTTTCAATCCAGAAGGCCCCAATTTGGCCTCTCGGACTTTAATTTCTGATATTCAAGACCATTATATCACACTTCTTAAGCATTATCTGGAAGCAGAGTATTCATTTTCACATGCAAAAGAGATGTTGCCATTCCTCTTACAGAAACTTGCTGAGCTGAAAGAGCTCAGTGAAGAGCATTCAAAGGTTTTGCTACAAGTTAACCCAACCGAGATTGAACCATTGATGCTTGAAGTTTTAAATCTGAAATAATAATAAGAATAATAATAAATAATAATAACAGATACTGGTGGCACTCAGACACATGAAAGTTGGGGCACTTGCAGTAAAGCAGTGTTTAGCAAGTTAGTGTCAGAATCCATTGTTTATGAGTTTGTTTCTCACTGAGTGTTCCACAATTGTGGCCTTGGGCCATACTGGGCTAAGCTTAGTAAATATCTACGAGTAAAAACAGTTCAAATTGATAAAAGCTATTCACAATTTTAAAATGCTCAAAATTACAGTAAAAATATCTGAAACTGATCCTAAATTCTTGGATTGAATAAAGACAGCAACAAAAAACAAATTGTTGCTTTGTATTTGAGAGACATTGGTGAAAAAAGGGGAATTTGTGTGACAACATTATATGAACCAAATATTTTTTTCAAGAAAATAGAAAAACAAGCATAAAAAAAGGAAAAATACAAAAAGAAAAAAGAAAAAACCCATTTCACCCCTACCTGACAAAAATAAGATGCAATTTTTTTACTAATAAATTATAAATAATGTGTTTGCAATCAAAGTTAAAAAAAAAAGACCATTACTGTCTTCAATCAACTTCCAGAGAAAAAGTTTCTATCTGTAAACTTTATAAAAAAAAAGTTTAAATGCAAACAAGATATTGTTTAAAACAAAATCCTTCTGGGTCCAAATGTGATACAAAATGGTGAGTTTTCCCAAATGTTGTTTTAAACAAGATAAAGGACAAAAAAATCGAATTTCTTTTGTGTCTAATCAAAGAGCAGGGGCAATGAGGCCTTATTCAACTGCAATATTCATATTTTTCTTGGTTATTCCTAATGAAAAGATATAAAATATTTATGTGTCAAGTTTAACAACAATAACTCCTTTGAATTGTAGAGTTGTTATGTGAAAAGGTTTGTTAATTTCTCGTTATGAATTTAGTGAATTCTTTCTCATGTAAATGTTTTGTCCATTTCTATCCACACACACATTTGCACACACTTTGTATTATGTTTACTGTTTTTCTAACCAAAGAAATGTTTGATAAGCTATTCTTCCTACATTTACCCTTATCTTTTCTTCCCCTCTCTCTCTCTCTCTCTCTCTCTCTATATATATATATATATATATATATATATATATATATATATATATAAAGTTAAAATAGTGTAGACATAGTCCACACCACTTGGTAACTGTAAGTTTCTCACCTGTGTGATCATTGGACTGATGATCATGTGGGTAAGAAACTGACTGTTATCAAGTGCCATTGACTGTCTACATTATCCTAACTTATGCTCTATCACTGATATTGAGCACTCTTTATTTATAAATATAGCAAACTATATATATATATATATATATATATATATATATATATATATATATATATATATATATATGTATGTATGTATGTATTTAATTTATTTTTTTAGTTGAGTTTAGATGCTGAGGAGCCTTGCAGATGAATGCTGAGTGTTGACATGTTTATTTTTTATTTTAATATGGCACAAATTTGGTGCAATTATGAGAATTTCTGTACTTTACTTTTTGTCTCTGTTTTCCTGTTCACTGTGTTTGAACTCAAATTCTGGTGCCTTTTAAGGGCTGAGCAATTGTTTGTGTGCACCAACTAAAAACAAAAAAGCTACTTTGTAATAATTAGATGCCAGCCAGTGACATCATAGGCCTTGTTGTTTCTTTACTCTAAGAATGATATAAATATTTGATTATGGTTGCATTGGTAAATAAATCTAGCAACCATTTTGATTTTTCTTTTCTCAACAAGACTTAAATTAAATGGTTGATATAGCCAAGATTTATCTAACAGTAGCCACCTGCAGTTTTAAAACCATAAAGAACAAATTTGTACAATTAAATTGGTAAAAAAATTTCTCATATATTTTTCAATTTTAAAAATGTTATATTCTTTTTATTTATAAATCTTTAAACTTTGAAGGAAAAAAACTGCAACCCGTTTTGAAATAATATGGCAGTCCAAATTCAGTGTTTCACAGATAAGAAGATTATGCCTTTTTCCCCTCTTTTTATCTGAAATAGTTTAAAATCTCCAGTGTTGTTTATAATTCTTATTCATTTTATATGAAATTCAAAGTTGGATACATCTAGCAGAACCTGGAATGGCTCCTATACAACCAGTGTTAATATATTTATTTCATTTTCATTAGTATCATAGAATTTGATTAACACTTTAAAGCCTCTATGTTTTGTCTACTTTGTACTGTTTTATAAGTGTTTCCGTGTGCATGTTTTTTTAATCACCATGTACAGTCATTTGTTTTTTTTTGTTTTTCTCTGTGCATAATTGTGGAAGAGTATTTTACACTCATTATTTTAAACAATGGAGAAGGAGGTTAGTTTCAATTCAATTTTTATTACAGAAGAGTATTAGATATGATTGTTTTTATTAAAGCTTAAACAAACTATAAATTATACACATCAAATATTCTTAAACGCTAAAGACTAGACAATTTTAGTGTTTTTTGTTCACTACTTAATTAAATAAGTTTATTTTAAAACAAAATTTTTTTGGGTTGTTTAACTTAAATATTAACTATGAAGTAGGTGAAGGGGTCTTAGAGCAATTCTTTTATGCACACATACATGCACATATTTTTTTTTTTGATAATGCTTTCATTGAATTTAAATAGGATCAGTTAAATTTAAATGAAATCAACCAAAACAGATTGTAAATAAAATTAAGCTATCAATATTCAGTTTTTTACTAATATTTTGCTGAGAATAGATCTTGTTTAAGAATAGGGTTAACATCTTATATTAAATGAAAATCAAATTTCCTGTTATGGTGTAATGGTTACCAAGCTTGTCTTGCAAATCTATTGCGACTGAATTGTGAGCTTGATCCTCACTGGGTGCTTTGTACATGCGCCCTTGTGCTAAATCTAAGCTATGCTTACTTTTGAAAGAGTTACGATGAAGTCATGCTTAAAGCACCGGTTCACACTCAATCTCAAGTACAGCAGTGATGATCCTGCTCTGTACTCAGGTGAGTGACCTCTTAGGAACAGCAAGGTACTGTAAACAATCTGAAGGCCTGTGTGTTTTACTGAGCAAAACTTAGTAAATTCCAAGTGTTGAAATAGAAATAATTCTTTTATTTTATCAATGTCCTTTCATACATACATCTAATAGTAAAATATCAACTGTTTGTGTATTATCTTTGAATGTAAGGAAATCTATATTTAGAAATATTAAGTGGAATGGGTTTCTACTATATCATTGTTCTATAATTGGCATTAGTATGGCTCAAGTAAAAATTAGACCTTTTATATTGTTAGTTGTCTAAATTTCTGAGACGAAGCTTGATGATTTGTATCATTTAAGGTTTGCGGACTATTGTCTTCATATAAACAATTAAGATGAAGACAATAGTCTGAAAACCCTAAATGATACAACTCCTTATATTGTTACTGATAACTTTTGATAAAATTTTAGTGATATATTCTCTTTGAGAATTTTTTAAAGGAAAATTTTAAAATTTGTTTTCAGCTTGTGTTATTTTCATTTGTTATATTTATTTAATGAAAATTATCTATTTTTTTACAAATCTTTATTTTTCATTTTTAGTTAGATATTGCAAACAAAATCTTTTAGCTGAAATATAGTTTAATGATAATAATTTTGTTTTATAATATGTTATTAGAATGTGAAAGGAAATATCTTGTTATTTAGTGTTTTTTTTTTCTATTTCATATAAATTAATAAGGTTTTTAAATATTTATTTTGCATTGGGCATCAAACATCTCATTTAATTCAATTCTGAGGATGACTGATGAAAAATGTCTAATGATACTAGTCCCTTTGGTACAATTGGCTAATTTTTTTAAGGTATTAATTATCCACAGTTGTTACATTATTTGTAACTGATCCTTTCAGTTTATCAAATATTTTCTCCTTCTTTGTAACTTTCCAAGTTTATCATTTCAGGTATTTGTGTGAAAAATACTAAGACTATTATGTACTAAAAGGAACCATTTACTTTTTCTTTTCTTAAAATTTTAAGATTTTCAACTTCTGCTCAGATTTTCTAAAAAGAGTAAAGAACTGGTTTTCTGCTATTTTTTTTATGAACAATAGAAATTTTTTAGTAGAGAAAATAAAGAAAGAAATTTAATCTGATACATTTTATCTGAATAAAATGTCTTTTATTTACAAACTTTCTTTGCTTTCTGATAAAACAGATGACTTTCACTTAGGAATAAAACTGTCTAGGCTAACTTTTTAAAAAGCTTATTAAATTTCCTTTTACAAATGTTCTTGTTTTTAGTTCAATGAAAAAAGATTTATTTGTTTCTGTGACTATAATTTTTTTCCTATCATTTATTATGTTCTTTACATGCTTAAGATTTTTATGAAAAGATTCCTTGTAAGTCGTCCAGTTGCCTAAATTGTTTGAGATTTCCTTATAATGATTATATACATCTTCATTAATTTGACTATAAGATTTGAAAATAGAGGATTAAATATGGCTGAAATATAAACTCAGCTCAGTTTTAGCTACACACAAAGCATTTATCTGAAGCAATTTATTCAAAGTGCATTTTCCTGATTCTTGCTTCTAATAATTTTCTAAAGTTCTGAAATGAAGTATTTTCATTATTCAATATATTTTTAGACTGAAATCTTGTCAGCACCAAAGATGAAGACTGTAATTTGAAAAGATATAGAAAATAACTCTCAATAAGTTATAAAAAATCTATGCAAAAGTTTTTTAGAAAATGTCCATCTTTTGAGTGACACAGTACTCATATGTTAGTTATTTTGTTTTCACTATTCTCTATTTTCTTCACACAAATTTGATTGAAGGTGTTGAAAATGGTTTTGTATTTTTTTTATTTTTTATTTTTTTGGTATTATTTTCTTGTGACTTTTTTTTTTCAAAATCTTGTTCTCTTCCTTTTTCATCAACTACATTCAATCAAACTGTCTGGTCCAAAAAAAAAAAAAAAAAGAAAAGCTTATCATTATTATAAATATCAGTTTTAACTTGTATTATCCTTCATCTTCTCAAATGACAGAGCTCCATCTGAAAAGTAAATGAAATTAATCTATTAACATCAGTGTATAAAAAATAACAAATATGACCCTGACAAATTGGAAATGAGACTATTGGATGGGTCTCTATAGATGTTATTTGAAATTCTAATGATACCATTGCTATTAAGCTGAGATAGTAAAGCTGCTGGGGTATAAAGAACCAGGCTTTTTTTGAAGCAATGGATGATGTGAGTTATCCATTATTCTTGCTTTTAATGCATATTGTTCTTATCTGTTGTAAAAATAATGACCTGGGTGAGTTGTAACTAAATTTGAGGTGGAGGATAATATTAGTTGAAATTAACAAAAATAGGAATTGACTGGAATTCATCTAAAATTTCAAAAAAGAGTTTATAATTCTGTTTTTCTCTATACTATAATTCTCTTCACAACATTCAAGGCTTTTAGAATATACATTTAACTTTCAATTTTTCTCATTTAGTTTTTTATGCTTATGACATTTCTATTGTTATTATAATCCTCCATCTTACTTATAAAAGATGATCCTCCATCTTACTTATAAAAAATGATATTGTTTTTAAAGAATTTCTTCATTAGAAAAAATATAATAAAAGTACAAACAATATTCATTGTTTGTACTTTTTTTCCTAGTCCTTTAATTTTTAATCATATGTATTGTTTTAAATCATAGATTTAACACTAGCATTTTCTTTTTATTTGTAACAAAAACTAAATCTTTCACTTTTTCCTGCTTTATTTATCCCAACAACTTTTTCCTGCTTTATTTATCCCAACAACTCAGTTTAAGTCTTTCTTCTTATAATCTTTTCATTAATACTTTGAAATTTATAAACCTTTATGAACAATTTTTATTTAAATCTTCTTTTTGTGATAAGACATAAAATAATGTAATGCATTTCTTCTTGGCCTTTACACTTTAAATTTCTACTTTTAGAGTCTGAAAAAAGAAAAACACTATGAAACTAAAGAACATTGTCAGTAAAGTATGAAATTGAATCAGTCACAAGCTATGTAGTTTGTATATCTTTGTATTTCAATAGTTGATAGTATGATGACTTAACAAAAATTTACTTTTGTTCTTTGGGCTACAAATCTCTATGCATTCCAAAATAAAATTGACTGAAAGTTAGCAATGTTATTTTAATTTTAAAATTTGTTGCTAATGTCTACAACTTGTGACAGAAACAGAAATCATTTTATTTTTTTAGTATAAAATTAATTATACCTGGAAGTTATGACATGAAAGTTCATTTTGATTTTAAAACAAAATCAGATACATGGAATTTAGCACATTCAGTGTGATATGAGCCACCAGTGGGTCATTCTATATTTTTTGTTAGTGTGAATCATCCTACCAGTGAGTTGCATACCAAAAAATATAGCATAATCTCCTAGTACGCTGTATTATATTGAATATGTTTAACATCATTTTGTGGCAATTAACTGGATTGGGTGGGGATCATATTTTTGTTTTTGGTAGTTTTTTTTTTTATTGTGTTGAAAGGATTTATATGTTACTTTTACTTCTTTGCTCTGGCAAAAAAAAAAAGATCTATAAATAGTTTAAAGATTATTAGACTTTTCATGAAATCAATCCAGTAAAATTTTGTCCAATTTTAAAAATGTTGACGAAATCTAGAATAAAATTTTACTTGTAGAATTAAGTATTAATAAAAAGATGAATTTAATTATTTCTTTTAATATGTCACTTGAATCTTTTTAACATAAAATACTGTTAGATGCTTGATATAAAAAAAAAAGTTCAAATTCTTATGCCAGTGTTGCAAAAATTTGTCTATGTAAAAGAATATTTTATATTGTTACCACTGAAGCAAGTGAATTTAATTTATTTAAAAGAAAAAAAAAATTATTCTAAATTTTTTTCTTAATTTATAAGAATAAAATTGGGATTATATTGAAATTGAATTATAACATGAAATTATATTAAAATGAATTTTTTTTTTATTGAATTAATTAAATAATTAATAAAATCATTTTTCTATAAAATTCCAGAAAAGAAAAGTTAATGACAGAATTTTTTCTGGCTAATGCTGATTTTGTAAGGGATTTTTTGATACTTGCCCAGAATAGGCCATTAAGAAAATGTCTGCAGTTATGGACAATGTCCAACTTTGAATGACTTTCAATATGCCAGAATAGCCTGCTGAGGAGTGGGTTATTCTGGACAAGTACTATATTTATATTTTTTTGTATATCCAGACCTAGCACTCGGAAGGACACATAATCATTTCTTAGAATGATAATTTATCGCATTTGTATTATCTTTATTATCAAATCAGTTCAGATTATCTATTAAAGATTTAATTCGATTTTAGTAAATTGTAAAGCAATAAAATTGAGTAATATTTTTTATGTTGAAATAGAAAAATGAACAAAAATTAAAATCCTTTTAATTTTAGTTGCTTCTTATTATAACTTACTGAAGCTGTTATTCCTATGATCATAAGGAACAGCACATATTGAATACAAATAGTAAAGGAATTGTCACACACACACACACACACACACACACACACACACACACACACACACACACACACACACAACAAATAAAAGAAATAGTCCAAATTAATAATAATGATTGACAAATGTTCATCTCAGAAATAGAAATAAATAAAATATGAAAATATTACTTACTTTGATATGCAGCTGAAGATCAAGAAAAATATAGAAGACTTTTTAATGAAGTTGGTTTACTGTTTCTTACTTGTTTTTAATGTTCATATGCAACATGCAAGTTATTTCTCATGCAACACTTAGCAAAATTGGTAGTGTGTTTGTGTATGTATATAGGTACACACACACATATATTTATAGTAGTTTATGAGCACCATACATGGTATAATGATATCGAGTTAGTCTAGCAGACCATTGCTAGTGATTTTGATTTTAACTGGGTGCCCTATACTTTTGGCCTTGTGTCAGTAGTAAATGACTACTGTAGTTGTTTTATTATTATTATTATTATTATTATTAAGAGGAGGAATGCTCCTGTAATGTTTGGTATTTTTGCTGCACAGGAAATAAGGCTGTGATATGATTTGTGATTTTTCTTTATCATTGTAAACTAAAATAAGTTTGCCTGTTTGCAGTACTGAGATTAATAATAAAACAATTAGCATTTGAAATAATAACATTTGTCTTTTAATTTTCTAAACTTGATTGTAACAATCTTCATATCTTAAAATGCACTTGACAGAATGCCTTTGAAATTCCTATTAATACTCTATATACTTAGGTATCATGTGGCTATCTGAGACTTAAATTTTAGTCTAATATTAGGGGGTCGCACCATACGTGAGATACAAACTTTGGCCAAGGCCTACTGGTACACTTCAGATTTTCAGCTGCGAAAGCTTTTCATTTAGGTCTTAGGAAGTCCCATGATACACAAGTATATACAGTATGTATTCTTTATCTCTCCTCAGTTGTATGTTGTATCTAGTAATTCATAGATGTTGTCATATATATATATATATATATATATATATATATATATATATATATTCTTATCACCTCAACACAATTCATAGATCATCAAATCTTTTGAATATCGTTGAAAAAAACTTAAAATCTTGATTCATTACGAAAAATAAAACAATAAGATTAAAAAAAAAATGTCACTTCTTATGTGTATTGAATTTTAAACACCACTTAGCTTTGGATAAAGAAAGTTCTTAATGGTTATTATTTTTAATTTAAATTTTTAGCTCTTCTAAACACAAATTATCATGTAGCATCAGTCTCTAAATTTTTTTTCTTGAGAAATTTCCAGTATAATTTCTTATTTTGACCTTATTTCAGAGATGTTGTCTTTGCCTTGACTTCAAGCTCTCACTTTTGATTATGGCTTTTTGGTCTTCAGTTTCCTCTTTAGTGGATGGTTGGATTCTATCTTATATTTCTTACTATAACTCCCTGAGATGTGTACAAGAATTTTTGTAATGTTTACTTTGTATGAAGGTTTATATTTTGTGAGGTAGTTGTTCAGTATTTCTATAGGAAAATCATGCTGTTATACCACCTACAAATCTTCTGAATGTTTTTTGTTATACTTTTCAAGATATAGCACCATTTTGTTTATATCTTTGGTTTGCTAGAGAGTCTTGATGTTATGTGGATTTGTGGGGAGTTATTAGTGGGTGTTACATGAATGAGTATCAAGGAAACTAATTACTTTAATTGATTTTGTTTTTTCTTTTTGAATGATACAAAATAGGGAGTTAGAATCAAAATTCAAATTTAATTCAGTGTGTATTTGTTATAACCTATCAAAATGTTTCCGGATGAGTAGTAACCAAAATGGCGGTTGGAAATGAAATGGAAATCTTTATAGCCTTAACAAAATACAATACTTGCCAGCGGTGTGAAGAAAGTAACCACTGCTTGTGGTGACTACTTTGCATATTCCCCCCACCCACTCACATTAATGTCCAACATATTTATGAGGAATGGGACATACCCATTATTATTCAGAGGTAGGGTATATAACAGTAGGTATGTATGTATTATATATATATATATATATATATATAAGAAAGACAATTTGGAAAATCAGAAGTGTAACATCATCAGAAAGCATTCTGATGCCATTAGATCTCTAATGAAATGTCAATCTGATTTTTCAAACTTATATATAAGTCTGCAGTGTGAGTCACCAGAATATTTTTAGAAAGCAAATTTATCATCTTTTCTTTCTATGTAATTTATTGATGTTCTAATAGAAAACATAATCTAACAGTTCATATCTTCCTAGTGTGACTAGAATATTAGGTGTTGTCTATGTATATAAGCCAAATTGTTGGCCTTTGTGGTGATATTCTAATGTCAAATCTTCAAAATAATTAATATAGCTTTTTTTGTCACTACTAGTTAATTCTATAGCCAAGCTTTTCTCTTGTAATGACAGGTCCTAATGTATATACTGGATGACACTGAAAGGTTACTGGTTCCAATGTACATTTTAGTATAACACATCAGCTGAAAAGTTAATAAGAAGCAACAAAGATGAAGATACTAGTCTGTATAATTTGTGAATTAATGAAAATGCTTTATTTCAGACAAATTAGTTTTATAATTTTAACTGAAGGCTATGAAGATAAACTAGATGTCTATGAAACTGATATACTTTAAAAAATTATTTAACATTGGCATATTTGAAGGTAGAATCAATAAGAATTGATTTTCTCCTGTTTAATGTGGTACAATTTTGGCTTTGATGATTTAAAGTGTTTTTTAATGATAAATGATGAAGACATTATGTTAGATTGTAAATTTTGGTTCACTATTCAACATTTTAATATAAGTATATTTCTACTGATTTGAAAGAATGGAGGATTGAATAATTTTTATTCAGGCATTTGTTTCATTCTTGGAGAATAATATGTTATTAGTCATCATTGGCAATTTTCACTTGTAGGAAAACTGGGCTTCCAAAATGTAAATGATCCACTTCTATTGTAAAACAGGAAGGCAAAAAAGAGAAAAGAATTTTGAAGATAATTGTACAAAAATAAAATTTTTTCTTTTTTTTTTACCGAATCAATTTGAAAATCTTCAAATTCTAAAATACCCCACCCCTTTTTTTCCGTGTACTGAATAAATCAGTTTTATTTCAAATGTTTCTAATTTGTTATGCCAAAGAAAAAAATGAAAGTATCTGTCATTGTGAGAATATCAACAATAGATATTAACTTTAAAAGCAACTAAAAAACTCAAAAATGTTTGATTTCAGTAGAACCATCTTAGAATCTGGTTTATATGAACCTTGTCTACCCTTAATTGTTCATCTGTTTGCTGATTGAATTTAAACATCAAAGCTGACATTTATTAGGAGGAGAGCATTTTAAAATGAAAATAGAATTGATATTGTAGTTTTAGCTTTTTTTTTTTTTTTTTTTTTAAATAAAAAACGAAAACAACTTTCATAATATTAAATTACCATCACACCTTATTGACTGGTAAGGAAAGAGTCAATCTTAATTAGTGGAATTTTTTTAAAAACTGGCTTCAAATTTTAGAACATATTAAGATTTTCTAATCTTATTTGTGTAATAGTAAAGTAGATTAAAAAAACCAAAACAAAAATCTGCAAAAAGTTGATTTTTAACTCCTCCTTTCAATTGTAGTATTTCCATGTCTAAGCTTCTTTTAGAATTTCTAAGATAAAATGTTCATTTATATTTTAAAATTTCCCAAGTCACTAAGTTTTATTATTATTGAAGGTGGTTGTTATGGTCTCATCTGCCCAATTAGGGTAATTTCATTTGTGTGCTTGTAAAATCTTTGGCCCTCATTGTACATGTGCATTTATATTTCAAATTTTTCACTTAGTCCATCACCTAGGCATACATAAAGATCAAAGGGAGATAACTAAGTGAATTTCAAAAGCTGAACAGCTCAACTTGGGCAAGACTTTCAGACTTATTCACTTCTCAGTAGGATTAAACAACTGTAAAATGAATCGTTAAAAAAATTTAGATGAAAAATATTCTCTATATTTGATTTATTATTTCAGTTAAATTATTAAAAGGTAATGCTAGGTGTGACTAAAACAAAAACAGCTTCAACTGAAACTTGTTTTGTTATTCAATAGTATTACTTATAATTAGATAACTATTGGAAGACAATTTTACTAAATTTCGTAATTTTTACTTTAAATTTGCTAACAGTTATCTTATTTATGCAAGGGATTAAAAAAAAAAATCCTCTAATTTTGAAAACAACTTGTTTATTTTTTCTTCTCTTTTTGGTTGAAATCTGTAAGTTATGTCTGGTTAGGTTCAGTCTTATTTAATATTTTACACATTAAAATTTGTTTGTATTTTTCCTCAATGTTGATTTAAATATTTTTGGATTCAAAGTAATTATTCTTCCCAATAATACAAACGTCTTTTCTTGTCCGGTGAAACAAAATCTTTTGTTCATTGTGCTCTTGAATCCCGGTTAATTTTTTCTTTTTTCACAATGAAAAGGAGGATCTAATACAAATTACATTTTTTTTTTAAACAGAAAAACCAAACAGAAAACGTTGATCTTTCCAAAACTGGTCTGAACAGAATTTAATGTTCATCCTATTTCCTTTTTTTTTTTTTTTTCCAGTTTTTTAAAAAGAAATTGTTTGATATTTATTTATTATTTTACTAAGTAAAAAAACAAAAAAACAAAACCAAAAAAAAAAACAAAACCAAAAAAAAAACTTTTTTTTTTCTTTGTGCACACTGTTAGGTTCGGGCTGATACTTCTCTGAAAAGAAACATGTACTACAGATTGCTTCCTTTGGTGGAAATTTTTCTGTCAATGTCAACTCTCTTCAGGCCTTATAATTTTTCATGTCATAACTTTGTTGTAAAAAAAAAAAAAAAAAAAAAATTATATATATATATATATATATATATATATATATATATAAATAAAATGGTTCCTTCAATGCTGATGTATCAATTAAATTCTTTCAAAGGAGGTATTTCTGTTTGAATCTTTTTATTTGCTTTTTGTAGAAAACTATTATTTTATCAAACCTTCCCTTTCATTTCAGATATTGTTTAAATGTACAAATTGAGTAAAAGAAAAATCTAACTTGACAATAAAATTTTTTCAAAGTTTAGTAAAAAAGAAAAAAAAAAATTCTAATTAATAAAGGAATCATCTTTGTATATCCAACAATTATCACTACATTAATTTTAAAAAAAAGAACCAAGTCCCTAAGAACAAAATGCTCTTAAAAACTGAAGGATAGACTATCTTCTTTGCTTTATTCATTTTTTTTTCCCTGAATAAAAACTGATTATTTAACTGGTTTTGTTATGACCTTAGATTTTTTTTTTATCATTTCAGTGTTTTATTGTTGATAGAAAACTTATTAGTGAAAAATGATGTACCAAAAGATGAAAAATGTAAATTGTTTTAGTCTGTCATACTTTAAATGTTGTTAAGTGTTTTTTTTATGCAGAAAACCTTTGTAACTAATCTAGAAAAATCAATATTTTTTTTTTTTTTAGTTACAAATGTCCAATTTGAACTAATTTATGGTCCAGGAGACTGGGGTTCAGTTCTTGGTTGAGTCATACCGAAGACTCAAAAAATGGTACTTGATGCTGCCTTGCTTAACACTCAGCATCATAATGTGAGGATCAAGGGTAAAGTGGAGCAATTCAAGGAATGGAGTAGCACCCACACGTACACCTTGGTGTAGTAGGTATTGAAAAAGGAGCCTTCGGGTCACCCTTGGCTACGGTTGCCAACTTTTACTTAGAGACCAATAAAAATTCCTTTTGATAATCTGAAAATTTAACTTTGATACCAAACAAAGCAAACCCTATTTTTCACTCACTGATATCTACTTTCAGTTATAAAATTAGTTTGAGTTTCTTCTAAGATCATTAATATCCTATCATTTCCCAATTTACTGAGTTTTATTTGAAATACTTAAAATCCTGTTTGTTAGCGTTTTCATTTGACTGAAAATGCTTTCTCTTCTGAGTTAGCATTTCCAGTGACTTGGAGAAAGAAAAAAAAATGTGAAAGCTAACATAATAGTAATCATTAAAACTGAACAAGTTAACAAAATGCAATCTGACATGTCCTCTAGTTTACACTGTGAACCAGAGATTCATGGAGTGGGGTGGGAAACCCAAATTGTCACAAAAATTAAACCCAACAAAAATATTTATCACTTCAAAAGCTGTTAAATTTATATTTCTAAAATTCTGAAGATTGAGAAACTTGATTTCAAATCATCTTTTTTACACTATAAAAAAAAAATTTAAAAAAATGAAGACATTTAATCTTTTTACTTTTAAATCAGCATATTTTTAGGGGTCTGTCTTATGGTATATTTACCCACCAGTCCCAAACGAGGTGGGGGGGGGGTTTAAAACTAGGTAAATACAAAAATTTCAAATGCTTATTTTTACTTTTTCTTTTAAAAACAAACAAATCCTTCCCACTTGGGTGAGACACATCCCAATCTTTCTGACCATTAACATTGAATCTAAGCTGAACTTAGTAAATACCCCTCCTCCTAAAAAAATCCCCCAATAGTTTTCAGAAATTCTTAATTTATTAGCCAAGTAAAATGAGATGACAATTGAAGTTTTATGTTTCTTTCTTTTATCAAATGTAAATTAGATTGGGTAGTTTTGGATAAGTCTTTACTTTAAAGACAAACTCTGACAAACATTGGATTCCACTTTCTGGAAAAATCCTTGAGAAATTTGGAATTAGTTAATCATTTTTTCATTAGCAACAAATGTTCAATCAGACTTAACGTTTTGCTATTAAGTAATTCTTCCTATCAAAATATTCATTGGAAGTTAATCATATTTACCCAACCTCTCCGCTCGGGCAGGATATAACACAAGGTCAATTTTTAAGCAAAGTTTAACAGGTTTGAATTTAGAGTTTTCCTTCATTGGAAGTTAATACTGTTTAAGATAACTTTTTAGCTGAGATAGAAGTTTTTCTTGTATATATGAGTTAATATTTATAAACATTTTATTACAACCTGCTTAAATTCAAATGGAAACAATTACAAAGAAAAGATACTATAAATAAGGAACACGATTGTAAAATATTTTTAATTGCAAATGCTTTCAAGAATTTAATATTTTTAAAATTAGAATTATAAGTTCAGATAATTTGTCTAACATTTAAAAAAAAATTGACTTTAAAAAAAAAAAAAAAAATTGTTTAAAGATTTTTAAAAGCTGATTTAGAGAAAAATATAATGGAATACAAATTATTTGGTTGGCATAAAAATAATTTCAGTTTTTTAAACTTTGATGCATATTTTTTGAATAAATTTATGTTTATGTAATATATTATTTCAAAGTGCAAATTGCACTCTTAATTTTTGCTAATGGTTTTGTTTTCACTATTTTATGCTGTCTAAGAAGAAGAGGAAAAAAAAATGGGGTGATTTTATTGCAAGAGTTCAAAATGGGATGTAAAGCAGTGGAAAATGTTTGGTTGATGTCTCAAGTAGTCTCATCAGCCAGATCATCAACAAATATACCGCTCAACATTGGTTCCGAAAATTTTGTAATGGAAATGAGTCTCGAAGATGAGGAGAGTTGCAAACATCTTTCTGGATGACAAATGAGGAACATGATAGAAGCAGACTCACTGAAAACAACTTTGGATGTTACAAAAGAACCAAATGCATTGTTAGCATCAAATCGGAAAATCAAAAAAGACAGACAAATTTAAAAAAAAAAAAAAAAAATGCCATTTCTTGATTGCATTGTGATGTGATATTAAAAACAGATTGTATATGACAACTGATGTCATTCAGGACAATGAAAAATATTGCCAAGAAACCAACAAAATGAATTAAGGACTTTAATGTTTTACATCCAATATTAGTCACTCAAAAAGGACAAATTGCTCTTTGTGACGATGCCTGACAACATATCTCTTAAATGACTACAGAAAAATTGCAAAACTGCCGACTCACCAGATACTACCACTTTTTCAAGCATTTAAAAAACTTTCTGCAAACAGCAGTCAACTTATAGCAGCAGGTACTGTAAGTAACTTAAGTCTTTTCTGTCAGACTAAGCAAAACTTAGTAAAAAAAACATGAAGCAATAGCTTAAAACCATCTTCAAGTCATTTACTGGTTCTAGAATTCTACACTTGTTTATTCTTAGCAACAATGTATATAGATTCTAATGGTTTTACTTTCAATTTATAAGTTTTATTCTAAATTGAAGATATTTTGCTTTATAGCAGATGTTTAAAAACTGCAAATATTTTTGCACCGATGATTAATTGAAGTTGCAATTAGATGTAATTAAGTCCTTTTAAGGTTGTCTCCCCCTAAAATGTTGATAATGTCCAAAAGGAAGAAAAGCTTTTAATATTTGTTAAATCAACAGGATTTGTAAATCTTAAATTTATTTGCAGATTTATTTAAAATTTTGTTGACCGATATTTTTTTATTACCCATTTATAAGGAATTATAATTTCTTACAATTGCATTTTAGAAAAAAAAAAGTTCCTTTGTGACTTGTTCCATAATTAATGGTACATTGTTGGAAAATTTATGTTTGTCTTGGGTTTCAGTTCTACAAACAATAACTGCTTTCTTTGTCTTTTAATAAATCACAATAAATACCAGATTTAATGGTTTAATAGTGGTGGAAATCATTTTTTTATGTTAAAAAAAAAAAAAAAAAAGAAAAAAAGTTATATATTGGTGTACAATATTTTTTTTAATTGTAATTCAGTGATTCTTTAACTTTTTTTTTTTTGCAATAATCCAAAACCTTAAAAAAAAATCTGTTTTCATAAAGATTTATTTGAGGTTTAATTAAAAACTATATTGGTTATTATAAAATAAAAGATAATTTACATCATAATAGGATTTGAATTTCATAGATTTATGATAAGGCCTATTACATCTGAAATCTATCATATTGATATATGTGTCAAGTTGAGGGTTAATGTCTACTAATATTTACTCAATGTAGATTTATTTTTATGACTCAACTTGTACATTTTACTGATTTTTTGATTAAAATTAAGAATATCTAAAAATATAAAGCAAAACATACTATAAAAATATGAGGCTTTCATGAAATATGTAAAATAAAAAATATCTCATTTGTTTTTAGTGAATTTTCATTATTTCCCAGTGACAGTTTTTATATTACATTACTTAAATGGAAAATAAAGATTACAATATGAAATCAAAGTTTATTAAAAAAAAACAAAAAAAAAACGAATCCATTTAAAATGGACTTTCAGAAAAATATCGTGAAAATTTTATGTATTTAATATAAATTACAAAAGAGAATTTTATAAAAAAAAAACGAATAAAAATATATATTAAAAAAATAATTAGATTTAATTTAATAAATATGTAGATTTGGTACCAAATACACTTTGGTTTTTTATAATTTTTTTTTTTTTGATTTCTGTTCAAAATAGAATTGTTTATGAAAAAGGATGCATATATAAAAAAAAAAAAAATCAGTACGGATCCACAATAGGATTGGAGCTGCTGATGGGTGTTTGATCAATATTGTCACCAAGAGAAAGGATTTTTTGAGCAGCAGCTCGTTGTTCTGCATTCACTCGTTTTAATTCGGGGTGGAAAAAACAAATTAATGTGATTGTGCAACAGAATATCATCAAACTGCACATAACCAAATTGGAATCTGAAAATAGAAAAAAAAATATTTGAAAAGTTAAAAACAAGGCATATTCATTTGGTTGATTGGGTTTTAGGGCCTTGTGGGTTATTTAATGCCAAATCCTGTTTAGATAAGATTCATGAATGAATAGTTTGTAGGTAATATTTTCCAACAAACCAGAGCTCATTTGTTTGCACATAATCGTTTCAAGTATTGTTAACACTATTTAATATCAATAATGTTTGCACACATTTAAATGGTTTCAAGTATAATAAATGATTAAACAGTTCTATTTGACCCATAGATGGGACCCTAACAGGTACTACTACACTGAGTCAGAGTGGACCTGAGAGTAATGGTAATAAAGGATTTGGTTTGGTTTTATGGCATATCAACCATTGTAGGCTATTTAATGCCAGATCCTCTCTCTCTCTCTATATATATATATATATATATAAATAAAATATGATTTGTAAACATAAGTCAACAGAGTTAAATAATTCCAAGTATTGGTATGTATCCCTAACAATTTAATTAAACATTAGTCATTTATTTACACACAGTTTGAATGTCAAGCGGTTCTATTTCACCCATAGATAGGACCCTATCAGGTGCTAACACTCCGGGTCAGAGTGGACCTGGGAGTGATGGCAATGAAAGGGTACTCTGCATTTGTCAAAGCTCCTGCATTACTGAAACCTCACCATCAGATGCAGTTTAGAGTCATATCAGAACATTCGTTGGTGAGGGTTCTTAGCCTTAAGCAGAGATACAGTCGGTGTATTCTACAGCCCCAGCTGGTAATGAAGGAGTACTCTAAATTCCTCCAAACTTCAAGATTGAAACATTACCATAAGATGGTTTTAGTTTCATATCTAGGATACTTGTTGGGGTTGGGTGGGGTTTTACCTCTTTGTAGAGATACAGTCAGTATATTCTACAGTCCCAGTTGAGTGGGCTCAAAACAAGTGTTTTACATCATTAGGCTGAGAAGTCCCTGAACTGACCAAGAACAAAATGTTTTTAAAAACAAGAAATTCTGGAAGAATTAAAGAAATTTGTTGAGTTGGTTGGAATATGTAAGGGCAGGCACTGCAGCAGCAATATCAACAACAAAGTCCAAAGAGTCTAATAACAAGCAGGGTTGCCAAGCTACCCTAAAGCTGATTGGTTGTTACATGTCACATGGTATGCAAATCTAACATGCAAGATGATTATGTGGAATAACATGTACATTTTGTGGTTGGAGGTTAGAGGTTGCTGTATACTTTTTGCCATTACTTCAATGCCATTATATTCATGGATGCTATAAGCCAGGAGATTTGGAAAGCTTTTTATCTGAGGGCACAAGAAGAAAATAAATATCATGAACTTTTTTAAAATGAAACTGAAGACAAAATTATTGATGATTTCATCTTTGGTATAGAGCTGTAGATTGTTCCCTTCTTGGGCTGTAGATTACTTATCAGCACCTCCTCATGTAACATTGTAAGGTAGTGCTTATAGGATATGAATGGATATGTCAAATTTAAAAAATAAAATGCTAACAGCCAGAAGAGAAACAAGTTGACAAAGTTCAAAATCTCATCCAGTAAACCAGGTGAAACAAGATATGCTTGACCTAACACTTCAGACTGAAAACAGTTAACTAGGACTTACCAAAGTCACCAGACTCAATCAGCCATATAAATGATTATGGGGACTGACCAGATGATGCTGCTCATGCAAGGCAGAAGTGAGGGTTTGGTGTTCTACGAATCTCAATGAAAGAAGCTGTTTTTTTTATCTTCTTTTTTTTGGCGGCTGATGACACATGGAGATAAGCAGTAGTGGGGATAGAGAGCAACTCAACCATTCAAAGATACAAGAAGAGCTGGTTCCTGTTAAAACAAAGAATCTACCTGGGACATTATAATCCATTTCCATGCCCTCAGAAACCAAATAGAGAAAATAAAACAGAGGTCCTAACACTTGAGGTGATTTGTATTTCTCTTCACCAATCATACAAGTTGTTACAGAAGTTGTTGGAAACTACGCTACACTTGTATTGGTTTGGATTCTTTGTTTGATGGCCTATCAAACTTTGTGGGTTATTTAATGCCAAAGCCATCCTTGTAGAAGAACAGCAGTGGTACTATTTAACCCATAAGCTGGGTGGAGGGATAAGAAAGTTCATATAGGTTTCCCAGGGGGCATCAGTCTGAAAGCGAATGTAATAACATGAGTGGAGTTTTAACTCGTTCACTGTTGTAGGGGACTCACCTATGACCAGAATAATGGACTTACCCAAAGGGTATATTAATCAAGAACTAAGCTGGTAGAGGAGAGAAGCAGCTGTAGTAAGCACCTTGCCTGTCTTCGTGTATGTTGAACCAAGGAAACCCTCCTCAGAGACTTGGATACATTTGTGTGGCACCTCATATCTCTGTGTTGAGTTATTTATTTATTGCCCCTTAATAATCGGTCATAACATTTACTATGATGTCACAGTCCAGCATGTTAGACACTACGTCATGTAGACTCTCCCAAAACTTGTATCGTTGGCTTTGTTAAATATCCAAAAATAAAACGGCTATTTCAAACATTGTTCTTGTATAACAATTTGGTCAAAAAAATATCAGCATATAAAGAAAGTGTGAAATGGAGTCAACCATAATAATGCCAAAATCATCCTTGTAGAAGAACAGTAGTGGTACCCAAAGTTGGAGGGATAAAGAGTTCATGCCTTTCCTAAGGGTATTAGTCTGAAAGAGAATGTAATAGAGCAAACTTGCTTACTATGATGTCGCAGTCCAGCATGTTATCCACCATGCCATGGGGACTCCCTCCAACCCTTTTGAAGCGAGGGAGCAGGTTAAAAGGATTTATGAAAGAAATTATATCACTTAACTGCAGAAAAGATCAAGATTGAATGCAAAAATTGATTCTGTTTTACTCAAATTTTTAAATAAGAGAGATACTCACATGTGTAGTCGAGTGTATCTACTTGTCCAGTTGTACTGTTAGTATTACACATTGCATTTATACTTTCAGCTGGCGGTAAAGGATATGCTAACGCTTGCATAAGAATGATGAATACAATGCCTTGTATTTGTCTGTAGAAAATGATAAAAGAAAAAAAAAAAAAAAATCAGTACTGAACATAAATTTGAATTATACAATAGGGGGAAAAAAAAAGAAAAGAAAAAACCCTAAAATAACTATTTTTCATTTTGCAAATTGTCACTAAGTATTAAAAACAAAATTTGCATTCCAAATACTAAATTATTTCTTTTTATTTTACCTTGCTATTCTCATTACACTTACAATTCATTAAAAAAAAAAAAAAAAAAAAAATCAGACCTACCTTCCTCCTTAAGATTTTAAATATGTAGCATCAGAAATAAAACACCCAAATTCATTTTATTTAGTTTATAACAATGAATTGAAAAAATTCAGATATATTTGTCAATTACTTTCATTGTTCATTGACATTTACATTTTTTGTAGAGTTGATTTTTTTAAACACTTATATGATATCAAGTATTCCTATCTAATACAAATAATTTGCACACAATTATATGGTTTCAAGCATTTCTATCTAATACTAAAAATTATGTTTTCAAGTATTTCTATTTAAGAATAACACTGGTTTACAAAGAAACTGAGGCAAGCACAAAAATACCCGTTTTTACCTAATTTGAGGGTGCTGAATTCAAACTTGAAATCCGTTTTTACTCATCACCTCTAGTTTTTTTTAGGTGTGCATTTTATGCATATACGGTACATAAAGGCGTATATGAATTCAGGGTTAATTCTAATATTGTGAGACTTATGGCTTATTTTTTAGTTATTATGCACTAAATGTAAGTGATAGCATTACATTATATATATATATATATATAATATTAAGACGGATTTTGACAGTTAAGGCAGCAGGTCTCAATCCACACTCTGGCAGTCATTGGAAGAGGTTGTCTTGCAGGCGGCGCAGGAGGTTGGTGTCCCTCAACTATCGTGTTACACATCTTTGTGGTTACTAAATATTAGAACTGCCTACTTTCACTATTTTGACTAAAATTGGTGATCAGGACAAGTCTTGGGCTCCACACATCTGTTGTAAACCCTGCTACAATGGACTAACTGCATGGTTTAATGGCAAGAAAGCAGCTTTCAACTTTGCAGTCCCGATGGTTTGGAGAGAGCCGCGAAACCACGCAGATGATTGTTATTTTTGTTTAACTAATATAACTGGTTTCAATGCATCTTCTAGGAAAAAGATCAAATATCCCAACCTTCGATCTGCTACGAGACCCATTCCCCATTCAGATGATCTTCCTGTACCCACACCTCCAGTAAATAAGGATCTTCTTTCCTCATCAGACGAAGAAATGCCTTCAAGGGAGGATTCTGTCGAGTCAATATCTTTGGAAGATATTGAGTCTACATATTCAGGAACAAGTGGCAATGAGCCACACTGGATCACACAAGAAGACCTGAATGATCTTGCTCGTGATTTCTATCTGTCAAAATAGCAGTCAGAGCTCTTGGCTTCTCGGCTTAAACAGTGGAACCTAGTCCAGGAAGATGTAAGGATCACCAGTTTCAGGAATCAGAACAAATAAGGTCATTGGTCTTATGGGTATGCAAGTGGGCTTCACAAAGTACTGTTATTTTCTGTGTCTCTGAGATAGTCAAGCTGTATCCCAGCAACTTCTCAATACAGGCTTGTATTGTATTGTATCTCAGCATTACAAGCAGAACGACTAGGGGGTTTAGAAGCACTTTTGTTCCTGGTGAACACAGCCTCAAGGAGAATCCTCTGGTGGACATGAATAAGGTGCTTCTTCCTCCTCTTCACATCAAACTTGGTTTGATGAAGAATTTCGTGAAGGCATTGCACAAAAATGGTGCTGCCTTCCAACACTTGTCTACTGTGTCCCCAGCTCTTAGTGCTGCTAAGCTCAAAGAGGGCATCTTTGTCGGACCTCAGATCCGAGAAGTGCTGAAGGATACTGATTTTGAGGAGCTTCTTAACTTAAAGGAACTGAGAGCATGGGAAGCATTCAAGTCGGTCTGTAGTGGCTTCCTTGGTAACACACGCGTACCAGATTAGCAACTTCTCAATACAGGCTTGGTAAAGTCTTAAGAGGATATGGGGTGCTGAATGTCACTCAAGATTCATTTTCTCCATTCCCACCTCAACTTCTTCCCGCCAAACCTTGGAGCAGTGAGTGATGAGCATGGAGAAAGATTCCACCAAGACATTACGAAGATGGAGAGCAACTATCAAGGCAAATGGAACCCTGGCATGATGGGAGACTTCTGCTGGATGTTCTTGCGTGACATCCCGGAGGCAAAATAGATCAGATCTTCTAAGAAAACACACTTTTGACCGTCTGTGGTACTATGAATTGTGTAATTGTGTCATCCAAGTATATTGATTCGATCAGTGTTCTTTATCTATCCTGTTTTATCTGTTATAAGCAGCTGCAACTCTTGAAATATGCACATATATTCTCTGTTTATACTAAAATGAGACTATTTAAAAGCCAGAAAACTAGAGGTGATAGAGCAAAACTATAAATTTGAATTCAGCACACCCAAATTAACAAAAAACACCTATCCCCATTCTTACCTCAGATCAAAAATTTATTTTTGTAAACCAGTGTAATCATTTGTTTGCACAGTTACATAGTTTCAACTAACTAATGATAAACCTTGGTAAAAAAAATTTTAGCTTCAAGTAACCATTCTTAATTTAGATATATAGTATCAAGTATTTCTATCAAATACAAATAATTTTTAAAGAGATCTATTTAACCCATAGGAACTACCACTCCAAGTCAGTGGACTTGGGAGTAATGGCAATGAATAGGTACTCCAAACTCATCAGAGTAGCAGAACTGGAGCCTCACCACCAGACGCAGTTTGGAGTTATGCACAGGACAGCACTATTTTTTTCAGAGGGGTGTTAGAGGTGAGGAGAGCGGGTGGGGGAGGTCTTACTCCTTTGCAGGAGAGACGGTCTTTCCAATATATCATTTGAACATCATGTGTGATCAAAATGAGACAACATAAAAAAAAATAATAATATAAAAGGAGGTTGATCCATAGTTTGGAATAAGAAATATGTTCTGGACACTAAATTCAATGATTTATTTAAAAATTTATCAAAATTTGCAATAATTCCTTTTGGTATTTAAGCCAAGGCCTTTTAGAATAAAATGTAGAGAAATTTCTCGGATAATTGGATAAACATTGATAAAACATGAAATCTATGTTTTGTGATCAAATTATGGTAAGAAAAAGAAAAATCTAAAAATTATTGAAAATTGAAAAACAATATATTTTTTGAGTAGATCATTTTACTAGTTCAAATGATCATTTGAAGGAAATCATTTCAAGAGAGAAAAATGACAATAAAGATATAAAAAGTAGAAAGTCAATTTAAAAATCCATTGCATAAAATTTGCAGTTATGATTTTACATACCCTGAGATAAAGAGTAAACCAGAACTGGTAGCTTCAGCAACTGGATAGGTGCATTCAACCGCAGTTTCCATACAGGCAGGGTAGAGAGAGAAGCCAAACATACCCATTAAGCTGATACTAATTGCAACAAAAATTTTCTGATTCTCATAGCGAGAAAGCTGTAAAGAAAAAGTGAGGAAAAAAAAAAAAGAAGTTTTATTCAATCATAAATGGTAGTCAGCAATTTTAAGGCAAATCAGAAAAAGATATTTCTAAACTAAAATGATTTGTTGGTTGGGTTTTATGGCATATCAACTGTTGTAGGCTATTTAATGCCAAATCCTGTGTGTATATATATATATATATATATATATATATATATATATATATATATATATATATATATATACATACACACACACATAGTAATTTACAAAGGTCTTTGCTTCGATGTGGCACAAGGCCGAATGAATGGGGCACCTAATGAGACTCGAACTCACTTGTGTAGGTTTGCTAGTCTAGCTTGCTAACCGTTACACCACCAAAGGTGCCATATATATATATATATATATATATATATATATATGAATAGTTTGTAGGCAACATTTTTAAATGAGCCTGAACTCTTGTTTGTTTGAGTTTGATAGCATATCAAACCTTGTAAATTATTTAAAGCCAAATCCTGTTCATATATATATATATATATATCAAATATCTATCATTTGTAAACAAATAGTCTGTAAGTAACATTTTTAAATGAGTCAGGGCTCATTTTTTGCACACAGTTAAATGGATAGACACATGGTTTGTAAGCGAGTAGTTTGTAGGTAATTCTATTTTTTAAAAAGTTAGAGCTAATTTGCTTGCACACAGTTAAATGGTTTCAACCATTCCACACTAATAGTTTTATATGCACACATTTAAATGGTTTCAAGTATTGCTATGTAATACCAATAATTCAGTTTTTACACACAGTTAAAAGGTTTCAAGTATTGCTATTCAACACTAATAATTCTATTCAACATTACTCATTCATTTGCAAAGTTAAATGGTTTCAAGCATTGCTACATAATACTAAAAATACAATTTAACATCAGTCATTTGTTCGCAGTTAAATGCTCAAACAATACTATTTAACCTATAAATAGGACCCTATCAGGTTCTACCACTCCGGGTCAGAGTGGACCTGGAAGTAATGGCAATGAAGGGGTAGTTTAGAATCCACAAAGCTCCAGAACTGGAGCCTCACCATCAGTTGCAGTCTACTATCATACTCAGGACAGAAGTTCTATTTGATCCATAGATGGGACCCTAACAAGTACTACCACTCTTGGTTAGAGTTGACCTGGGAGTAATGACTATGAAGGGGTACTCCATATCCTGCAAAACTCCAAGATTGGAACCTCACCATGAGATGGTTTAGTGTCATATCTAGGACATTTGTTGTGGAGGTGGGGTCTTACCCCTCAGCAGAGAAGCAGTTTCTGTATTTCTACAGTCCCAGCTGACTGGTCTGAAACTAGAATAAATATCAAATCTTATTCAGACTTTACTGAATTCATTTTGGAAAGATAAAATGAATAAATGGATGCAGGACACACAGCATAATGGTTTTAGGCATTGGTTCCCTAAGCTTTCTGAGTGACAATCATCTGGAGGTTGCAGGTTTAATCCTTATTGCAGGCGAGTAACCATACAGGAATACTTAACACTCGTACCTGCTTATGGTTAATGAATTCTAAGCAAGTGATCCCCGTGGATTAAATAAAGGATGTGGTTCAGAGTTCTGTGCAGGTTCCCAAGTGCGACAAGAAACATTTGAAGAAGGCTGGAGGACACATTGGCCAAGACATTGTGAATATAGCAATAAAGACAAAGACAATTGTCCCAAACCCTCAAATGATAAGAATATTTTCTTGTATCAAAAACCCTCATTCAAATAACATTTATTAGATTATCATTGGAGATTTGTTTGCAACAACATCACATGAAAATTTCATTACATTATTTTAAAAACTAAACCCTTAAAAGAACGCTGTCTAAAGTAACACAGTACAAGTCTGATCAGTTAATGCTAAACTGGAAATAGGAAGATGAAATAAGATATTAGTAGAAGTATAAGGAGGTGCTTGTGGTGTAATGGTTATTGTTGTTGGAAATAGAAACAGCAGCCTAAGTTCAAATCCTGAAGAAGGCTGTTTGTATTTCACATAGCACCAAAACCCTTGGGAAAGGTATGAATCCAATTATTATTCTTCCTTCAGCTCTGTGTAAATAGTAGACTGGGCTCTTTAACCTTGATATGACAACTGGTCTAGGAGAAGGAAAACTCTGAATTTAGACCTGTTAAAAATTGGCCATGTGTCACATTCTGCTTGTGTGGAGGGGGTTCATTAATTATGAAATATAAGTCCAATGTGTGTGCACAGTATAAGGGTAATATCATAGTCGGAAATTGACTTAGTGAGCCAAATTCAAATCCTCAAAAAGGCTGTTAGGATTTTACTTCAATATATGGCTCTAGGGAAAAGTAACAATCCATCTTTTCTATCCCCTCATTTATGGCAACATAGTTCTTTAGCCTGAGAAGGGAAACTTAATTCACACCAGCTGTACTCCTCTTAAAAATTGGCTATTTATTTCATACTGTCCACGGGAAACGTTTGGTTTTATGGTATATCAACCATTGTAGGTTATTTAATGCCAAATACTCTTTATACATATATATTAGATATATATGATTTGTAAACACATTTTGTTGATAACATTTTTAAACAAACCTAAGCTCATTTTTTTTGGACACAGTTAAATATTTTCAAGTAATGCTAGGATTCACTAACAATTCAATTGAAATATCAGTTATTTGTTTACACATAGTTAAATGATCAAACAGTTCTATTTCAAACAATTCACCATATTTACCCACCCCTCCGCTCGGGCAGGATATGACGCAAGGTCAATTTTTAAGTGAAGTTTAACAGGTTTGAATTCAGAGTTTTCCTTCTTCTAGACTAGTTGTCTCACCAAGGCTGAAGAACCCAGTCTGCCCTACAATTTACCCATAGCTGGAGGGAGAATAATTGGATTCATACCTTTCCCAAGGGTATTAGTGCTATTTGAAATGCAATCAGTCTTGTCCAGGATTTGAACACGTGTCGCCGATAACCATTACACCACGGGCACCTCTCTATCTCAAACAATTCACTTTAGTATGTCATTTGTTTGCACTCAGTTTAAATGTCAAACAGTTCTATTTGACCCATAAATAGGACCCTATCAGGTGCTACCACTCTGTGCCAGAATGGACCAGGGAGCAATGGTAATGAAGGGGTACTCCACATTCTCCAAAGCTCCAACATTACTGGAGCCTCACCAACAGATTGTTTAGTGTCATATCCAGGACCCTTGGAGGTGAGTGGGGTGGGGTTGTCTTACCCTTCTGCAGAGACGCAGTTGGTGTATTCTACAGCCCCTGCCAACTGGGCTATGTCCATGGGAAAGTGTGTGTGCGTGTGTATATATATATATATATATATATATATATGTGCATACACACACCACCAAATGATTTGTATAGTTTTTGGTTCCTTCATTTAATTTGAAGATCTTCAACTGGTGTATGGATGATTTAACTAGAAAAAAAGTAATTATAATATTTTTTGTCTGTAAGCTTTGGTTTCTCTTTATCAATATAATTTATATAAAATATGCCAATTATATTGATAAATTTGTTATAATGGCCCCCTTAAATCTCTGATGGGGCAGTGATAATGTCTTCCATAGTTTGAAGAGGCTTTTTTAGCTGCCTAAAGATAATAAAATCTGAGTGATGGTGGAATTGTGCATACAAGAAAAAGATATTCAGTTGATACTTTTCACCATTGTATTTTCAAGAAATGCCAAAAAACCTAAAACAGAAACAACTGACCCTCAACTAATAATAATTGTGGTTTGGTTTCTTTATTTAATGGCATATCAATCTTTGTGGGTTATTTCAGGTCAAAGCTATCCTTGTAGAAGAATAGTAGTGATACTATTTAATCCATTGCTGGGTGAGGATAAGAGAGTTCATACCTTTCCCAAGGGTATTCGTCTGAAAGGGTATGTAATAGTGTGACTGGAGTTTGGACTTACTATGTCACTGCAGTGCAATAGAGACTTCCCTACCTCATAATTATGAAGCTAGGGGAAATATGAGGTTTGGATTTCTTTGTTTAATAGTCTATCAATCTTTGGGTGTTATTTAATGCCTAAGCCATCCTTATGGAAAAACTGTAGTAGTACTATTTAACCCATAGCTGAGAGAGGTGAAGGGGGTTCATACCTTTACCAAGAGAGTTAGTTTGAAAGTGAATTACTAGAGAGAAATTATTAGTGTTATTACTAGCATGACTGGAGTTTGAACTCACTACAATGTCACAGTCCAGGATGTTAACCATTATGCTATGGTGACCCCCTCTACTACTGGGGAGATATGGCAAGTGTAATTGTTATTGTAGTAAGAAAAAAAAAATGATTTGAAGAGCAGAGTTCAAATTCTGGACATGGCTGTAATTTATGCTAATGCTTTTGGGAAAGGCATGAATCTATCATTTTTTCTTCAGGATAAGTAGTAGGGCAGATTGGGCTCTCTAGCTTTATTAGTAGGCAAACTGGCCTAGGATAAGAAAAGAAAAAAAAATCAAGATTGGAGAGTATAGGGCTAGAAACTCAACTCACACAGAAAAACCAACATGGAATGTAATGGAAACTAAAGCAACAGCAGTAGAATGCTCTTATTTAATGAAGAAAGTAATTTGCAACTTTATAATAAACAGTGTCGAGTCAGTATTTGCACTCACTTTGATGCCTGATCAAGGGAGATAACTCCAAGGGGAGCTAATTCAATTTTAAATTTTGATTTCAGAGGCTTTGTGTACTTAAAGTGTTAAATGAAAATGTTTTCCAGACGTTTTAAAAGTTTACAACCTAATAGCTAAGTAATGTAATTAAATAATCTTGTAATAAAAATCTGAAAAGCAAATCACCATGAAAGAGGAAAAGACAAAGGATTACTAATTACTTCATAAAATAAAAGATACCATTATTTTCTTTTTTGTTTGATCATGAAATTTTTTTAAAAAACTGAACTGAAATGACAGGACAAAATGTTAAAATACAAAATATATCATGAACTCTCATGATACACTTACTTTCAAGGTAAATTTCAAATATTTGGCCAAGCAAATGGTAACCCTCTAGAGCAGTTTTTTTATTATTTTGTTATTTTTAAAGAAAATTCAGTTCTCTTAGATTAATGGCCTTTTAGGAATTTTAGTTCCAGGGGATTTTCCCCTAGGCAGCACCTGCCTTTTCACCTAAGGTGCCCCTGAAGGAAGATGCTGATGGAACTAATCAATTTTAAAACCATCCTCCAAGATATTCACTTCCTGCAGAGTATCCCACACATTAAACTAACTTTGTGCCACATGTTGGTTTTGTGAGGAGCCAAAGAAATACCTAGTTTTTAGGAATTTAAAAAATAAAAGTTTACAATGTTGAATCACTAGGAATTCAATTAAGAATAATTGTTGGGTTGAATCGTAAGTATTTTCTGTTTTTTAAAAGCAGTTTATGAGCATGCATTTCAAACTTGTAATGTTTTAAACAACCAGAAATTACCTGATTAAAGTGCCAATATTTATTATTCTTATTTCAGGGGTGAAAGAGAATGCATCAGTTAAATCAATAATCTCATGCCTCTAAAATGAGAGAACTGAAAGTGCATATTCAACATTTAATGTTGAGGGAGTTTAAAAGTCACACAGATACTACAGAAACAGCAAAGAAAATTTCTAGTGTCATTATTAACTATTCAAAAATGATTTTCAAAAGTTTCATTCAGGCAATACATCATAAAGAGATGAACTCAGACTAAGATGCTCATTAGACTTTGATTTTAAGATGCTTTAAGGGAATAAATGGAATGCAATCCATGCAGAAATACTTGAGAATTATCAATGGACCTTAACACATTCCAATCCACTTGAAAAAAAAAAAAGATAGGAAAAGTAAGCAATCTACTCATACTCTTAGCAAGAAAGATAAGGAAGACTGTATAGACACAGCGTCAAGTTTTCTTTCAAGGCAAAAAAATTACTTGTTTCTCAAGATTATTATTACAAGTGATGAAAAATGTGTCTTTTATGACAGTATTCAATGCAAAAGGCAGTAAAATGACAAAGATGAATTTACTGCAGTTTACTCCAAAGGCAGAGCTTCATGGAAGAAAATTTATGCTGTGTGTGTATGGTGGGATCATATAGTATTATTCATTTAGAGTTTTTAAACATCCATCACACAATAAATGCAGACTTATACTCACACAATAGCTGTAACATGTGCATGAAAATTTAAGAAAACACCCATACTCCTCAAAAAAAAAAAAAAAAAAAAAAAAAATGTTGTGCTTCTCCTTGATAACACCAGGTCACATTCAGCAAGAATCCCACAGAGAAAAAAATTGTAGATTTGGGCTGGTCCGTTCTACCCCATCCACCACCATATTCACCAAAACTTACACCAAATGATTTCCATCTTTTTTGTTTGCGACTCTTAATGACAAAAATTTTATTCAAGCAGATCAAGTGAAAATGTTTGTGGAAAACTTGATCAGCTTAAAACCAGCTGAACTTTACTAGCTGATAAATAGCAAGAGGTGTTTCAAAATAATTGGTGAATATACAATCAAGTGAAATTAATTGTTAAGTTATTCATGAATAAATTATTTAACTAAAACAGAAATTATTTATGACTCAACCCAATATAAGTGAACTGACCATGACTTTAATGGTCATTGGAAGTATCATTTAAGCGAGTTAGATTTTAGATCTTTTTGAATGAAAAGAAAAGAATTAATCATTGCTTGAGTATTATAAAAGTGAAGCACAGAATATGTTTTGGTTTTGTTTATTCAACCCTCTGCAAAAAAAAAAAAGACAAAATCCCTCAAAACTCACCAATGTGAATGCTACACCTGAAAGGGAAGACAAGGCTGAACAAATTTTGATTAGTTCTTCAAAACATTTTGTCCGATCTAAAATAAGTCCTGCCAATGCTGCACCAACAACACCACCTCCTATTAAAAGAGCTCCACATATTCCAGAAAATGTCTGTGAAGATACAAAAACAATAAAAAATAAATTTAAAAAAAAAATTTGCAATTATTATGAGAGAACAAATTGGATTCTATTCATGCAAATCTGATTCTGATCCTTTAAAGCTCAGAATATTCATTAATATAAAAATATCTAATAAACGTGGCATTTTTAATAGTTATGACAATCATTCATTAAAAAGATTTGTCAAATTTTCCCCAAACAAGATTGTAGCTATATAATGACTAATTTTGAAATTTTAACTTTTGTGAAAAATATATAAGGATAAATAAATAAGTAAAGATATGCAAGTGGCTTTTTTTTTTGAGTCTGGGGTGATAAGTTTTATTTCATAGAATCTGATTTATATAAACTGCAAAATGATGAGCATATCTTTGAGTGGTACATTTTTGAAAAGTTAAGGTAGAGGAGGGATCTAAAATATTTACCATATATCCCCCTCCTTTAGTAGTGGAAAAAAAAATAAGTGTATAGATAATGAATGGGTTTCAAGAAAAATAGTACTTACATTGTCATATCCATGGGGACATAAGATTTGTTGAATAAGAGTTGATAATGTAGTGAACAGACCAAGTCCTGTACCAAAACTAAAACACAATATCAAGTAGGATTTGTTCTGAAAAATCTGAAATAAATGAAGTCAATAATCAATTTTGAATCTATGAAGTTACAATATCAAGAGAGAAAGGTCATTTTACTGATGTTGTATTTGAAAATGATTTTTAAATAAATGTATCTTTTAAGCATTATTCAAACCTTGATGCATCTCTGCAAAAATATCAAAAATATGTGATCTTCTCAAAAGATCCCCAAAAGAATTTAATGTTAAACAGCAAAAAGTTTTGCTTTATCAATTTGAAAGGAAAATAAATGAAAATACACAAAAAAAAAGAAAAAAAAAGAAGACCTATAATAATAGGTAGAGGGCATTTTTTAAAAAGTAGATGCTTCCATGAACTTGCTGGGTTCCCCATTTATAACAGCAATCTATGATAATATTGATGTTTCTATTTAGGAGGGAATGGACGATTCTTATTTTAATTATCTCTGTAATATTGAGAATTTGAATTAGAAAATCATATTCAGCATGAATGCAGACCAGCCTTTCCCCCAAATCATTCAGTTGGCAAATTGAACAGTAAATTACTCCAAATTTAAACATTTTAAATGCCCTAAAAAAAAAAAAAAAAAAAAAAAAAATCTCATAATGATGTGTCAGTTTTTCCAGGTCACCAAACCATTGTCACTAAATAAGTTTATCTTCACCAGAAAGTGTCATACTAATTAAACTGAAAGGGAAGAACGTGAGGGTGCATTTTGAACACAGACAAAAATGAACTACGGTTTGTAAAGTAAAGCTGTGTGTGTGTTCATTACAACTATTAGTGATTTTTTTCAATTATTTTTCTTTTCACAATACATTTTTATAAACATCTCCAGTTTTACATATCAAATAACAATTATATCAGAATTTTTTTACATTCTCAAATTTAGGTTGTTAATTTTAAATAATTCAATCTTTATAAAAAAAAAACTTAGATAAAAACTTTTAGTTTTAGTTTGCTGAATTAAAGCATTAAAAATTTTTTTAAATTTATTTCTTTGAAAATAAAAAATAAGCAGAGAAAGCAAGTTTTTGATAAAACTTAATGATGAAATTTCATGGATATTTTTTAGCAAATTCTTTTTTTCATCCATTTATCTAAAAAGCCAAAAATTCCTTATTCATTTTGGATTGATTTTTCTCGTATTTTATTTTTGGTGACAGAAAATTTTAGAGCTTGCTTTTTTTTTGGGGGGGGGGGAAACAAAAAAAAAAAACACACACAATCTTAGTCAATGGGATTTGGGGACTGCAGTTTCTCACCTCATCAGACGAAGATGCTTCAGGATGCAATGGGTAAATCATTGCCATTTCAAATTATTAATTTCACGTGTGTTTTATTTGTTTCAGGTTTTGTCTACTGTACCCTAAACTAGAGGCAGTTGGGCATTGTCTGTGAAGAAAGCCATACCATTCCTTTGTGAATTTGGAAATAACATTCTCTATGAATTAACATTCACACTAGAAGCTCCAATTTAAAGATTGCAGAGTATTTGGGTGTCAATATGAGGACAGAGTGCAGAGGATTCAAAAAGAGTTGAATGAGAGTCCAATGGCGATTACAAATGTATGGCAGCTCAGAAGCCCCATTCTAATCATTCTGATCAGAAAAGAACTGAATTTGTTGGTAAGATCCAGGCCATGATTGACAACAATCCCAGCAAGTCAATTAGGTCCATAGTCAGAGTCTAGGTTTCTTATCAGGCAGGTAGTGCATGAAGACATTTGGTGTTTCTCATACAAGATGAGGAAGGGCCAATTTTTATCATAAGACATGAAGGACTGCACTGTAAAGCATTTGAATTCAAGAATCCCCTCCAACTGAACATGCTTTGGTTTTTCTCAGATAAGAAAAAATTCTGCTAGCATCAAATGATGATGCTCATATAACAACAGTTGGCCTGTTTTGTTGCCACTAGATGTACCAATAATGATGAAAACCAAAACACCCAGTCCCCATCATGGTGTTTGGGGTGGTCACTAGCAATAATGATGTTATGCTGTCACTCATCTTCCCACAAGGTCTCAGACTCAACACGGAGACCTATATCAAATGCTTGGATCAAGAGAGTGGCTTCTGGAGGATTCTGCACCATGCCACACAACCCATTATTGTCTGGGAGAAAATTTCTGCAATCACATTACACCAACCATTTGGCCACCTAACTTCTCAGATTCCAATCCCTTTTATTATTGTGTCGGGTGCAGTTGAGTGAGAGACTAATAAAACCCCATGCAACACCAAAGATGAACTGAAAGCAAGGATAATGGTAGCAATAACCAATTTAAACCAAGAGACCATTGGGAAGGAAAGCTTGCAAAAGATTTCAAAGTTGTCTAGAGACCAAAGTTGAAGCCATTGACGATTTTTTGGAATAAGTTTCATCCATAGAATTTCAAGATATTTTCATGTAAATATTTCAGGTAAATATATCCGATTTAGTGAGATGTCAGAGTTACTTTCATTTTTATGTAATTTAGATGAAAATTTACTCATTGCACCCAGTACATGCTCTATCACTGATATTGAATAAGTGTGTGTGTGTGTGGGGAGGGAGAGTTTTTTTTATGTCATCAGAATATTCCATTACAAAGAGATGGGTGAAGTGAATTGGATGGTTGGTTATTATGTTTAATAGCATATCAGCCAAATCTTGTTTCTTTGTATAAATGATTTCATAAATATTATCATATTGGTAGAAATAATTTTCATCAACTTTTTCTCTCTCAAAATAGTTGACTAAGCCACTACCTTCAAGCACCTTTAAGATAAAAAAAAAGATTGGGTGTTTGTTTTCCATATGAGCAGCATACATAGCTGAAAGAGAAGATAACAGATTGGGCAAAAAGTTAGTAGAAAGGTGCTCAAGAAATAACAAGTGTACTAGAAGATAGTGGAGTTTGCTGCTGGAAAGACATGCAGAAGTTAATACAAAGTCATCATAGAAGGAATTAGGAAAGGTGTTTGTCCAGCAAAGAATTGAAAATGACTGATGATGATGATAGTGATAGAATTCAAAAATATCAAACATTATGAATGACTGAGAAGAGGAAAGCACAATTTACTAAATAGGAATTTATTAATTTATTTAAGACTCACAAATTTTAAATGAAATATTCATTATGAAAAGGTAATAATGCTTTACTAACTTGTTTTAGTCCGATGAAAAATGGTTCGGATTTTTCTTCAGCACTCACAGTTGGAGGTGTAGGAGGGAGAGAGCTGCATACACCAAAAGTAGCCATCAGCATTGATAATACAGCTGGGATGGAATAGATTTGTAACTGAAAAAAAAAAAAAAATTTTTTATTAAGACACAAGCAGAAGTATCTGGTATTGCCCAAGATAAAAAAAAAAAAATCCTTAAACACATTTTCTGAAGAATTTACTCTACAACAGTCTTAGAAGATTTTCTTACAAGATATGCACATTTTTTTTGCATAGTTTTTGAAGGCTTTTTCTGAACCCAGTCAATGACGGGTATTTTTGCTATTCATATATAATTGAAACATTTCATCTATCTATAAAATATAATTTGGTGTACACTTTTGGGTGCTGAATAACCTACCCAAGTCTGTTTTGAATTTGTTTCCAGGATGAATTTAGACTTCTTCACCAGTAGATGATGTTTTTATAAAAAGCAAATAAAATAAAGACTGTTTTGATTAATTAGTTTCAAGACACCTCATTCATTCTACCATGCAGTAGCAGAGGGAGTGTTTCAGTAGATGCCAATTTTATCTGCTTCCTAGATGAATTATACCTAGATAAATTTTAAGCCCAAATATTACAAGTACCCCTGGTACTTTAAAAAATACTCCTTGAAGTTAAAAAGTGTTCACTTGCCAAATTTCATCAAGACTGGCCAATGAATCTCCGAGTCCATAGAAATCAAGCAAGCAAATGAATAGAATTACACTGGATAATTGAAAAGTCACTCCATATTTAGAGGGAGTTATTTTTCAATCATCATGTATATTAAATTAAGTAGTTATAATTAGAATAATAATAAAATAATCTTGTAATATTATTGAAATTATATTGCAGTTTTCTTATCTGTTGATTTTACTAATGAACTTAAATCTGTTTTTTTTATATTAATATCAAAGAAAACAAGACAGATTTAAGTTAATTCTTGATTTAGAAATATTACATTACAGTGTAATTATTGTACATAGAAAAAATAGTTCACATAAGCAGATACCCCCCCCCCCAACACAACTTGATAAGCATATATGTTCCAAGACACCGATTGAATTATGACCGAGAACTGCTCCAATTTTGAGACTATGGTATCTAGTACAAGAGATTACTAGTTTCAGGAACTTTGATGAGACTAACAATGGATACAAATAAAAATACAATCCAAAAATCATTGAAAAAAAAAAAAATAAAAATAAAATAAATAAATCATTTGGTTTGGTTTCTTTGTTTAATGGCATATCAACCTTTGTGGGTTATTTAATGCTAAAGTCATCCTTGTAGATGAATAATAGTGGTACTATTTAATCCATAACTGAAAGGGGTAAGGGGGTTCATACTTTTCCCAAGAGTGAACATTATAGTTTGACTGGACTGGAGTTCAAACTTGCTATGATGTTGCAGTCTAGCACATTAACCACTATGCAATGGGGACTTCACCCATAAAAAGAAAAAAAAACATGACAAGAAAGTAAAAAAGATTGAGTGATTGCTTTTAATGGCATTTCAACCTAAGTAGGGTTATTTTATGTCTAGAGATTAGGGAATTCTACTTATTATACATTTATATTTTGTTTATGTAATTTAAGAGTTTTTTGTTTTTTTAGACACAGACCGATTAAATAAAAATAATTTTTAAACAAATCTATTTCACCCATAAATGGATTTAGTTTTGTTTCTTTGATTCATGGTATATCAACTTCTGTGGGTTATTCAATGCCAAGCCATCCTTTTAAAAGAACAATAGTGGTACTATTTAACTTGTAGCTGATGGGTGGGGTGTTAAAGGGGGTTCATGTTTTTCCCAAGGGGCATTAGTCTAAAAGTGAATGCAATAGTCCAACTAGAGTTCAAACATGCTTACGATAATGTTGCAGTCTAGTGTGTTGTTAACCATTACACTATGAGGAATTCCTAGCAGGTTCTCTAACTCCTTGTCAGAGTGGATCTGGGAATAATGGCAATGCAGGGGTACTCAACACTCCCCAGATCTCTAGAATTGAAGCCTCACCATCAAATCCAGTTTAGTGTCACACCCATGGAGTAGTCAACACATCCAAACTTTATTAAAAATAAATAAATAAATAGATAAAATAAAAAAGTTTTATACTGAAATTATTTTTTCCTTTATCCTCTATTATCTTATTTCTTTCCAATTCTCAAATCCTTTATTTTCCTTTAAAATTTTTGACAGATGATTTGAAAAAAAGAAAGATCTTTTTTGGAATCTTGTAAAGTTATTTCAATCACCATGTTTATGGTAGCCATTTATTTATTTGTACTACATCTACACTGCCAGATTCACAACCATTTCATTTTCTATTGAGACTTGACTATATATTATTCAGCATTTTTTCCTTAAACTCCAAATTATAAGAAGGACAGAGTTGAAATAAACAAATAATCATTATCTTGAATTTTTATTATTATTTCTGTTGCTTATCACTGCAACTGCTTGAGCCATCATTTTTCACTCATTAGTAGCGAGGATTGGAAATAAAAAAAATAAGCTTTAGACAAGAGGAACTGGTATCTTCCCCACCCCTTGGGAAGCCTGTTCAATTGTTTGAGCTACTAGAGCCAAAAGTTGCAGAAGATCAAATTGAACCATATTCATTCATAATTGTTTCAAATTTCTTGCCTATGACATATTTGATCACATTTTTGATAGTCTGAGTATTTGTGATCAAAAGCAATTAAAGAATGAAAGAAATACTTGTTCCTGGCAAGTCCTCTAGACTGTATTCAGTGTCCACACAGAGCTGATTAATGCAAGTCCTTGCTGGTTAGCCAAGCCTGGCATGTATAAGAGTCCATAAGAAAAAGTCGCTTATGAGTTTGTCATTGCCTCTCCAGCAGTGTACCACATGTTTTGCTCATCTTACTTGGATGGTTTGTGAGATGAGAGACAAGTGACTGTAAAGCTGCTTTTTTGTTGGGTGTGGCTTCCAGGATTTGTTTAAAAAAAGCACATAGCATTCTTGTGTAGTTTCCATGAAGTTTTTTTTCTTTCATGAGTATTGTTAGTATCCAGGTGGTGCATCCATACAATAGTACTGTCACAGCCACAGTTTGAAAGAGATCCTATTTTATCTTATCAGATAAATCAGATTTTCATATGATTGATAACCTGTCAATAGCATTCCATGGCTTCCCATTTCATAGGCTTAAAAATTGACCTTGTGTCATATCCTTGCCCGAGCGGAGGGGTTGGGTAAATATGATTAATTTCAGGGGCTTAAAAATTGACCTTGTGTCATATCCTGCCCGAGCGGAGGGGTTGGGTAAATAGAATTAATTTCAGAGGCTTGTCACTTATACATATTTACCAACCCCTCCGCTCGGGCAGGATATGACACGAGGTCAATTTTTAAGTGGAGTTTAACAGGTTTGAATTCAGAATTTTCCTTCTCCTAGACTAGTTGCCTCACCAAGGCTGAAGAACCCAGTCTGCCCTACTATTTACCCATAGCTGGAGAGAGAATAATTGGATTCATACCTTTCCCAAGGGTATTAATGCTATGTGAAATGCAATCAGTCTCGTCCAGGATTTGAACACGTGTCACCGTGTCCATTTCCTATGACGATTACCATTACACACGACTTGTCACTTATAAGTGAAGTTGGCTCCTTCTTGTTTAAAGCATATGAACTCTGTTTTATTAGAGTTTATGTAGAGGTTAATGCCTCCTGCTGCTCGCTCCTGGCTATGCAGCAAGGATTTAGCTTGGGTAGGTGTATTTGCGAGAAGTGTTAGATCATCCACATTGTCTGCGTGTCTTAGTTTAAATGGGATATCGTCTGCTTCTTGTCGGTTTTAATGTAAAACCATCTTTTATAAGATCTACTGACATTCAAAGTACATAATCTATAAATATAGGTAGTGATAATGTATCTCCTTGCAAGACTTCAGTGACAATGTTGAAGAAATCATGTAATATAATGGCCGAGGGATTTCATTTTATATATCTTGCCTTTGGGTTTAATTAGGCTGAGAACCTTTTGGCTCAGTGCATGGGTTAGTTAGGTGCAAATATGAGCGCAGGTGTTCACACGTGCGCAAGTAGGATGTGTCATTCAGATATGTCAAAATAAAAATCCCAGATAGAAATTGTGACCGGGGGATGTGAATGACGTCATGCACTGGAAGCGTGCGTGGAGGATTTAGGGAGATTTGAGAAAAGTCAGTTAGTTGAGTTCTGCCTCGGAGGAAGAAGGTGGACTTTTGCTCGCTCGCCGAGGCCTTGTGGCAGGTGTCGCACGTGGTTTGGGGCAGATGGAAAAGTCAGAATATGTCGAAAAACCTTTTAACTCAAAGGTAATAAAAAGTTTCGTACCTGAACTAAGAAGTCAAGTGTTTTTCGTGTTTCAGGATTCCTATGTTATATATATGTGCCATATGGACATTATGAACATTTTAAGTACCGGTATGAATATGTCTATTTCACGTATTCATATCTTGGCTGTATCGTGGACTTGGACGGTAATGTTACAATCAGTGTCACCATTGATTGAGCAAACTATTGCTTTCATTTTTTTGTAAAGCATCATTATAAGTTTTTTTGGGTGTGGGTCAGACCATATGCTAGTAGTATTTTCTCTATATTTCCTCTGACTATGGAATCATATACCTAGGAAAACTCTACAAAAAATAGTGTTGCCTTCAGATTTTTGGCACATACTCCTTTGACGATTCAATGAATAGTCAAAATATGTAAAGTAATGGATCAATTTCTCTGAAAGCTGTTTTGATTTTTTCTAAGAATTTTCTTGACTTTAGGTCAGATACAATAGAGAAGCAGGGTATTATAAACTTTAGTAGTAAGAGTTATGGCTCTATAATTCTTAGTGATTTCAAGATTGCCTTTCTTGGTTTGGTTTCTTTGTTTAATGGCATATCAACTCATTTTAGGTTATTTAAGGCCAAAGCCATTCTCCTAGAAGAACAGCAGTGGTACTATTTAACCCATAGCTGGGAGGATAAGGGGGTTCATACCTTTCCCAAGGGTATTTGCCCGAAAGTGAACGTAATAGCGCAACTGGAGTACGAACTCGCATATTACGATTCCGGAGTCCATCACTTTAACCATTACACCACGAGGACATCCCCTGCCTTTCTTGGGGAAGAGAAAAATGCAGCTTTCATTCATTTCTCTATTGTGTTTTGTTAATACACAGTGTTGCAGAATTAGTCAAAAAACATACAAAACTGAATGTGTCTTTTAATAGAAATAAAAAACTTTTGTTGTAATTAATGAGCTATGATGAAGATGCTGCTGTTTTGTGGTAAGAGAGGATAAATTAGTAAATAGGTTGGATTAGAAAGAATACATTTTATAGTCTCACATAAATCATCTCAACTGCTCAAAGTGAAAAGCCATCACGATTTATTAAAATAAAAAAGAAAAGAAACTTATCTTAATTTCCTGTTTTTCTTGTTTGGAGGATATTTCTTCAACTAATCTGAACTAAGGAGGATCTAATAAAGCATATCTTTTAAAACCATTTGATATCAGATTTAATGAATAAAATTGTACTCAAACCTATATCGTTCCAACCTTAATCTTTTGCAATAGGAAATTATCTTACTTTGTTTTTGTAAAAATATTGAAAGTTTGCTATATTTGTGAACCTAAAATGAAAAGTTTTCAGGAAATATATTCATTAATTTTGTATTTTCATGTATTATTAACAAAAATTTGTTTTTCATATTGATTGATCTTAATGGTATGTCAACCTATCTAGGGCTATTTTATGCCTACAGGTTAGAGAATCATGTTCATTGTACATTCATATTTAAATTTTTTGTGTAGTTGTTTCTTAAGGGATTTTTTTGCACATGGTTTTATCGAATATGAATCATTTTTAAAAAGATCTATTTGACTCAGAGATGAAACAAACAGGTACGACCACTCTGAATCAGAGTGGACCTGGGAGTAATGGCAATGGAGGGTTACTCCACATTCTACAGAACTGGAGCTTCACCATCAGATGTAGTTTAGTGTCATACCCAGGACACTCATGCTGCAGGGGATACAGCCAATGAATTCTAAGCCTCGTTAACAGGGCATTTTTTTCTCGGATAAGACAAAATTAAGTTTATTGTTATCAAAAATATCTTTGATTGATAATGTTTTGTTTAGAGTTTAACTTCTGTGCATTATGCTATTTTACATAAAAACTGCAGGTTAACATCTAGCATTATTTTCATTGTCAAACATGCACTGATTTTTTTTTTTTTTTTTCAGTAAGAAGCAATTTCTAAAAACTTGCTGTTTCATATTAATTTATTTTGTGCATTATTTTAAATAGGTATTAAATATTATCATGAATGATTTTTATTATGATAAACTTGATTTAAAAGTTGGTGACTGCTTCATTATTAGTACTTTCAAAAGAACTCTTCAATGCAAAATGGTTAGGGATTCTTAAAGTCATGGTGTAAAAAATAAATATATAACAAACCAGAAATGGTATTTTGTCACTTGAAGTCACAATGGCTGGAGAAACCAAATTGGCTATCATGATACCAAGTGGATTAGCTACAAATAAATGAATAAATAGAATAAAATAAAAAAAATTGAACAACAAAACATTGAATAATATAATTATTTTAAAAAATATATAAACTAGTCTGTGGGGTAAATGAAGCACAAAAATAACCTTTTGGAGTTGAAAGAAATTACTAACGTGACTGGAGTTTTTAGATATATTTTGACAGCATATGTAGAGGTATGTAGAAAGACAATTTTATCAGAGCAGGAAAATGTAAATGAACTCGCATCTCAACTATCCTGAATCTTATATTCTGAAATATTTGCTTTTTGTCTGAGGATTTTGTGTGTTATATACCTGACCGATGAACGTTAATGGGTATGCCCCATTCCGCATAAATACTTGGGACACTATTGTGTGGGGCTGAAAATATACTAAGTAGTCACCACTAGCACTAGTTACCTTCTTTCTGCCACTGGCAAATATTGTATTTTGTTAATGTTATAAAGATTTCCATTTCATTTCCAACTTTCATTTTGGTTATTTCTCATTCAGTAACCTTTTTGTTAGATTATGAAAGCTGATGTTTAAGTTCAGGAGGTTATCTCTTTAGGTAGCAAGCACCACCCCATTTCACTTAAAAGTAGGGTCAGAGTCAATCTCTGTGACATCTCTGGAGAGGGAATTCCAAAGAGGGAAATTTTTATTACTGACCCTATGAATATATGGGGTTCATTAAAAAGAAAGAAAGAAAGGCCTTGTGTTGCTTCTGACCCCAGTGAAAAAGTTGATAAATAACTGATGATATAGAAAATTCCATACTCCAAACAGAAATAGATTTTTGTTTCACATGCATAAAATTGAAAAAAATAAATAAGTGTATTTATTGAATACTAAATTATTCAATATGTATTTTTTTATTTTTAACTTTATATAATTTATATTGGTTATTTTTATTCATTTTCTTTTTTTATTTACTGAATGTAACATTTACAACTAGTGTTAAATAATTCTTATTTGATCCCAGTCAATTCATGTTGAAAATTATTTTTTGTAATGTTTAACAGCAAACATGGATGGATTGTATATTTGGCTTCAAATTGCTTAAATTAGTCAGCTTCAACACAGATTGTAAATGTTCATCTGTAAGTCAATGCAAATTTATTTTCATTGTTGATAGACGAGATTATTTGGTTTAATGATGTACCAACCCTTGATGGTTATTTAATACCGAATCCTGTTTATACATATGATTCTTAAGTGAATAGTTTGTAGGTAACATTTTTTAAACAAGCCAGAGGTCATTTGTTTGCATTCAGTTTAATGATTTAAAGTACTGCTTTCTATTGTTTGCACACAGTTAAGTAGTTTCAAGTATTGCTATCTAACACTAATAATTCTATTTAATATTAATCATTTGTTTGCACACTGTTAAATGATTTCAAGTATAGTAAATGATTAAACAGTTCTATTTGAATCATAGACGGGATCCTATTCAGGTACTATCAAGCTAGGTTAAAATTGACCAGGGAGTAATGGCAATGAAGAGGGTACTCTATATTCTCCAAAGCTCCAGTAGTGAGTGTTATATCCAGGACATTCGTTGGGGAGGTGGTCTTACGGCAGAGATGCAGTCGACGTATTCTACAAATGCTACTAATAGGACTATTTCATTTTTGAGAAAAACTGTAAATAGAAAAGACCAGAATTTCTTAAGATAAAGTAAACAATTTAGAAAATATTGCATGTAGAATTGGATGGAGGTCATGGATAAATAATCAATGGGTTGTGTGTGTTTGAAACCTCTAGTGTAAATTGGCAAATGAATTTTAAAAGAAATTGCACTGGGCAGATAAATGGTTTTTATTCAGATATATTTTACATTCTGTATTTCCCAATATTGAAGATAATATTTTTCCCCAAAAAATAAGTTTTAAAAATTTACTCTGCACGTTGTAGCATGAAAGGTGAAAAATGTCTTATTTGTCTTATCACTCTACCCAAAAAATTTTAAGAGAAAATTGGGGTGTATCCTTTAAGTTGGAATGACTCCAACATTTGGAAATAGTATATTATTTTACTTACACATCGCAGATAACATGTTGGCAGTCGCTCGTTGGTTTTCACTGAACCATAAAGCAGCAAGTTTAGTTGGACAGAAGACGACAAATGGTTGTGCACAAGCTGCAAAACTTTGACCAGTTATCAACAAAAAATACTGGTAATTTTTAGGGATGATTTCAAGGCAGCTGATTACTCGAAGGACAGAACCAATGCAGTTCAACCAAGAGCATAAAATAATCTGAAATATAAGGAAAATAAATTTAAGATTAAAAAAGATTTAATTTTTTTAAAATGAACTTGTCATCTTAGAATAATACAAATTTGATAATCAATAATATAAATTAAAATGCTGCAGAAATTGACCAAACTAAAAATATCAAAATGAACCTTACAGAAGTAAAAGAGTGTATTCATATAGATTTTCTCAAATGTTACATTGTTGCACTATAAATGGTACTCATTCAGCAAGTCTCCATTGGAAGTTTGATACATACGAGTTGAAAAAAAGAGGGAATTATTAAAAACTGTTTTTGTTAATATAATAAATGTGAGAAGAAAATAAGAAATACGATTATCAAAAATTGTGAATTTAAGAAAAAAAAAAAAAAAAAAAAAATTACAATTTACCAATACAACCCATGAATTAATTTTTCATCTTAAAATGAGTATGTGTTCAGATGAAGCTGAATTCGCAAGTTGAGAAAACAGTTTCATCTGGAAAGAGTTGAAATATGCCATCAACGATGATGAGATGACATTGGGAAAATATAAAGAAAAAATGAAAAGAGAAAGAAAATGAAGATTGATTGATTTTAATAGCACGTTTACCAAATCTGGGGGTCATTTTATGCCTGGCTTAGGGAACTGCATTCATTGAATATTAAAATCTACACATTTTGTGTTTAAGAGTTTTTGTACTCAATTACATGTCAATACAAATAATTCGCACAGAGTTGAATAGTTTCAAGTATTCCTATCTAATACTAATAATCTTATGGCTTCAAGTAATTTTTTTTATATTATAAGAGTTATTTGTTTTAGTTTTATGGCAAATCAACTATTGTAGATTATCAATGCCAAATCCATTTTTATACATATAAACAGTTCTATTTCAAATTATACAGTTTAGTTCTATTTGACCAATAGATAGGGACCCTATCAGGGGCTAACACTCCTGGCCAGAGTAGACTTGGGAGCAATGGTAATGTAGGGGTTCTCTACATTCCCCAAAGCAATTGGTATATTCTACAGCCCCAGTCGACTGGGCAAAATAGTTATTTATTTGTATACAGTTATAGGGTTTCAACTAACTAAGAATAAGGATCCTTAGTAAACAATAATAGCTTCAAGCAACTATCCTTAATACAAATTATTTACAGTGACATGGTACCAAGTATTCCTGTTTTATGCTAGTAATTTTCAAACAGATCTATTTGATCTATAGATTGGACTCTAACAGGTTCTACCACTCAGAGTCAGAGTGGACCTGGGAGTAATGGCAATGAAGGAGTACTTCACACTCCCTACGGCACCAGAACTGGAGCCTCACCATCAGATGCAATTTAATGTCATACCAAGGACACCTCTTTTTAAGGGGTATTACCCATTTGTATACAGTCAGCATATTCTAAGCCTCAGTAACAATTGTGTTTTATGGCATATCAACCTCTGTAGGTTATTTAATACCAAATCTTTTTTATACAAATAAACAGTTCTATTTCAAACAAATCAGTTTAGCATAAGTACACAGTTTAATTGTCAAAAAACTTCCTATTTCAAGTTATTCCATTTAATCAAACAGTTCTAATTGAAACAATTTAGTTTAGTATAACTATAGTTTTTGTTTACACGCTGTTAAATGTCAAAACAGTTCTTTTTCAAACAATTCAGTTTAGTATATAAAAACAGTTCTGTTTCAAACAATTCAATTTAGCATAAGTATGCAGTTTAGTTCTATTTGACCCATGGATAGGACCCTATCAGGTGCTACCTCTCTGGACCAGAGTGGACCTGGGAGCGATATCAATAAAGAGGTACTCTGCATTCCCCAAAGCTTCGGCAATATTGGAACCTCACCATCAGATTGTTTAGTATCATATACAGGACTCTCATTGGGGGAGTCTTACTCCTCTGCAGAGAAGCAGTTGGCGTATTCTACAGTCCCCCACCCTCCAACTGACTGGGCAACTCAGTAACAAAGAGGAGAGAATGAAAAAGAACATAGTAAAAAAGAATGGATGAAAAAGAACTGAGACTATTTTTTGGGGGGTTAATTGGAATAATTAATTGGATAAAAAAAAACAAAAAAAAAAACAACAACCTTATGACATTATTTTGAGGCCCAATGCTGAATAACGAAGAGATTTTGAAATTATATGGAAACAATGCACAAACTGAAAACATAAAATTAAAAGTGATCAGTGATTTTCTCTGAAAAAAGAAAGATTGAACAGAAGAACAAAGAAACTTGAAGGGAAAGCATTTTATGGTGGTGATGTTCCAATTCAGGAGCTCTGGCAAGTGTGTAGTCATACCTTTGTTACCATTACTCTCAGTTCAACTCTGACCGGGAGTGGTAGTACCAGTTAGCATCCAATCTATACTTGTTTATAAGTGATTATCATTAACTGTTTGAAATATTTGACGCCAAATAGATGGTATTAGATAGGAACACTTGAAACCATATAACTGTGCGCAAACAAATAATTAGAATTAGATAGAAATACTTGAAACCATATAAATTATTACTAAATAGGAAGTTACTTGAAAATATATAATTATCTAAGAAAAAAAGAAAAAAAAAAGAGAACTAACTTTGGCTTCAAATAAACCATCAAGGGTTGACATGTCATAAAACCAATTAACCATCTTTTCTTATTTTTATTTTGAAAGACAACCGAGAAGAATATTATTAGGTAGTAGAAATTTTTAAAAGGATGAATTTGCTTTTATTATTTTTTTTCACACTTCATCTTATTTCTAGTTAACCACCATGTTACCAAAAAGGTTTGGATTGTTTTCTTTGTTTAATGGCATATCACCCTCCATGAGTTATTTAATGCCAAAGCCATCCTTGTAGATGAACAGTCGTGGTACAATTTAACCCATAGCTACGGAAAGGATAAAAGGGTTCATACATTAGTCTGAAAGTGAATATAATAGTGTGACTGGAGTTCAAACTCAATATGAAGTTGCAGTCCAGGATGTTAGCTACTACACCAAGGGGACTCATAATAATGTTTCCCTAAATATCAGACGGTGATATCAATCCTCCTTTGTTTTGGTATACTTTATACCAGTAGTCTCAAACTGAAGGATTCAAAAGGGTCATTAAGTCCTGAGGAAGAGGCAGTGGGCCTAAGATGAGATGAGGGTGGGGATTTTCAACCAGTTATAATGCTAATTAACAATATAGCTAATATTTCATTTTTTCTTTTTTTAATGAAAATGCATACAGATAGTAAGTAGGATATGTGAATTAATACAAAATGTAGAGTGCTTGTGTAGTATATTGACTTCCGACCCGGCCAAACATGCCATTCCAAAGACGGCGGAAGTGCATATTCTGTTGGCGTGGGCGAACTTGGCTGACAATATGGGACAGGGTTAAAATCCCACGGTACAGTCACAAACTGATGCACCGGAAGAGAGTGACCTGTGAACTGCATGACAGTTATTTCCGCTCAATGACAATTAAACATGCCATTCCAAAGACGGCAAAACCAGCACCCAGAGAGGCTGGGCCCCCAGACCCCCAGTTGAGCAGCCCAGGAGAATGGGAAAGAAACGCTGATGGCCATAAGAGTGGGGGTCAATATGTTTCCGTTTCAAATTTTCCTTGATTCTAAATTTTATATTTTTTGTAAATTCTTTTTTTCATTTTATTGTAGTTCATAGGTAAATTGCAATAAGTAAAAAAAAAGTAAAGTTGGCGACCATAATCAAGGGTGACCCAAAGGCTCTCTTTTTGATAACTACTACACCAAAGTGTAGGGGAGGGCGCTACTCCTTTCATTGGATTGCTCCGCCCCTTGATCCTTACCTTATAATGATGAGTGTTAAGCAAGGAGGCATCAAGTACCATTTTTTGAGTTTTTGGTATGACTCGACCTGAGATTGAACCCAGGTCTCCTGGGTCATTGACAAACACTAACCTTTATGCCAGCTGTACTATAAATATTATCAAAACTGAGAAAACAAAAGCAAAATTCAAAGTTTTATTACATTCGGAGAAATAGCAAATATGATTTCTATTTAACAATTCGCTCTGAAACATGATTTTCTATCTGTGTGTTGTCTGCCATTTTAGGTACACCTTCCCCATGCCAATATGTGTTCTTATTGTTACGCTGCCATGTGCCCAGTGGGCTTGCAGGATGCTGTTCATTCCCGCCAAGTCCACCAGTTAACGCAGGGCACAGACATTGGCTGTGGTCTGCCGAAAACTATTTAGCGAGCAGAACCACATTTTAAAGCCACTAGGCGAGTTATAGGTGAATTATTAAAAGTCAACACAACTAACTGGCTAGCTTTCCCACTAAAATATAAGGTCTTCAACAAGTACAATTCTTCCACAATAAAAAAAAAAAAAAAAAAAAGGACTCTGAACTGTCATGTTTGAGTTAACAAGATTGATAACAATATTCTTTTATTGAATAAAAGAAAGAAACAAAGAAAAAACAATTCGGGTAAAAGTCAGGAGCGAGAAAGTCTTTCTGTATCTCGAAAGGAGTCTCCACTAAAATATCCGTATCCCGAACTAAGCCCCTCATAAAATATCTTTATCCTCGGACGAGCCAGCTATAAAATATCTGTTAATGGTGGAATACTGATAATTCAATTTAATATTAATCATTTGTTTGCACACAGTTAAATGTTTTCAATGATTAAACAGCTCTATTTGACCCATAGATTGGACCCTAATAGGTACTTTCACTCCTGGTCAAAGTGGACCTAGGAGTAATGGCAATGAAGGGTTAATTTATATTCCCCAAAGCTCCAGAACTGGAACCTCACCATAAGATGGTTTAATGTCATATCCAGGACACCTATTTGGGGGAGGTCTTATTCCTCTGCAGAGATAAAGTTAATGTATTCTGGGCTCTCAGTAGGATAAGAAAAAACAAACAAAAAACAAATTTGATGAAAAATGAAACTAAAGACAAAATGAATGATATGAATCTCCAAAGACACACAATTCAGAAAAATACTTGAATTTTTTTACTGGTAGTCACTAATAAGGCCTTAAGCCAATTGAACAAATTGCTCAATCCTGTGTCAAAGGGGCTCCACACTAGAGTGTAATCTACTCTCGGCTTGTCAAGTACATACAGGAACACACTGCAATATATATGTTTCCTATTGGGAATTGCATATCTTAAGGCTGACCCTGATAACTAATAAGTAAAGTCGGCAACCTGAAGGCTCCCTTTTCAATAGCTACAACACCAAGGTGTAGGGGAGGGCGTTACTCCTTTCCCTGGATTGATCCACTTTACCCTTGATACATATCTTATAATGCTGAGTGTTAAGCAAGGAAATATCAAGTACCATTTTTTTGAGTTTTTGATATGACTCAACCTGGGATTGAACCCCGGTTTCCCCATGTGATTGGTAAACACTCTACCCTCTAGTCCAATGAGCAGATAGTAACTAATATGGCTGAGCGGTAAGTTATCGGTTGAATGTAAAGTTAGGTAGGTTTTGATCCCAACTTGAAGCGTCTGGCCACACTGAAGAGTTGTGATACAACAAAGCTGTCAGTCTGTGGATTATATATATATGACAGATATAAATTGATACAAACCAGACACACTAGAGTTTTGAAATAACAGGACATATGAAAGTGGATGAATTAATACGATAAGGAAAACTAAAAGATACTTACACTAACTCTAAGCCCAATGGTATCCAGTAGCCATGTTGCTAGAAAACCAAAAGGGACACTGGCAATGAGGTAAACAAGAGATAACCAGTTGACTGCACTGGAACTTATGTCATAAAAATGGGTAGTGACATCTGCGATAGGAGAAAATGTAATCCAGATCTTAAAAAGAAAAAAAAAAAGAGAGAATTTTTATATATGAAAGCAAAATCTGATTTTTTTTATTTAGAAAACCAAGATCTTTGAGAACATTGTGAGATACATACAATAGGGAAATATGATGCACATTGATAAAATATAACAAGTATATTGGGATGTGCATATTATATATTTTATTAACAATAAAATAAGAGGATAAAAACTCACAACTAAGTTTCACATTGCCAATCCTCAGGTGGGCTAGTATTTAATAGTTTTTAAAAAAATTTTTTTTATTTATTCATGTTGAATACAAGCTAACTTGAAGATTAGCAATATGAAACTTAGAGTTGTGAGTTTTTATCTTTGGAATATTGTTCTGCAGAGAGTACTGTAAAGATTTTAGTAATTAAAAGGCTTATATATATATATATATATATATATATAAACAAATAAAAGGTATGAACAAAAACATGCACTAGCTAAAACATGCAGTTTTTGTAAAAATCAGCATTTTATTGGATAAAGTTGTCATTATTTAAGTAACAATGATGAAATTTAAAAAAAAAGTCTAACTTAAAATTCTGAAGACTTTTTGTTTGTTTCGTTTTCATGTTTTTGGTATTTTTGTTATTTGAAAAAGTGATATATAATCTTGATTTTTACATATGAAGATCTCTCAACAAAGAAAGTTATTGTTTTCTATTTTTTTTTTCATAGTTGTCTGATTTTGCCGGCGTCTTACTTTTTTCAGTTAAAAAATAAGTATAATATTAATTTGTTGGGTTTTTCTTTAAATTGTTTTGGCTAGCTTCTGTCTTTAGGAAAAACAAACAAAAAAAAAACATTTTGTTTGTTTTTTTTGGGTGCAGGGGGGGGACAGAAGGAATTTTTAGAAATTTTAAAACTGAAAATTGTAAACAAATAACAGCCTAATATTTTCATATTAAATGAGCCACATTTATCATTATCATCCTAAAGAAAAAAAAATTCAGAGCTATATGTATGTGTAGTTGGGCAACAATCTTTCATTTAAGCATGTTTGATTAAAGACATTTTGTCTGTATAATTTTATTAAGATCCTTTCAAGTTTCCTGATAAATGTCTTGGTTTCAGGTTGGAATTAGTGAATAAATTTACCAAAATTGTCCTGAGTGCTTTCAGACCTTTCATATGCCATCATCAGAGGTTCCTTGCATGTATAAAGAGTGTTTTTTAAAGAGTTTTTTTTAACAAAATTATATAAACGCAGAGTTGGATAAAACTGAGATGCTGATGAATTTAAAAAACAGAACACAATCAACAAAAATAGAATATTTCTAAGAAATATGGCATAAACAAAAAAACAAACCATTGATTTCATGTCTATCTCAAAAGATGCATTTTTTACAGGACATGTTCCAAATGACCGCCATTTTGCTTGTCTCAGTATCATATTAATGGGTTGCATCTATTTTGAGACACCGTGTGTGTGTGTGTGTGTGTGTGTGTGTGTGTGTGTGTACGTTGAAAATCTTTAAATTTTTGTATTCTCATTACGGGTGTCCAAACTAAAAATAATTATTATTTTGATGTGAATCCATGAAAATTGATATTTGCCGGCTGCGATACAACTTAATAGGTGAGCATTTTTTTATCAAGAAAATGTTCATCACTTTTTCTTTCAGTGTTTATGTTTCAAAATATTTTGATAAATTACTTTCCATAACAAACTAATATGAATTCAGAAAAATTTTAAATATTTTCCACATTAACATTTATAAAATTCAATCTTAATATTTGCTATAAACATTTTAAAATTTCAAACTGAAATTTAATAAAAATGAATAAATGTTATTCATGAATGAATGAAACAAATTTGCTATTGAACTGGAAGATTTAGGAACTAAGAAATTGGAATTTGTAACAGATTACTTTACAGATTACTTTAGCTTACTTTAACAAACCACTCCTACTTTCGTGTGTTTGTTTATGTTTTGCCGTAGAAAATGACTTAAAACAAATCCAGTAAGGTTGGATATCTTTATTTTGCACATAAATTTGTTGATCTATGTTCTATAAAAAAGAAACACTTGAAAACAGCATGTACATTTTTAATTTACGTTTTTATTTTTATATCTTTTTTAGCCCATGTACTACGAATCAAAAAATATTTAAAGCTATTATTGAAGGTTACGTTTGAGTCTTATTTGAAAGATTGTAACATTATAATTATTAATATTGAAAGCAAAACAACATTACATTTCTAATTAAATTTTAATACATTTTAAACATTTAAATTCTATAAAAATTTATTTCTAAGAAAAATATCAAGCTGACCACGTGCAGACTTGATTTGGCTAGTGTGGAAAAGGGAGAAGGAATCCCAGACAATAAGGCACCAAAAAGCTACCTGGTCTTTTTGTCTAGAACTATTATTGAACCCTTAGTACGAATTTGGGGACTGAACTGTTAAGGCAGGAAAAATTAGCCAGCAGATGGGTTTCATCACTCACTTCTTGAATAACTGGAACATATTTTAAACAGGCTGAAACTTCCCAAGAAATAAAAGTAAAAGTCAACTACTGAAATTCTATCAATTTAAACAACTGAAAGAAAATTCAACTGAGAATTCTACTGAAAAGAATTTTAAAGAAGACTCGCAATTAAATGAACTTTAAAACGTTTCGACAAAATAAGAAAAAAATAAAATAAAAAACCCTCAAATTCAATGAACTGTTTCCCAGACTCTCTCAGATAAGTTCCAGCAAATTGCAGTAAAATTTGCAACACTTTATCTTTTCTATCCTTTTCTTTCTTGTTTCTTTGTATAAAATTCCTTTTTAAAATCTTTGTCTGTGTTATGTTTTCGAATCAGTATCTGAACTAGAAAGGTGCAAAACTTACTATTTGAATTTACCATTTAATATTGCCTACTAAAGCCGCCTAAAAATGTTACCCAGTAAAATACTAAACTTGCCTTTAGTGTCACTTACTTCATAACAAATTTTTATTCCCTCTAAATTCCTTTATATTGCAAATTTTATTTTATTCCCTCAAATTCCTTTTAATTCATCAAATGTGGACGACTTTACTGAACTTGAGGCTACGTAAATTAAGAGTTATCAAAATTTTAAAACACTTAAAAAGTTTTTTGAATGAAATCAGTAAGTGGAAACATTGATATGAAAAAATATTACATACACGTTGATAATTATATCACTTACTATGGTATTTAAATCAAAGTAGTAGATAAAAATGAATGATGAGAGTTTCTGCGTCACTTTACAATGAAGCTAAAAATTATTAGTACAGAAGGCTCCCCCCCCCAAAGCAAAATAACTTTTCTAAGTATAGAAAGTTGTATCTATAATAGTTTATTTTTGTATTCAATCTTGAAAAAGGAAAATAAGCACATTAACATGGTTTTTGAATGTACAATTAAGAAAACTCAATAAAATAATTATTTTTAATTTATTAATAGAATAGTAAAATAATAATACTTTTTAATTGCCTTTTTAATATTTTACCTGGTAGCATTCAATAAATCTTTCATGGACTCTAAAAGATTAATTTTGACCTTTTTTTTTAAATTTCCAGTTTTTATAACAGAACTTACATTTTTACTTAAATATTCAACCCAAAATAGAACAAAACTGGAAATTGTTTAAAGGATTGTTACAGTTGGTTTGAATACTTTTTTTGTCTAACATTTTTTATATCATAAGACAGCTCCCAGTTTCTTGCTTTAAAATTTATATTTTTCGATTAGAAAAATATTCATTCAATAACATATTGTGATTGGAGAAAAGCAAGTCAAAATCTAATGCAAACTTAAACAGAAAGTATTGATACAGAATTATTTTCTAAATAATCTAAAAGAAAATGATATTTTCTTTTAAATCATAATATTAAAAGCTCTGAAAACTTAAACATTTTTTAAAGATTTAAAATCCACACTTGGGTTTTTATTTTCTTCCAATGGCTCCCAATTTACATTTCTTTTGTTTCAAGCATATTTTCAGACTTATGTCTTATTATATACAGAATGTATATGCCATATCATATATCCCAACCAATTAAATAGCGCCACACATATGGGAGGGGGGGGGTAAAGTTAAGCGACTCGAAAAACAATCAGCAAGTTTTTTCAGAACATAACTGATGCATTATGAATTCATCCATTAACAAATGAAGAGTGAATATTTCATTAAAATCGGATAATTCCTTGATTTTTGGTGATTTTTTTTTTTTCAAACGGGGATAGTGATTTTTATAGTATGAATATAAAAACAAATCGCTGTAAAAACTGTTTCATAAATCAGAATAGTGCAGTTAGAATAGGGCAAAACGGCAAATAAATGTCGACTCATCTCCTCATGACAGTCGGATTTTAATAGTTTTTTTAACTGAAATAAAATAAGTACGAGCTTATAATTTAAAAATTTTTTTTAAATAATACTCGTGACACTTATCGCCGACTACATACTGCTCTGAATTTGAGGTCCATTTAGAAATATGGGTCCCATGTTCAACACTTAATGCTGTTAACGCATGTGCTAACATTTTTTTATTATATTAACTACTTCTATAAGACACTTCTATGACATCCAGAATTGACCACAAATTCCGATAAGTATCCATTTCCTTTGTTTCAATTGCCATCAAAAAACTGGCTTGAAAAATAGCTGAATTTGTAAAATGTAATCAGTTAATTGCTTCACAGGCTGTTAAATAACCAGTTAAAACAGTTATAAATTTTGAATTTAGACAATCTATGATAAAATTTTATTGGCCTAGTGAGTATGGTCCAAGAGACCAGGGTTCAATTCCAGGTCGAATCGTACTAAAGACTCAAAAAAATGGTACTTGATTCTTCTTTGCTCAACACTTAGCCTTATAAGGTACGTATCAAGGTTAAAGTGGAGCAATCCAGGGAAAGGAGGAGCGCCATTCCCTACACCTCAGTGTAGTAGCTATTGAAAAGGGAGCCTTCAGGTCGCCCTCGACTACGGTCGCTAACTTTATATATATATATCCAACATTTTATTGACAATAAGTTCGCGGTAAAATTCCGGCCATTTGGGTTCAAAGGAATAAGAATATATTGTTTCACATTAAGACTATGGTGCACACTGCTAGAAATTCATTAATAATAATTTAGTTTTTCTCTTTAATGTTTTAAATTCTGGTTAAATTTGATTTAAAAATAATTTTATTAAATATAACAATTTCCGATAGAGTTAATCTAAAGTGAATTTAAAAATTAAGTTTATGATTAAAATAATATAATTCCATCAAGTAATTAGCTTTTTCCAAAACTGCTTTACGAGTAATTGCCATCAGGTCTTACGTTCCAATATTCTTCATGGGACAATCTCTTCAGACAAGTATCGAAAAATTTATAAAGAATAAGATAGCAGACTTAAAAAAAAAATTTTTTAAATTTTTTTTTTTATTAAAAACTGTTTTTAAAGTTTTCTATTAAACAAAATAATTCAGCTTTGCTCGAGCGAAGGGATCCCTATGTATTTGGTGATTGAATTTTCACAAGAATTAAAAATTTACAGTAACAGTGCAAGATAACATTTTCTGATTTAAAAAAAAAAACAAAAACAAAAAAAAAAAAAAAACCCTTTTTATTGGAAAATGTATTATTTTGATCAATACTTCTCAGTCAACAAGGATGTAAATAAAATTTAATTTGAATGATAGAGAGGAAAACTTCAAGAATGCAATTGATTAAAGACTAGTTTAGCGACTAGAAGAAAAAGAAAACAAACACATTAAGATACATTAAGTTTGGCTTAGTTGTGACACAAGGCTAGAAATATAGGACACCGAGTGAGAACGAAATTCACTATCAATGTTCTGTTAATCTAGATTGCTAACCATTCCACCACGTGAGGTTTCCAATATATCTTAGGTTGGAGTTAAGAAAAAAGTTCTAACTTCGTTAAAGAAAAAGTTACAGAGAAAAATAAAGTAATATTTTGAATAAAATAATTCAATTTAATAAAATCAAAATGAGTAAATGTTTTTGTTGACAAAAACATTTAGTTTAATTTATTTAAAGATAGATCAAAATATTGTTTTCTCTAAACGGCAATTGAAATTTTCGGTTAACCATTAATCATTTTGGCACATGACAAAATATTGGAATTCGCTGATGTCAGCAAAAACATACAAAATGTCCATTGGAAATCAAAACAAAATAGTTTATTTTATATTCAACTCTCAAAAAGGAAGAGAATTGTATTTTTAACTTGTATGCAGAAAAAAATTTAAATTGGGGGGAAAATATTACAAAATTTTTCATTGTAGTAAAAATTTTACAATATTTTTTTTTTATTTTTTTATAAGTAGATTAACTATTCTGAAATAAAAAAAAAGTTTAAAAGCAGTTTAGAATTTAAAAAAAAAGAAGAAGAAACCTTTAGTTTAAAGTTAAATCATTAAATTTCAAAGATTCTAATGCTTTCAATTCATTTTTTTTAATACTCTAATAAATAGCCGATGAATAAATGGTAATATTTTTTTTATTCTATTACTAAAATCTGAAGAATTGTTTATGGGTTATAATGACGAAAACTTTAATTAATTAATTGCATTACTTTTTTTTTTCAAGATTATATATATATATATATATATATATATATATTTTACTGTTTACTGTTTGATATAAATTATTTGGTAGATATAGATAAAATGAATTCATTTTTAGATAGAACTTTATTTTTCGACAATAATATTGTTAAAGAAAAATGTGTCACGGACAAAAGCATTTTTTAAATATATAAATATTTAAACAATTATTATAAATATTTAAATGATTATTATAAATAACACTTGAAAGAATAAAAAATAATTATTTTCCTCTGTTTTTATAACGAAATAGAGAAAAATCACGAGAAGAACGTGTGTGGCAGTGCACGTTACCAATTCATTAGAAAAATAAGTAAATATAATATATTAACAATTTGAAGGATTTATCAATACAAAACCAATTAAATGTTAATAAAGGTTGGATATTTTTTCGCCACAGCAACAAATCAATAAAACAATAATACAAAAGAATACAATAATTTAGATGGTGAGTAACAACAGACCCAAGTGAAAGAGTTTTTTTTTTTTCGTTATTTAAACCTGGACATAAAGAATCGCCAGGCTGAACTTACCATAGAATTTGAAGCATTTAAAAGACCTACTACGAATAAAATATACCATCGTCTCTTGTAAACTTTATATTCCTGTGTAGTGTCTTCTGGATTAGTATTACAAGAAGTATTAGACGGCGTCACTTCGGTTGTCACGCTTTCATCATCCGCCATTTTCCCCGGTCACATGACCATCCTGTTGTTGTTGTTTTGTTTTTGTTTTTGTCAGCTGTTCAATTCCGAAATGAAACATGGATTTTGGTTCAAGTTTAAAAAATAGGAATTATATATATATATATATATATATATATATATATATATATATATATATATATATATATATATATATATATATATATATATGAAATATATATATATATATATATATGAAAAAAGTTAAAAAAGCAGACACAAAACTAACTTTTCCTCTTTATTTACTTCAAGTGAGTCAGGTTTGGCAATACATGAATGAGAATTAAAAATGAAAAGTAAAAAAGAAAAAAGAAAAAAGAAAAAAAAGGTATTTTTCTCGCACTTGCATACGAGATGTTATCCAAAAGTTTTGAGCATAACTAATGGCGAGTTCACTCAAAGTTGTGGATAGAACGAAATTCAATTTGCGCGCTCTATTCAAATTGTTCGCCCAGTGAGAGGGGCCGAGAAAAAGCTGATTATACTAGAGCCGAGTATAGTCAATCGATATTGCTATGGGTTGACAATTCAATCCGGAACAGCATCATTCCGATGTAACATGAAATGAACACAAAAGTTATCAGTGTAGCAATTACAGCTTCTGCAATCTTAAAAAAATGCGTGGTGTGCACTAGATGAAGTCATGATAGTTGCTGACCATATATGAGAGAGAGAGAGAGAGAGAGAGAGGGGTAAGACATAAGGAAGATGGAGCTACCACAACCACTTGCCTAAGTTCCCTTGCACCACACAGGTTACAGTTTAAAATGTTGGGGATGTTTCTGCGGCACCATGTACTTGGTTTCTATGGGTTATGTTAAGATAACTTATTTCTCGAGAAAGACGGAGAGCGAACTAAAAAACAGAAGTCCCTTCAAATTCCCAGAACGTTTGGATAGCAAGTCGTACATCAGCCAAAACATTAGTGATGCGTATCATACACAAGAACTATATGATTACCCTTTTTTCCCCCACTCACATGCCCCGCCATATTTGGGATGAAATTACCGAAAGTAAGTTAAATTTATAAACCAAATTAATGTGTTTTACGTCATTACAGAGAAATATCCGCTGGAACGTGTGTTTGTTTATAATTTTGTTTCTTCTGATGTTAGCTTATTTTCGCTGCAGGTTTGTAGCATTTTTGTGTTAACATGCCTGCGTGTTTGCTCTAAATACTGTGAGAATTTTGTGCTTTAAGATATAATGTAAAATCTGTAAAGTCATATTTTTAGTCTGTCTAGCAGAAAGAACTTGACACATATTTTCACCCAATGAGGATGACTTATCCTATTCAGCCCGGACTATTTTTTCTGGGCTGTACCAAATTGGGGAAAGCCCGCCAAACACTTTCTCTTGCTCAGAAGCTTTCGAACAAGACAGACGTCTTACTGTCCGCTCTCCTTTTAACAGCAGCATCACGACACCATTAGGAAGGCCATCTAATTTATGGACCTTTTGAGTCTATTCTTTTAGACCAAGGGTTCCCAGTTGAATATGAACCAGATGAATTCAATACACCACACACAGGAACAACTTTAAGTCCCCTACAGCTTTGGCTATGTCGACTGCGATGCAAAATTCCGCTCAGACAGCCAGCCACTTCATCCCTGGGCAACATTTTCTGGAGACATTCACGCTTCTCTCCTCAAACGACCAGGACCACGCATTCATGGGCGACTACATCATTCCTGTCCTTAACCAGTAAACACGACCTTTGCTACACTGATGGCGACCATACGTCACTCACATATTCAACAATGCTAACCTAACGATGCACATTTCGCTCAGGCATTTAGCTGCTAAAATGCCTTCTCAACTCTATAACAATTTCCCTCCTTCCTTCCTTCCTTCCTTCCTTCCTACGAGACTTGCAAGATAAACGTAAACCCTTTATTCTATGCTGCCATTAAAACCTTCATATAAAACCTTACGGCATCTTCGTACTTCTTTCTCCCGTTTATTTACATTAAAACTTAGCGAGGAAACAACGTAACAACACGTAACAATATTCCTCGCTAAAACGGTAACCTCTTATTCTTCGCTAGATCAATACAAACCGATAAAACGCTTTACAAATTTTAAATTTAGGTTAATTTTAGCTCCAACAAATTCTTAAAAGTCAGTCTAATATTATACACGAGAATTTTCCCTCCAGAATTTTCGTTGTTTAAAGTTAGTATAGGTATTACATCTATTGGGAGTAAATCCCTAGCTTTCCAAATAGTTCTTCTAATGGCTACTTGGTGGCGTGACCAAAGTAGCATAATGAGAAGCACCCACAAGTGTGTGCGTTCCTCAATAAAACGGAGCTTTCGCCTCAACTGACTTCGTGTCGTACCACGCACTGTGCCATGTCTTAACGCAAGTCTTCACACAAGAACTTTCATTCTTTTAAGAATTTTCAACTTATACCAAAAGACCAACTGCATTGTAGGATTTTTCTCTATAAGTATCTTTTAGTGTTTCATCTCATACTCGTCCCCGCTACTCAAACCCTAAAATCTCCGGTTAAGAGAAAACGCTGAGTCACGCCTAACGTCAAATAAGAAAACGTATCGAGCGGAATTTTATGTTACCAACACAAAAGCTACTCTCTCAAAAAAGTAATTCTGTAGAACAAATAGAAGGCTACACATAAAAGCAGAATAAATCAAGTAATATTTAAAAGCTCCAAGTGTTAGTATAATGAGATATCTCATAATTACTTATATTAAAAAAAGTGATTTCCGACTTTTAGTAACACAAAATTCCCTCAACAAAAACTACAAAAGAAGCAGCGGATAGCACCATATAAACCCAGTAGTTAACGACCCAAAGACATATTCCGGCTCTGTCATGCTTCGGCCGGCCGTGGTGAAATGACACGGTTCTGGTCGGATGTGTAATAGCATGTTGAGATGTTAGTCGGTCGAAGCTGCCTGACGCAGGTGCTAGAGAGGCCTAGCATTCGCGTCTTGCAGCTGAGATTGACATACACTTCCAGCCTCAGGAAGCCGTCTCCCCAGACTCTAACCCCCCTCGGAGGTGCTAGTTTTATCGCCTGGCGCCTAAGACGCCACTTTTTAGGAAAATGCTAACGAGGCTCGAGGCATTTTTGGAAATTCTGGAAGTGTCTGGGCCACGGCTCTGCGTCTGGACCCACCTTAAAAAGGCCTTATGCCACAATCTCCCGTTTGTTGGGACGCACGACGAATAACCATTCCGGCTGAGACAGCCGGTGGGCGAGGAAGGTATCTGTACCTTCTCTGGTCATAGCACTACGACCAAGACCTCATAATCAGCAGCTGCCGAAGACGTACAGCTTCCAGCCAGCCCAACAGTCGATGCCTTGACTCCAGCCAGCAGACGACACTGGAACCAACCAATCACCGCTGCCCTCTCATTCAAACAGCTCTTTTAAGAGCTAAGTTCAGAAAGTCTTCCGAGATCACCTCTGGTCTCCTCACTACACCTCTTGGCAGACCATGAGATGATTACGCAGCTGCCAGCTACTCTTGCAGCTAAACCAACAACGCCTGCTCCATCATCACCAAGCAGCAGGTACCTGCATCAACTGCTGCACTTGTTCTGATTTCACTCGGCTGCAATTCCCGCACCTTCAGGCAACCAATGCGTCCACATCTTCGACCTTCTCCAGCTACGTTTACAACCTGACCACATAGTTACACCTATGATCTGTACCAAGTACAGAGATCATCATCACCTTCTAGACGTGATGTCGTCACAAACTTATAGACAGCGAGTCGACGACTTTCTAGAGCACTGACTTTCAACTCTCAGCGGAGACTATACTGTCGTGATACAACAACTGCGATTCTACACACATACATTGTTCGTGTACAATTCACACGAAAAGCCCGGGTATTCACAAGCTAACCCCTTTGGTTCAATGTCACCCGCAACAAAGCGTTGACTATAACACGACTGGATAAAAAGACAACAATCAACAACATCATCGCACAAAGAGCAACAGACATTCTATCAGCTACAACACTAGGAACATAATATCCAAACGCAAAACATTTGCATGCACAATTCACACACAGCTATAACCCTCTTAGTTTGATGTCATTTACGTGGTGCATACAGATTTCCAGGAGTAACACACATCACGTCACTCCTGTGTTCATTTCAATAAGTTTTCTTAGGCAATAAAAGTAATGTAGACTGTAGGCTCCCTTTTCAGTAGCTACTACACCGAGGTGTATGAGAGGGCGCTACTCCTTTCCTTGGATTGCTCCACTTTACCCTTGATCCTAACTTTATAATGCTGAGTGTTAAACAAGGCAGTGTCAAGTACCATTTTAAAAAAAAAGTTTGATGAATCGTATGAATCGACCTGGGATTGAACCCCGGTCTCCCGGACCATTGGCGAACACTCTACCCACTAGGCCAATGAGCCGGTGTCTGAATTGTGTAATGGTGAGTTATGGTATATGACAAATATACGAAGACAAACCTTCAAGTCCTCAATACCAAAGTTCACTCGATTCTATTCTCATATTCGGGGTGCATGTTATACATGAGTGCGTGTTATACGCAAAAAATTACGGTATTTTAGATTCTCGCTAATTTGAACACTGTTTAATCGAACAGACTCTTGTTTTTACTTTTGCTCAATCTTAAAAAGAAAAGCAAAAACAAAACAAAACAAAATAAAACAAGAAATATCTCCTAACAAGATATATTTGAAATAATCACCTTCATTTATTTATGACATTAAGCCGTTTAATTAAGCCACTGTGAACAAAAAAAAACTTTTTTGGTTGGTCATTGCTGAGTCATTCGCCGTTTTATCAGTTTCTGTTTACAAGTATTTCCTGATTATCTCTTAAGGTAGTAACGTTACTTGTAAAAAGATAATGTTCAAGTTGTTTTGACGACGAGGAAATCCGGAAACAATGATCGGAACTTGTAAGGTTAGCAACCGTAGTCGAGGGTGACCTGAATGTTCCCTTTTCGATAGCTACTACACCAAGGTATTGGGGAGGGCGCTACTCCTTTCCCTGGATTGCTCCACTTTATCCTTAATCCGTACCTTACAATATTGACGAAACTAAAGAACCATTATTTCTATGTGTATAGGGATTACATCTGTAGGGATTACACCATTTGCCTTTCAAGTAGTACTTCTAATGGCCGCTAAGTAGTGTGAGCAAAGTGGCATATTAAACGGTGCAACAAAGTCGAAACTTTCCTTCCGGTCCTGCCTCAATAACAAGAGGCAGCAGAGTGTGAGCGTATAGGACTTTACACTCCTATAATTTAATTTGGGCGGTATGCCACTTGTTCCCACAAAGATGGCGGACGCTCGATGTTCAGTCTCGGGAAACCATTGGCCAGGAGGACCACGTGATATGCTTACAACTACGTCGGCGCGCGAAAATTCAAGTCCTGCGTCTTGAGCCACTGATAAGACGATTTTTTCTATAAATACGCCGTCTTAAAACACATTCTTTCTCTTTTACGAATTTTCTTCGTAGCGGCAACACTCTCTTTTTGACGAAATTCCTTCGTAGCGGCAACACCTTCTCTTTGACCAAATTCCTCCGTATCAGCAACACCATGCCTCGCAGACATTCATATACAAGAACTATGAGACGCTTTCCCGTCTCCAAAAAACTACCGGTTTCTAATCATAGAAAAAGGACATTTTAATTTTACAATTCTTTTTGTAGTTTAGTTGTGTTACACACACACACACACACACGCGAGCTCACACATATATACACACTATCAGTATGTTAGTAGAGTTAGTTATGTTTTCATGTATTAATGTAAGTTTTGATATTATAGAATATAAATTTGTTTTTGTTCGTTCGCCTTGTTTTAAATGTTCATTTTGTCCACGCCGTTTTACAACCATTATCTATTCCGTTTCTTTTACGTCCACGTCACCCCACAAGCGTTTCACAATAGAGGGTATGTCGCTCAAACAAAACTCGTGTCAATGCCACGCATTAACGTAAGTCTTCACACAGCAACTTCCATTCGATGACGTATCCTTTTAGTATTTCATGCCATTCCTGTGTAGCAGAAAGAATTTCAAATTATTGTCTGTTTTACATTGTTTAGTTCAAGAAAATATTAAACCATAACACATTTCCTCTGGTATAAAAGTCCAAATTATGTTCCTCTCGTTCAAATAATTATTGCGGTGAGCTATGGTACTCAGGCACGACAAATATACGAAGACGAACATTTAATTCGTCAATACATTATAGAGAAAAGTCCTATCAGGCTGTTGAAGAGTCTTTTGGTATAACTTAAAAGTACCTAATAGAATGGAAGTTGTTGTGTGAAGACTTATGTCAAGGTATAGTCTCGTGTGTCATACGACGCAAACACTCGTACATGTTTTTGGATATCGAGGTAGGACTGAAGAGAGAGAGAGAGAGAGAGAGAGAGAGAGAGAGAGAGAGAGAGAGAGAGAGAGTCTTAATACTACTTTAGTCACGCCACCCAGCGACTATTAGAAATACTATTTAGAAGGGAAGGGGTGTAATCCCTACACCTCCTCTAAGTTTTTTGTTAGAATAAGATAAAAATGATTTTCATCGGAATGACATCGATTAAAAACAAAACTTTGATTATAAACAAATTTTCAGGGAAAAATTGCCTATTTAATTTTTAGAGAGGGAATCAGTTTTCTAGGTTACTTTTGCGTCAAACTGGACACCTCTTGAACGTAGTTCCAATGATATACGTCCATCGAATTTCTTATCATTGGTCACCCAGCACCCTTCGATCTTTCTATACTTTAGCAGTTCAAATATGTCGGCACTACTCGTATCATAATATGGCTGTTGTTGTTCGTCATTCTAATAAGCATTGAAGATATTGTAAAATATTGTCATTTCTAAAAAAATTTCCAATTTCCATTCTTGGAGAGTCTGTAGAAGCGGTTATTATTTTCAGTAATAGTTTATTGGTTTAATGGCATATCAACCTTCGTGGGTTATTTGATGCCTTGTAGAAGAACAGCAGTGGTACTATTTAACACATAGCTGGTAAAATAAGGGGGGTTATACTTTTCTCAAGGGTATTTGCCCGAAAGTGAAGGTAATAGCGCGACTGGAGTTCGAACTCGATTACTTCAATGTTGCAATCCAGCATTTTAGCTATTACACTTTTGGGATTAATTCTTGTCATTGTAAATTGGTTGATAAACATCTTTGACAAAAATAGGACAAAGTGGTCGACAGGTGTCCAGTTTGACGCAAAAGTAATGTAGCAAATTGATCTCTCTACTAAAAATTAAACGGGCAAATTCTCTTTAAAAAATTGTTTATAATCAGAAAGTTTCGTTCTTAATGTTATTTCGAAGAAAACTTTGCAGAACAACCTATAACAAAATTTAGAGAATGGAAGGTTTCAACGGTACACGTCTACCAATTCTTCTTTAGTTGCAGTCAAAAGTTTTTCTTCCTGAATATATTTCTGGAAGAGAGATTACTGAAAATTATTTGAACTGTTGAGATAAAAAGTAACCAGAAGTGTGTCTTCCTGACTTGTTAAGAGACGACCCTCAACTCTTGGTTGGCACCGTGTCAAATTATCAAAGATTTCTTGAGGGAATCAATTCCCACAGGACGACGTGATTTCCACGCTTCTTTCCCACACTTCCTTAGAATCCCATTCGAGACGCTTATTTATGGATGAGGTAGGATTAAGAAGGGTTCGTGCAAATTCAGACAGAATTCTTTTAAGTGTGAAAGATCGTTTAACCAATCAGGTTGATGGTTACAAAATCAAACCGAGATTTTTCATTGTTTAATGGCTTCTTTGTTTAATGGCTTAACCTTCGTGGGTAATCAAATGCAAAAGAAATCAATGTAGAAGAACAGTAGTGATACTATAGAATTCATAACTGGGAGTGGGGGGGATAAGGAGGTTCATACCTTTCTCAAGGGGCATTAGTTCAAAAGTAAACGTAATAGCGCGACTAGAGTTTGAACTCGCTTACTTTAAGACCACAGTCATGCACTTTAGCCATTATGCCACAGGGTTTTTTTATGCGTTTGGTAAATTGAGCTTTTTTAATCTTCATTTTGTACAAAGTTTTACTAAAAGGAAATTATGAACAAAAAGGCTTAATCGTTTATAAATATACATATATATATATATATATATATACATATATATATATATATATATATATATATATATAATTTGTAAACGAAGTTTGTTGGTAATATTTTTAAATAAGCCAGTACTCATTTGTTTGCATACAGTTAGATGGTTTCAAGTATTATTTTTAACACTAATAATTCAATATCAGTCATTTATTTGCACACAGTTAAATGGTTTCAAGTATAGTGAATGATTAAATATTTCTATTTGACCAGGGGGAGTCCCCGTGGCGTATAGGCGAAAGTGCTTGACTGCGGCTTCGAACTAAATTCGAACTCCAGACGCGCTATTACGTTCACTTTTGGGAAAGGCTTAAACCTCTTTATTCCCCCAGAGATGCCTTTAATAGTATCACTGCTGTTCTCCTTTGGCATTGAATGACTCCGATTGATTGCTATGTGATAAAGAAACCAAAACTATTTGACCTATTGACGGGAACTCAAAAGATTGGACTTTATTTTATATCTAGAGGATAGGGAATTGCATTCATTCCACATTCATATTTACATTTTTGTGTAGTTGTTTTTAAGAGGTTTTATTTTTGGATACGGTCTGATCGAATATGAATAATTTTCTAATAGATCTATTTGACCGATAGATGAGACCTGGGAGTAATAGCTATGAAATGGTATTTTACACTCCACAGATTTCCAGAACTGTAGCCTCACCATCATATGCAGTTTTGACTTATACTAACGCTTCTCAAGCCGAATCTCTACTGCATTGTCTGGAACAGTCAGCAAGAGATATTGACCTCTTATTGAACTCAAAACAGAGTTAATGTGTTTTAAACAAGATGGTGTCATTTTCACATTAAATGGTAAGCCTCAGAAATTAGTAGACCATTTCACATATCTCGGTAGCAATATCTCATCTACGGAAAACGATGTCAACATATGCATAAGAAGGGCAAGGACTGGTATTGACAGGTTATCGACCACGCGGAAACCTGATCTCTGTGATAAAAAATGGAATTTCTTCCAAGCTGTAGCCGTGTCAGTACTGATGTATGGCAGCTGCATCTGAACTTTGAAGAAGCATTTGTAGAAAAAGCTAGATTAGATGAGAACTACACAAGGATGCTGCGTGCTGTTTTGAACAAATCCTGGAAGAAAACCCTACAACACAGCAGCTGTATGGCCACTTACCTCTCATCTCACAAGCTATCCAAGTAAGACGAACAAGACACCCTGGCCACTGCTAGAGAAGCAAAGACGAACTCATAAGAGACATTCTCTTGTGGACTCCAACAAATGGAGGCATTAGTTAGCCGACCAAGCAAAGACTGATATTCATCAGCTCTGTGCAGACCCTGGATGCAGTCTCGAGGATTTGCCAAAAGCGATGGTTGATTAAGACAGACGGCAAGCAATATATATATATATATATATATATATATATATAGAGAGAGAGAGAGCGTGTGTGTGTGTGTGTGTGTGTATTCTCAGCACTACTTGATGATGATGATTACTCAATATTTGATTCGAATCTGTAAATAATGTTTTTCTGTGTGAGTGTTGCGACTAAGCCGCTTGCAAGGACACCCTCGGCGCGGCGAATTCGCTAATATTTATACAAATAATAATATGCTGGGTGATTGAATTGTGACTCCCTATTTTAAAATTTCTATAGTTTATTTGTTTACTACAATTTTTACAAAAAATAAAAGTATAAATATTTAAAAATTGGGAGTTATTTTTCAATTATACTGTATCTTATTGTTATAGCAATTTACTAAGCTTTTCGCTTAGATGTGACACAAGACCGGTATGAATGGGTCCCCCAATGGGACTCGAACTCATTTGTCTAGATTTGCTAGTCTAGCTTATTAACCATTACACCACCCGAGGCGCTAAATCTTATTCTTATAAATATACTGAACTAGTTAATTTCTTTTGGTGAAAAATATATATAACCATCTGACTAATGTCAGGGGATGAATCAAATTTTAGATTACTAGGCCGGTTATATTGGTGACAGATGACGGCTAGACTTATTACATTGATTCACACATTAGTCAGTAAAGTGGGCGACCTTAGTCGAGAGAGACCCGAAGGCTCCCTTTTCAATAGCTACTACACTCTGGTGTAGGGGAGGGCGCTATTCCATTCCCAGGATTGCTCCACTTTACCCTTGATCCTTACCTTATAATGCTGAGATTTAAGCAAGGCGGTATCAAGAACCATTTTTTGAGTTTTTGGTAAGACTCGATCTGGGATTGAACCCCGGCCCCCGGAACCATTGGCGAACCCTCTACTCATTAGGCCAATAATATGGTCAATTTCGCAATTGGTGAACTTTGAAATAATGAGCAATTAATTTTACGATTATTTTCAGTTTCGTTATAATGGTCTTTTCATAAGTTTTCGTAAACTGGAATTCGGAATGATTTAGTTCACATTTATCAGTCTAAGTCCAGCTTAACAATTGAAGTATACATTGCTATTAAAGTGAATATTACGTTTGATTAAAGTAATACCAATTTTAATAGAAAAATAAAACTTTAGAAGTAAAATCAGAAAACATTAGATGAACTTTGTCGGGGCAGGCCACGGCCACCGAAAGGTTAAAAGATTTTAATTCAAAACTGCAAATGTCTCCCATTAGATTTGTATATTTTATAGAGACCAAACAATAGTTGTTTGTAGAATAAAGTTGTCTACTCCATGTGCTAACGATGGATATAACATTCTGTGGAGGAAAGGGAAATAAGAATTGTAGTTTCCTCTCAAAAATAAATATAAGAATATACGATTATGCACAATTAACAACAATATATCTATTATGTATAATTTATAGCAATATTATGTACAATTAATAACAAAATTATGCACAATTAGCAACAATATATCTATTATGCACAGTAAACAACAATATATTTATTATGTACAATTAACAACAGTATACTTTATTGGTTGTGCAAACTAAACAGAAAAAAAGAACACAGAGTCCAGGTTAAAAGTGCGCTAAGGGTAACTTAAAGCCGACATTTTTTACCTTTTTATTCCAATGCAGGTATTATTAGGAGACGAAAAAAAGTTTTGATTGATAGGTCAAAATATGGCACATTTAACAAAACTTTTTTGGTTCCCCAGTAATTCAAGCATCAGAAAAATAAAGTCTAAAAAGTTCGGCTTTGGGTTACCCCTATCGTGCTTTTAATCGGTACTAATAATCAAATGGGGTACAAAAAGAGTAAATAAAGGTGGGTATTTAGAAAAGTTCCTATCGGTAACTCCAGAAAGATAGAAGAGTCATTCCGCTAAATATAACATATATGTAATGACAAAACTACAATTGACTGACTTATATGGCGTATATATATATATATATACACACACACACACACACACACACACACACACACACACACACACACACACACACACACACACACACACACACAGATAAACAACTTAATATAGAGAAAGATGTTTATGGTCTAATGTTAAAGACTACCCGATTACTTTCGAGGTCACCTGTTTTACTTTTAAGCCAATTGTACCAGAGAGAACGGGGCCTCCCACAAAATTGAACGGGGGCTCCCATAAAACTGTAATCTGCTTTTGACTCATCAAGTACACACTGTCGGGTTATATCTGCGAGATGTGTCACAAGTATAAAATAAAGTTTGGAGGCAGTACGTGTTCCTCGCAAGTAATTTCCCGAACAAAACAAAAACAAAATCTGAATAACTATAAAATAAAGGTTTATTATTCAGTGAGAATATGTACCAAAGAACTCACAATATTGTTGTTGTCGTTGTTGTTGCCGATTTCGCCTTTGGTGTAAGTGGAAATGGCAATGTCTTTGCTAGACAGTGTGGCGTCTCTCGTGTTTTGGTGGGTGAGGAAGCAGTCCAGTAGCGTAACATAGGTTCCTTGTTGTTAGCGGCTAGATCTCTGTTGAATTGTTCAATCGCTTTCTTTTTATAACACCTAAGAGGATCAAAACGGCTATGAATGTTTTTTTGGGGGGAAAGTATTTGATTGGTTAAAAAATCTATGGGTGCGAATTTTGTATATTGTAGTTTGGATCCTTTTTTTCTAGAATGTTCTAATGTTTGTTGATTGGCTTAAAAATCTATGGGCGCGAATTTTGTGTATGTTGTTTGGATCCTTTTTTTCTAGAATGTTCTAATGTTTGTTGATTGGTTTAAAAATGTGAGTGCGATATTTGTAGACGTATATGAAATTTACGCTACAATTACTCCCCTTCCGGATTAATATTTGTTAAATATTAAAAAATAAATAAATAAATAAATAAAAAATAATTTATATGTGCAATTCTTGTCTTTTACTAAAAGAATTGCACGAACCTGGTGGGCCGGCGGATTGTTCTGCCAGATTTAGTATGTTGTTGGGGTGTACTTGTGGGTGCCCTGTCTGTAGCTGAAGGTGTTTGTGTTGGTGTGGTTAGTGGGGTATGAGGTTGGAGTGGTGATGATTCGACCGGAGCTTCTTCGATGACTGCTTTTTTAAGTCGATCGACAGAAACTGCCTTTTGCTTCCCGTTAATGTCCAGTATGAAATATTTGGCGTGCCTCCGGAGTACTTGGTAAGGACCAGAATATGATGGTCGAAGACGCGTTGATACTCCGTCGTTGCGCACAAATACATGAGTCCATTGGTTGATGTCCGAAGGGACATGTGTTTTTACTCTCTGTGGACGTGGATGTGTGTGTAATGGACGTGACATGAACTCTCGTAAGCGATGTACGTAGTTCGTCGGATCCGGAACATTGTGTGGTGTGATGGGTGCAACCATTTGACCAGGTAGGGTCAGCGTGGTTCCATACAGCAGCTCAGCAGGTGTATGCCCAATGTCTTCTTTGATAGAAGCACGGATGCCGAGGAGGACGAAAGGGAGGTACTCCATCCAGTTGGTGCTGGTAGGGTAGGCTTTGAGTGCGGCCTTTAGTTGACGGTGGAATCGTTCAACCATGCCGTTGGCTGCTGGGTGGTATGCTGTTGTGCGAATATGTTTGCATCCAAACAGGCGAGTTAGTTCTGTGAAGAGGTGGGAGTCGAATTGTCGTCCTCTATCTGTAGTTATTATTTCCGGTGTGCCAAAGCGAGATACCCACTGTGACGTAATGGTTTTGGCGATAGTCTCTGCCGAAATATCAGACAGAGGGAATGCTTCGGGCCATCTAGAGTATCTGTCGACGCAGGTGAGTAGATACGTGATGTTCTGTGAAGGTGGCAGTGGTCCCACGATGTCGATGTGCACATGTTTAAAACGTGCATCGGGTTCGTGGAAGGTTCCTAGAGGACTCCTGATATGGCGACCAATTTTCGCTTTCTGGCACGGGATGCAACTTCGAGTCCACTCGCGGGTGTCTTTGTTGATAGCTGTCCATAAAAAACGGGACGTTATCAACTTCTGTGTTGCACGAATGCCTGGGTGCGCTAGGTTGTGTAGCGCTAAAAAAACTTGCCGTCGGTGTTTAGCCGGTACATACGGGCGTTCATGTCCGGTGGAGGTATCACACCAGATGAGTCCAGCCGAAGAAGGTAATGGCATCTGCTGGAAGGTAAGGCTTTGGGACTTTTGCAGGGTTGCTAGTTCTTCATCGCCTTCTTGGTCGGCTGCGATCTGTTGAAGGTTGATTGCATCAACTGTTTGTACCCCATCTATATGCATGCGTGACATTGCATCGGCGGCCATATTTGCCGTGCCTTTTATGTGTCGTATGTCCGTCGTGAACTGGGTTATATAATCCAGGTGACGGGCCTCTCTGGGTGAATGACGTCCAGGTTTCGCGTGAAAGGCATGTGCTAACGGCTTATGGTCTGTATATATGGTGAAAACTGCCCCTTCCAACATGTAGCGGAAATGTCGGATTGCGGAATATGCTGCTAGCAGTTCTCGGCCAAAGGTGCTGTATTTAGTCTCCGCAGGTTGCAGTCGTCTGGAGAAGAAAGATAGTGGCTGCCAGGTCGTGTCTACCAGTTGCTGCAGTACTCCTCCCACTCCGACGTCAGATGCATCGACTAGTAAACAAAGAGGGGCGTCTGCTTTCGGAAAAACCAACATCGTCGCTTCGGCCAGTAATTGTTTCAGTTTCGAAAAAGAATTTAGCTCCTGTTCTGTTAGGATTATGGTCTCGTTCTTTTTCGTTCGGTGTCGTAGAAGGTCTGTGAGTGGCTGGGCCGTTTCTGCACAGTGAGGGAGGAACCGCCGGTAAAAGTTAATTAAACCGAGGAATTCCCTGAGCTTTCGTAAGGAAGTTGGTGCAGGGTAGTCCATGATGGATTTGACCTTCTCGGGCAGAGGGCGGATTCCGTCCTTATCTATGACGTGACCGAGGAAAGATAGAGAAGTGGCTCCGAACTCGCATTTGCTGGGGTTGACCACTACACCATATTGCGTCAATCGCTGAAATAGTTGATGTAGATGTCGCGTGTGTTCTTCCTCGGAAGTACTTGCTACCAACAGATCGTCTATATACGCGTATACGAAGGGTAGACCTCGTATAACTGCGTCAATGAAACGTTGGAAGGTTTGGGCAGCATTCCTAAGACCAAACGGCATCCTAAGAAATTCGAATAATCCGAATGGTGTGGTGATTGCCGTTTTTGGAATGTCTGCCGACGCGACTGGAATCTGGTTGTAAGCTCGCACAAGATCAATTTTGGAGAAAATGGACTTTCCGTGAAGTGAGCCTGAGAAGTCGTGCAGATGAGGAATCGGGTAATTATCCGGGGTGGTGCAGCTATTAAGTGCCCGGTAATCTCCGCAAGGGCGCCAGTCATCGGCCGTTTTCTTAGGAACCATGTGAAGTGGGGAGGACCAACTACTACTGGATGGGCGGATGATCCCGAGGTCCATCATGTGTTGAAACTCCTGTTTAGCCACTTTTAAACGATCCGGTCTGAGTCTCCTGGGTCGAGCTGCGACAGGTGGGCCCTGTGTCTGAATGTGATGAGTAATATCATGTTTGATGTGTTTATCTCGAAACACAGGTCGGGTGATGTCAGAGTACTGCTTGAGGATGTCCGCGTACCGGTTGGTTGTAGGCTGGAAGACAACAGGGCTGATTAACGGCGTTCGGGTGGCTATACCACGCACAGTGAGGCCTGTAGTGTTGTCGACTAATCGTCCTCGTTTTACGTCGACTAAGAGGCCGAAGTGGTGCAAAAAATCTGCTCCTAAAATAGGGGTTGGTAACTTTGCTACGACAAAAATCCACTGGAATGTACGACGGAATCCCAAGTTCAAAGTAAGGGATTTCTCGCCGAATGTTGGGATAGGGGAATGGTTTACGGCCTGTAACTGTATCGTGGTTGGTGTGCGTTTTTCTCGCACCAATTTTACGGGGATGACGCTGACTTCCGCACCGGTATCCACCAGGAAGTGAATGCCGGTTGTATGGTCTCTGACATAAAATGTGCGACCCCTTCGGGCAGGGCCAGGCGTGTCGGTCGCTCTTACCACCTGGCTTTCTCGTTTCCCGGTGGTGAAGGGGTCGACTGTTTATATGAACAGGGACTCTCACACTTGCGTGCCTTATCGCCGAATCGTTGATGGTAGTAGCAATAACTACTAGGTCGGTCCCGACTACGAGAGCGGCGACGGCCAAAGTGTTGATTGTAGTTCCGTCGCGGTTGGTCCCTAGTGAAGGCCTGTAACTGGTCTGTGAGGGTCTGAATTTGTCGCGCTTGCTGCTGGGTTAGAGCTCGTAGCTCAGTAAGCTCTGAGCTGTCAGGGGTCGGCAGGAAAGGGTTGGTAGAAGATTGCGCCTGTGTCACCGGGGCTACGGTAGTTGTAACTTCCATGATCCTGTCCGCTAACTCGGCTAGTTCTTCCACTGGTGTGTTTTCTCCGGCGGAAGCGAGGATCATTTGTGCGTTTGGCGGTAATCGATTGACGAACAACTGTTTTAGGATGTCTGGCTGAAGTGGGTTTTCGCCCATCAGCTGTTTCATCCGTCTCAACAGCTGCGATGGCCTTCTGTCGCCTAGTTCCTCGTCCACGAGAAGCTGGCGTAGACGTTTCTGTCGTGAGTCGGAGGTTCGTCTAATCAATTCGGCCCGGAAAGTGTCGTACGGGACCGTACCAGGCGGAGCCATGATGTAGTCCCTGACTTCTGCCATCACCTCGTGAGTGAGTGATCCAATGATGTGGTTCAGTCGCGCTGCATCGCTACGTATCCGGTGTGTGACGAATTGAGCATCGACATGTGCGAACCACAAAATGGGATCGTGTGTCCAAAACTGCGGTATCCTGAGAGCTGACTGGGTAGCTGGCTGTGACAATAAGGCGTCCATTTCTGTGTTTTCCATGGTGTTTTTTTTTTCTTTTCTTTGAATTTACGTGGTCGCGGTCACCAATTGTCGGGTTATATCTGCGAGATGTGTCACAAGTATAAAATAAAGTTTGGAGGCAGTACGTGTTCCTCGCAAGTAATTTCCCGAACAAAACAAAAACAAAATCTGAATAACTATAAAATAAAGGTTTATTATTCAGTGAGAATATGTACCAAAGAACTCACAATATTGTTGTTGTCGTTGTTGTTGCCGATTTCGCCTTTGGTGTAAGTGGAAATGGCAATGTCTTTGCTAGACAGTGTGGCGTCTCTCGTGTTTTGGTGGGTGAGGAAGCAGTCCAGTAGCGTAACATAGGTTCCTTGTTGTTAGCGGCTAGATCTCTGTTGAATTGTTCAATCGCTTTCTTTTTATAACACCTAAGAGGATCAAAACGGCTATGAATGTTTTTTTTGGGGGAAAGTATTTGATTGGTTAAAAAATCTATGGGTGCGAATTTTGTATATTGTAGTTTGGATCCTTTTTTTCTAGAATGTTCTAATGTTTGTTGATTGGCTTAAAAATCTATGGGCGCGAATTTTGTGTATGTTGTTTGGATCCTTTTTTTCTAGAATGTTCTAATGTTTGTTGATTGGTTTAAAAATGTGAGTGCGATATTTGTAGACGTATATGAAATTTACGCTACAACACAATAACACATTCCAATATTTACATATATATTCCCATGTGGTCCTCACATTTCATAAGGCCGGTTCGGATGGGGAGAGTCTATATAAGATTACTTAACTAGAAATTATTTTTTTCTCATTGAATCCTGTTCAGAAGTTCACAATACTTTAACCCTTAGAACCCTGAGCCTCCCCAACGCCCATACGTCCTTCACCCTTGGCTACTGGCTGAAAAACATTCGAAAGTATAAAATGTTGTAATATGCTATTCAACAGCCTGATTGGTTTTATTTTTGCAGGGCAATAGTAATATAGAAACGAGAATGACTCAGCAAGTATTCAAGCCCCTTTGGTATATATACTTCTATGTAATGACACAAATATCGACTGTAAACAGAATAGTCCAAGTTCGCTTGAACTATTTCGATTAATAGAAATAATAATGGAAACTGTAAGAGAGAAACGGAATCTCTTCTAATAGCAGCACAAAACAACGCCTTAAAGACCAACTATGTTAAAGCAAAAATAGATAATGCATAACAGTTTAGCGAAGAGTATTTTTACGTTACCTCCTCGCCATATTGCGAAAATAAAGGAGAAAAACGAAGATGCCGTCACGATTTCAAGAAGGTTTAATGGCAGCCAGAATAAAGGGTACCTTTATACTGCAAGTCTCGTAGGAAGGAAGGAAGGAAGGAAGGAAATAGTTATTGAGTTGAGAAGGAATTATAGCAGCTAAATGCCTGAGCGGAATGTGCGTAGCTACAGTCAAGGCAATGCTGAATGTCTGAGCAGAATGTGCGTCGCTGTAGACGTAGCAAAAGTCGTGTTTGCTGTTTAAGGACAAGAATGATGTAGTCACCCCAAAATCTGTGGTCCTGGTTGCTGTAGGAGAGAGGCATGAAAGTCTCCAGAGAAGGTTGCCCAGGAATGAGGTAGCTGGATGTTTGAGCGGAATTTCGCATCGCTGTAGACATAGCAAAAGTTAGAGGTGACATAAAGGTGTTCCTGTAAGTGGCGGATTAAATGCATCTAAATCATGTTAAACTGGGAACCCTTGGTCTAAGAGGGCAGACTCAAAAGGTCCATAAATTAGACGTCTTTCCTTATGGTGTTGTGATTCTGATGCTATGAAGGGAGCGGACATAAAGTACGTCTGTCCTGTTCGAAAAGTTCTGAGGAAGGGATAGTTTGGCGGGCTTTCACCATTTTTATGTTGCCCAGGAAAATAGTCCGGGATGAATAGGATAAGTCATCCTCATTGGGTGAAAATATGCGACGACCATAACGGTCAAATTAATTTACGCGCTAAAAAATACGAAGTTCTTTCTGCTACAACAGAATAGCTAGTCTAAGTTACGTGGTGATAGAGCTGAGACGATCAATCACATAATAAGAGAATGTAGCAAATTAGCACCAAAAGAGTATTAGACCAGACATGACTGGGTAGGGAAGGTAATCCACGGGAAATTGTGCAAGAAATTTAAGTTTGACCATACAAACAATGCCCAACACAGAATCTGTTCTGGAGAATGAGATTTCCAAAGTTCTCTGGGATTTTGAGATACGAACAGATCAGCTGATCTCGACCAGATGACCACACCGAGTGACAGTCGAAAAAAAAAAAGAAAGAAAGAAAAAAGAACCTGCCGAATAGTGGACTTTGTCGTCCCAACAGACCACAGAACAGCATTAAAAGAAAGTGAATAGAGAGATAAATATGTAGACCTTGCTAGAGAACTAAAAAACAAACAATGGAATATGAAGGGGACGGTAATACTAATTGTAATTGGTGCACTTGGAACTATCTCCAAAGGATTGGTAAAGGTACTAGCAGACTTGGAAATAAGAGGACAAGTGGAAACCACCAGATTACAGCATAATTAAGACCGGCCAGAATACTGAGAAAAGTCCTAGAGACTTGAAGGGACTTGCTGTAATTGAAACTCCTATGAAAAACCATGAGCTAACGCTAATGAGAAAAACTCTCAAAAGAGTAAAATAATAATATTTTAATCTTTTATCAAGGACGGAACTTTTCATGACTTTATTGTGAGACCAGGTGCGAGACCGATATGTATGTTGGGTTGCTTGGAGGTAGGGAAGATATTTAGTAGAGTCTTCACTTACCAAGGAAGAATATTAGCATGAGTAATCAGTGATACACTAATACTGAATAAATGGAAGGAAAGGCAAGATAAGCTCACTTACATATACAGACACATTTAATTTACATATAATATACTTACAAGAAGTATTGGAAAATATACCAACATGATAAAATATGTTCATATCATTCTATGAATAAGCAGCATGTAAAATGTGTTTAAAAAACGAATAGAGGCTAACTTGAGATGGATGGACAACAAAATGGGTATAGCCATGCTAACATTACTGTACAATCAAGTCGAGCAGAAGACAAGTTTTTTTCAGTTCAAAGAATAGAAACAAAAGAGAACGAGGATAGATTGCTGAGATTGCCATCTGACATTATATCTATTAATATTTATATTATTAATATTTATTAACTCAAGTGGTACAGTCCGACTAGTATTATAAGTCTCGCGCTGTTGGTGTTACGTCCGAAGTTGCTCTTACTACAGACCGACGTCCTTCCAGAGCTGTCTCTGCTTCTTTGTCTTGCCGTGCTTAAGAGACACGGCGTCTTTTATACTTCCGCGAAACTAGAATTCCCGTGGTGCAACCCATTATACAACAATATATATATATATATATATATATATATATATATATATATATATATATATATATGTGTACAGTCAGGCAATTAAGTAATGAGATGAAACGTGTAAGACTTTACTATCGACTTAATTACAAGTTGATCTTCAAAATATTTTCCTTGTGAAATCAGACACTGACAAAGACATCGTTCACACTCCTGAAAATAGTGTTGGAAGTCTTCAATTGTCTTTGCTTTCAATTAATTGTTGCGTGTTCTCAAATGTTCCTAAATGTCCTTGCATGTTTTTATTTTTAATTTTTAGAGAATGGTTAAACTGTAGAAATTTTTATAGTATTTGTGACGAGGAATTAGAACCTTTACTATTACACAGCAACAAAATCTTGACGACTCCTACCGTTGAATAGAGTGAAAAATAAGAACTCTCTGTGACAAAATTTACTTTTTCCTGTCCTCCCAAGACAAAAAGCTCTGTCAGCCCAGTTGTTGAATACGCTGACTGCATCTCTGCAGAGGGGTAAGACACCCAACCAATACGTTTCCTGCATCTGATGGTGAAACTCCAGTCCTGGAGTTTTGGAGAATGTAAAGTACCCCTTCACTGCCATTACTCCCAGGTCTACCCCGACCCGGATTGGTAGTACCTGTTAGGATTCTGTGTATGCATCAAATAGAACTATATAATCATTTACTACACTTGAAACCATTTAACTGTGCGCAAACAAATGATTAAAGTCAAATTGAAGTTTTAGTATTACATAGCAATGGAAGTAAAGTTGGCGACTGTAGTCGAGGACGAACTGAGGGATCCCTTTTCAATAGCTACTATACCGAAGTGTAGAGGAGGGCGCGACTCCTTTCTTTGGATTGTTCCACTTTATCCTTGATACATACTTTATAATGCAGAGTGCTAAGCAAGGAGGTTACAAGTACCATTTTTTGGTTAGGTTTAGTTTCTTTGCTTAAGGGCATATCAACATTTGTTGGTTATTTAATGCCAAAGCCATCCTTGTAGAAGAACAGTAGTGGTACTATTTAACCAATAGCTGGGAAGAGGGTTCATACCATTTCCAAGGGTATTTGTCCGAAAGAGAACGTAATAGCGCGACTGGAGTTCGAACTCGCTTACTACGATTCCGCAATTCATCGCTTTAACCATTACACCACGAGGACACCTCCTTAATTTTTTTTGTGTCTCTGGACTCAAGACATAGCAATACTTGAAACTATTTAACTGTGTGCAACAAATTACTATTAAATTGAATTATTACTATTACATAGCAATACTTGGAACCAACTAACGGTGCACAAAATCAATAAATAATATTGAATAGAATTACTAGTGTTAAATAGCAATACTTGAAACCATTTAACTGTTTGTTAACAGGCTCGTTTAAAAATTCCTACCTACAAAGTATTCGTTAATCAATCGTATATATCTAATATACTTGTTTAAACAGGATTTGGTATTAAATAACCTACATTATATGCCGTAAAAAAACAACCAACCAACCAACCAACCAAAAAGTGTTGTTTTCCAATTGTTTATGCTGTTGTGAAGTGTTTCGCTCTAACGGTTGTGAATAATAAATGAAATAAACATCACTAAGAAACTTAATAGAATTTACTGATACAGACGTGGACAACTAAAACGGGAGAACAAATACGAGGTGCCTTCAATAAGTTTCCAGACTTTTTTCGTACGGGCATTTAAAATTGTCGTAGACTCTTGATATGCGTGGTGCGTTCAAGAAGTTTTCAGACTTTTTTGTACAGGCATTTAAAATAGTCATAGGCTCTTGGAAATTCAGTATCTTATTGCTATACATCTTATGAGATGACTGACCAATTTTTATGATTTCAGGTTCTAATGAACAGGTACAGCAACAATTCGAATGCACCCTACTAAAGCCTGATTGTCACAGCTGGTGAATTTCAAAAATGCAATTTGGACGTGAGGACACTTTAGAAAAACGATAGGCAATAAGATTATGTTTTAAACTTGAAAAAAAAAAAATGCCACAGAAACGTATGGAATGCTTCAGACTGATTTTGGAGCATCTTGCATGAATCGAGCATCAGTTTTTGAGTGGCAAAAGAGATTCAAGGAAGGCAGGGAGTCTATGAGGGATAATGAGAGGTGTGGAGGAGTAAGGAAGTCAATACACCAGAGTTGATTGGCCAACGGGTTAGGGTTAGTGTTAGGGTTACTATGTTGAGGTTTTAAGGGAGTTCAGGAAGGCCAACACTCTTCAAATCGGGTCAGTGGCATTTCCACCAGGAGAATGCACCAGTCCACAACTCCCTCCTTGTCACAGACTATTTGACCAAAATGGGCATCAAAACAGTTCCTCAGCCTCCCTATAGTCCAGACCTTGCTCCTTGTGAATTTTGGTTATTCCCTAAGCTCAGAGGCTGTCGTTATGAGACAATTGAGGAGATGAAAGAGGCTGTGACGAAGGTCATTGACATACTCACACAAGAGGACTTCCATGGGGCCTTCCAGAAGTTGTTGGAACGGTACAAGTGCATTACAGCCGGAGGAGATTACTTGGAAGGGGACTCGAGTTTCATGTGTGTACTATCAATAAAAGTGGCCATGCGAAAAAAGTCTGGAAACTTATTGAATGATCCTCGGATGTTCATTTTTGTATAACTTCATGTAAATTTTGATTCATCGCTTGTTTTATTCAGTAAATAAAAAATGTGCAAATTTACATAGAAAATCGGTTAATTTCTAAATTTCAATATCTTGAATAGAAATTTCAGTATATTTGAATAGAGTAATGATAATTTTTGAAAATATTTTTAAAACATGAGTAATTAATAAATAACACATACTATCCAGCACAAAATTTTTGGAGACAAAGTGTTATTTATTTTAGCTTAAAGCAAAGCGTGGGCAACCATTTTGTTCGAAAAACGTGTTGCATAAGCTATGGCTTATCATCGGGCGGGCTGCACAACTAAAAAATTTCAAGGTAATTTTTCGTTGAAGGTAATACGACTATTTTTACAACAGAAGATCATACAGGTAAGCATCTCTCTTAGAAATAGAAAAAAGTTGATTTTTTTTCTCTTCGGTAAAAAAAGATTTTTTCGATAGAAAATTGAAATCTTAGGCGGGCCATTCAGAAAGCATGATGAGTTGTATACTGCTAACGAGCCGCAGTTTTCCCATGACTGGCTTCAACAATATTAGACTTATCACTAAGTGTCTAATCACTGATATAATTACCAATATTTTGAAGAGTCATTAAAATACAGGTGATATGAGGATAAATGCTTTTTGATTAAAGACTGCATTTCATGAGGATAAATTGGGATAATGTGTCCTAGATTTAATTCAAATTCAAAAGTCATAAACATTTAAGTCCATTTCCAACGACATTAACTACAATAAAGTGACATATAAAACAGTTGTTTTAACGACAAAATTTTACACACACACACACACACACACACACACAAAATAAATTTATATATAGAAAGATGTTTGTTATCTAATGTTAGAGAGTCCTCTATTATTTCTGAGACACCCAGAGTATAATGTTTTTATAATGTTAATCATTAAAAGAAATATTATGATGCTTTTTATAATGTTTTAGGGTGAATATTGGTTTAGAGAAATAGAGAGAGTCTATATAAATGTACTTAACTTGAAATTTCTTTTGTTTTCCTTTTCATTTCAGTGATATCTAACAGTATTGTGTCTTCGGAAGATAACAACTTTTAAGTGTATGCAGATTTATTTGCTTGTGTTAACAATTCAGCGTTGAGTTATCAATATAAGTTAATACAGTGCGTTATAGAAATCATATAGAGTAGCACTCGTCAATCTCATAAGATAATCGTTGTGCATTGAATGGTCAGGATCAGTCCGGATGAGAGTTGCGTTTGGAGGAGTTCAGCAATCCGATCCTAACATGATAGTCTCTTCTGCAGGTTTTGCAGATTAAGTTACAGGGTAACTCAAGGGACTGAGTTTGCCGTCTTTTCTTTCTGCATTGTCTTATATCCTCCAAGTGTTGCCTTTAGATTTTTTTGCATGTACTCCTTCGATGAGTCAACGGATTGTCAGAATCTGTGACATTGAGGATGGAATTCTTCGAAAAGCATTCTGATTTTTTCTACGAATTTTCTCGACTTCTGGTCAGATGTAATTGAGGAGAAAGGCATTATAAACCTTAGCAGCTATAGCAGTAAGAGTTATGCCTCTGTAGTTCTTTGTGATTCCGAGGTCGAGAAGCGGAGGATGCACCCTTGCGTCCATTTCTCGATTGTATTTTGTTTACTTACGGTGTTGCATAATGGAAGATGTCGTCAAATTTCATTGTTTTCCATACTTCAGGAGGTATTACGGCGAGGCCTACAGCCTTTTTGCTTTTAATTATTTTCAGTACTGTGTCAAGTTCTTTCTCTGTAAACTGTCCAAGTTTATGCTTAGTTTGTTATTAATTATTTATTTCGTTGGTTTATTCGTGATTTTTGGAAGGGTTCTTAAATTTTTCTTTCTACTTCTGAAGTATTTCTTCTTGGCTGAAAGGTTTTAGCTTTGCTTTCAGGGTGATCTTCCTTCCATTTATTTCATTTACTATTTGCCAAGCTAATCGTGATTGTCTATCTTGCACCAAATTTCTGATTTGCTTGATCTGGCCTCCGATTTATTCTAGTAATTCTTTTGGTATATTTTAGTTAGTTCCCCTTGGTATTCTTAAGTTTGTATGCATTGGCATTAGTTGGGTTTCATAAGTAAGGATGATTTTTTCATGTTATCTCGTTTTTCTCTAACTGCTATTGACTCCAAGAAAACTCTACGTTTTGGTTTTGGTTTGGTTTGTGAGCACTCAGCTGCTGCTTCTGGGTTTTCTAGTTTTAATACTCGTCACTCAGACTATGTCGTTCAGATGTCGCCAGAAGAATGAGTGAAGAGCAGTCATATCATGAAACGCTACCTGCTTGTTTCTGATTTCTGCGTAAACTTATGCGAATCTTTGCTGAGACGATTTCTTCGAAAGAGGAGTATACCTCATTGTTGAAAGCGTCTATTTCTTGTTTACATATCTAGGCCTTTAAGTTACTTGGATAGGTGTAGGTACATAGTTTTCTCTTTTTTTGTAGGAATTTAGTGTTGTGGGATTTAATAAAAATAAATAAAACGAAAATAACACAAAATCATATTAAAAATAAATACAAAAAATGCAAAAACTCCCAGAAACCCCTGACAGGAAGAGGGGCGACGCGTGCGCTAAAAGAAGGAACCCTCTCGGCAAAAGAAAGAAGCCTGTTCTCTTTCTGCAGTGACCATCGGAGTGACAACACCAAAATATTTCTTACAACTGGTGGAAGGCGCCATGCAGTCGTCTTTTGAAGACGCGTTGGCAAACCTTTCCACGTGTAGCAGCCGTTTCTTTTACCAACGACCCACGACTAAAAACACCAAATAATCGACTCGTCAGAATCACGTTGTTAACGCTTTAAATACCAAATTTGGACATATATACTTATGAACGATTTACACATTTTAACATCTTGACTGCATGACGCAACCATTTCATTTGTATTCAGGAAGAATTTCCTCACCCACTAAATGGTTGTTGAACCCAGAAATAAAGGCAAAATATAAAAGATATGTTGGTCTCCTATCTTCTCTTCTTGTCTTCTTTCATATAATTCCTTGCAGCTTTCATATTCAAGAAGTTAAACCAGCAAGATAACGTGGAGTAAGAATAGAATAACCCAGAATGGGGTCAGATACCAAACAATAACATAAATCACCTTAAAACTCTATAGTGTTTAGGCATACAAGCCAGTTTACAAGAAAAAGAAAAAGAAAAAGAAAAACAAACTCTGCAGAATATTCATCATTTCCGTTTGGAGAGTTGCACAAACAGAATTTAGTATTTTCACTTTTGCCTATATGAGCATTCATATCTCCATCGATGATCAAAACATTGTGTTTGGAAATGTGTCGGACAAGGAAAAATAGTTTATTATAGGAGGTATTGATGTTCGTTTCTTCACTAACATTATTGGGGCAGTAGCATGAGAGGCTGTTGCCATTAAATGTTGCACACACCCCTTTCGGTCGAAAATAAGATATTCTGAGGATGTATTCATATATAAGAATGTGCCAATGTTTAAAGTTTCGGTTTTTGTTAAACCATCCTCAGGGTGGTGTTTGGTTTGGTTTGGTTTAATGGTATATCAATCTTCGTGGGTTATTTAATGCCAAAGCCGCCCTTCTAGAAGAACAGCAGTGATGCTATTTAACGTATAGCTGGGAGGATAAGGGGGTTCATGCCTTTACCAAGAGTATTTGTCCGAACGTAATAGCGCGACTGGAATTGGAACTCGCTTACTACAATTCTGCAGGTCAGCGCTTTAACCATTACACTAAGAAGACACTCCCTCATGGCGGTGTTAGAATGCAATGTATCATCGCCCTAAAGATTATCATACATAAATAAATGCATCCATTGGTGATAGAGTGTTCGCCAATGATCCAGGAGACCAGGGTTCAATCCCAGCTCAAGTCATACCAAAGTCTCAAAAAATGGTACTTGATTCCGCCTTGCTTAGCACTCAGCATTATAAGGTACATATCAAGGGTAAAGTGGAGCAATCCAGGGAATGGAGTAGTGCCCTCCACTACACCTCGATGTAGTAGTGTTATATTGTCATCATAACAACACAATAATAAAGACGCAGGAAGACTTCTTTAACAAAATATTTACTTCTCACTTTATTGCAAGGGTTCGAAAAGGGTTACTCAAGGTTTGCGTGTGAGAGGGAGCTGGAGACTGAACAGAACTGAAATATTTTGACCCCAAACTTATGGCCGTCAACGTTGTGTCTTTCTCGTTCTCCTGATGCTCAACCTGAGGCCCTGGGGTCCACTTTGCTGGGTGCTGGCTTTTTTTACTGCATCTTATCAGCAACTTCTCTGGTCCCCAAACTCCATCGGGGTTCCCGAGGGCCCCCTCGGCCGGGTGTGGCTTTCCCTACCACATCTCGTCTATAACTCCGTCTCCAACTGTAACTGCAACTGGTACTCGAACTGTCTGACTTCTGTCTTGACTGAGTTATATAATAGTTCAACGCCCACTCGATTGCCCACTCGATCTTTGAAATCGCATGTTTGATCGTCATCAAGCGGAAATAACTGTCATGCAGTTCACAGGTCACTCACTTCCGGTGCATTAGTCTCTAAGTGTACCATGGGAATTTTTTTTAGCTCGTCCCATTTCATCAGCCAATTCCCGCCCACGCGATTTCCTCTGATAACTGCCATTAGAATGCGTCACCTCCTTCCGATGCATCACCTTGGAATGGCATTTTTGGCCGGGTCGAAGGTCAAAATATAACAGTAGCTATTGAATAGGAAACCTTCGGGTCACCCTCGACTAAGGTCGCCAACCTTTTTTATGAATGTTTATTTTTTTCTTATTTTTACATTTACATAACGTCAGATTTATTTTGATTTTTCTCTAATATATATATATATATATAACAGAAAGAAAAAAGTAAAATAAGATGTATATATATATATACAATTTTATCTATAATTTTTCTCTTCTATATTTTGCTGTATACCATAGATTTTTACCACCCACTATTAAACATTTTTCTCTCATTATGAAATTTCCCGCTCATACAAATAACATATTAACAGATTATCATTTTCTTTTTCTGATAAAAGAGGTCGATAGAGATAAGTCACGGGTGGTCAAAGGTTAAAACGAAATGGACTTTACTCAATTTGGCAAATTAATGAGACAAAAGTCACAAAAAGAAGAAAACATTCGCAAATATTATTCAGATTCAGATATTTTCTGCATGAATCCTTGAAGTGAAAATGTTAGCATTATTCCGTGGCAAAAGGGGGATAGTTACTCGATTTACGAAAAATGGATACCTTGGAGGAAAGAAGTTCATTGCAGAAAGCAGAGGATATAGTACAAATAATGAGCATGTTCTGAAATCAAGTTACGACGTGGTTATCATTGGAGCCGGTATTTTTTTTTCTTTATTTAAGTGTATTTAAGTATATACATTTATTTATGCATTGATATATTTATGTATTATTTATTTATATGTCTAATGTAGAGAAAAGGTAGATATATATTTATTTATATTTTGTTTTGGAAAAAGGTACAATTCCCCATATTTGATTTTTTAAATATTAGTTTTGCTTTTTTCGATACATTATAAACGTATTCAATTTTTAAAAAAAATTATAATAATTATTCCCACGAAGAAAAATATACCCTTTGTCACTCTAAATTTTGAATCTGATGGTGAGTCTCCAGTTCTGGAGATGTGGGGAGCGTGAAGTATCCCTTTATTGGTATTACTCCAAGGTCAAATCTGATCGGAGTTAGAGCACCTCTTGGCGGGGGGGGGTCCTATTTATGAGTCAAATTGATCAGTTTATAAAAACATTCGTATTCGATAGCACAAAGTGTAAAAAAAAAAAAAACGAACAAAAACAAAACAACCCCGAACCCCTAACCTCTAAAAAAAACAGAAAAACAAAAACAAAACAAAAACAAAAAAAAACAACAAACAAACAAATAAACAAAAATCAAATAAAAACAAAACAAATGTCTAAGAAACAACCACACAAAAATGTAAATATGAACACTATTCCTTAACCTCTAGGCATGAAATAACCCAAGACGGGTTGAGATGTCATTAAAATCAGTCAGTCAATCGATCTAAATTTTGCAATGAGAATTTTAGGCCTTATTTCTTTGTTAGAAATTATAAAAAAAAAGAACGAAAAGAAAAAAGACTCCCGAAGAAGCTAAAGGAAAGAAAAAAGACTCACGAAAGACGTCAAAAAAGTCTTTTTTCTTTTCTTTCTAAAAAGAAAGAAAAGAAAAAAAGACTCACGAAAGAAGCTAAATAAAAAAGAAGTTAAAAAAGAAGATATTTATTTTTCCAAAGTTATGAATATGCCGTTATCTTATAGTCCTTGATTTTTATAAAAGAATTTTCTCTAGTCTTTCTTTTTGTTAATTAACACCCTTTCATTGTCACCTGCAGAGAAGTAAGACCCATTTCCCTCTCAAAAAGAGGTGCCTTGGGTATGACACTAAACTGTATCTGATGGTAAGACACCAGTTCTGGAGATCTGGGGAGTGTGGCCTGTAGGGTTATGTTCCTTAGATTAATGTTCCCTGTCTCTTAAGGGATCGGTTAGACGTCTTCCCTAACTTCCGGTACTTTGAAGACAGTAAGGTTGATAAGAGATAACTATTACTTCTGGCAATACGTGTGTCCATTTCAGTCTTTATCATCTTGTCTTACTAAACACAGACCACAAAATAATACAAGGACGACCTCTTCATTGCCATTACCCCCAGGTTCACACTGACCCGGAGTGGTAGTGCTTATCAAATATGAGTCAAATAGATCTGTTTGAAAATTATTTGTATTAGATAGGAATAATTGATACTATATAACTGTAAATTATTAGTATTAAGAATAATTACTACGTTATAATTGTTTACTAAAAATTACTATCATAAGTTGCTTGAAACCATACAACTGTGCAAACAAATAATTATTATAATTATTATAAAACCGAAGAAGACAGACAGTATACCCAGGGTAACAAAACAGGTTCATTTACAACACAGCGTGCAGTGCCTACTAAAAATGCATTTATATAAAAGGGAACGAATCCAAATGGTCAGTATCGTAAATGTCACATTTCCCCATCTTAAAGTCCATACTCTCCATTACACGTCTGTTACAGACGTTACATAGTCTCTCAGATACGAGGGTTTGGTGTGTTGTTTGTGTGGGTATTTGCTTTCTGGCTCTTCTGTTGTCTTCGTTATTGGAGCGGGAACTGCTACTAACGCTTCGTTATGGTGGTTTGGTTTTTCTACTGGCATTTGCTGATACAGACTATTGATGGGCTCCCCATACTCTCAACTGGGAGAGTGTCGGTGCTTCTAGGGTTAGTTTCGATTGCTGACCTACGTTTACGTACATAATCAACATGTCTTCGGATTATTTGTTTGTTTGACACTCTCACATGCACTGAAACACTGTCTGAACTTTTATCTACTATCCCTTGGGTCCCGGAAATCAAAGATACAAACAAAGACCAGATCTCCCTCCATGAACTCCTTCTGCTTTACCTGTTGATCCCCCCCCCCTTCGCTACCATTTGTTTTTCGTACACGTGCAATTGTTGGATGTGCTCTACTAAGTCTTGGAGTCAGTTTTCTTTTCATCAGCAGTTTAGCAGGTGATAGATTTGTTGATGTGTGGTACGATATTGTTGAAGTATTTTACATACCCATGTTTCAATATCTTCCTCCTTTGTCTTTTTCAAGGATTCCTTAAAGGACTTTACTGCTCGTTCAGTTTGACTGTTCGTCACCGGGTGGTATGGGGCTGAGGTTATGTATTCTTCAAAATTTGAACTGGTGCAGTAGGTAGCATTGTCCGTCAAACACTGGTCAGGCAAATCATGTTCCGTAAAGGTGCAATACAACTTTCCAGTTGCAACGCTTGAAGTCGATATATTCATAGGATGTACATCCAACTATTTGGAATATACGTCTACAATGACCAGGAACATTTTTCCTTTACAGGGTTCCGCATATTCCAAATAAATATGAGACCATGGTTTCTGTGGAAATTCCCTGGAATGCAATGGGGATACTTCCGGTATTTTGCAGTTCAGTTGACATTCCGAACTGCTTTGAATACAGATTCAATGTCTTTATCAATTCCTGGTCATCATCCAAAGCTTTGGGCTATTACCTTTATTCTACACACACCTGGATGCATGTAATAGAGTTCTCATATACTTTTTCTACCTGACTCTGGAATGATGCCTTGCTGTCCCCATAAAGGACAACCCTCGTACATTGTTATTTCATCCTTGTGTGTGAAATACGTGTGATTGGATGGTGTCCTGACCCTCTCTATCAGGCCATCCGGACAGGATGAAAGTCAATACTGTGGGGACATTACTGGGTCCCCACAGTTCCATCGTTTTATGCTTCTTGCATCCATCAGTGGTGAGTCTGATTGAATGATCAATCAGAGTATTTTTCCAGGGATTTGGCACTGGTGTTAAAGACGTCTCATTCTACGGTATCCAATGAAAGGCATCCGCGTTTGAAATATCATCCTTTTTCGTATCGCAGAGTATATTCATATGCTGACAAAGTCAGCCATCTTTGAATTCGTCCTGAGGCTAATTGTAGTATTGCTTTCGTTTCCCCTAATCGTCCTCAGAGTGGTTTATGACAAGTCACTATGGTCAAATATTGACCATACTTCATCTGATGAAACATCTTTACGCTATTTATTACCACAAGGCCTTCTTTATCAATTTGTGCATAGTTTTTTTTCCTGTTGCTGTTAAGGTGCAGGAATTGTATACGAATGGTTTCTCTTCACCGTCCTCCATGATGTGTGATATCACAGCACTAATCCTATATAGGGATGCATCACACACCAGACAAAAAATACTTGATCCCGTTGGCATTCCACTATTAGGGTGTCTCATAGGCCTACGAACTAGTTATTGCCTGAGGGATACATCCCTCGGGATCAGGCTAGTCAGACATAACGCTCCATACCACCCACCTGAGGCGCGCCCGTGAAGATGGCATATTGTTGGTGACTGGCAACAACTTTGTTCTGGTCGTTTGCTGCGACAGCAATGCATTAAGTACCTTATTTTCAAATAATAATGGAATTTTGCCCTTTTCTGGGTGCACTGGTCTGGCTTGTTGTTTTCTTCACAAAGCGATCTAATTGACTAGCCATTACGAGAGGTCATTAGTCGCTTATAGCCTAAGTATAATATTTTAGAACAATATTTTATCCTGTTCTTGATCTCTGTTGTTGCTGTTGTTGTTACACTCACCATTTATTCATTTTTAATTTTAGATTGTTTGTTTGTGTTTTATGGCATATCAACCTTTGTAGGTTATTTAATGCCAGATCCATTTTTATACAAATAATTCAGTTTAGCATAAGTACGTAGTTTAAGTGTCAAAACAGTTCTATTTCAAGCAATTCAGTTTTGCATAAGTACTCTGTTTAGTTCTATTTGACCCATAGATAGGAACCTATAAGATGCTACCATTCTGGGCCAGAGTGGACCTGGGAGCGATGGCAAATAAACGAGTACTTTGCATTTCCCAAAGCTTCAGCATTACTGGAACCTCAACATTAGATTGTTTAGTGTTATATCCAGTTGAGGGGGGTCTTACCCCTCTGCAGAGAAGTGGTCAGTGTATTCTACAGCCCGAGCCAACTGGGCAATTAATTTTTGACGAAACATTGTCAAACATCATTATTAAGTTATACTAGTACAGTTCTCAGAGCGATCTAATCCGATAAAAACTTGGTTAGATGTTTTCTGGTAGGTTGATGTTGTAGATAGGCGGTTCCAGTGAGCTGTGATAAAGAGTATCTTAACATTATAATAAAAGAAAATACTGATCAAAATTAATTATTAAGTTTCTTATTGGATTTGTATTAATTGGACAATATTTTTTTCTTTTAAGATTTCTTGAAATATATACATCTAATTTTTACATTTCGTTTGTGCTATTGAGAGGGTTAAGTTTACGTTTCTATTTTTCCTATTCTTCCTGTCATTTTTCATCTGCCTGTTTGTACCATACTTCCTGTTTTTCTTGTTGTGATTGAATTTCGCTACTCAACTATGTGACATATCTATGCTGACCCGGAGTGGTAGAACCTGTTAGTGTTCCATCGAAGGGTTAATAAGAATTATTCAATGCTTTACTAAGGATTATTATCATTAGTTATTTGAAACCATACTGTTGTGGGCAAGTTATTCATTTTAGATTGGAATACTTGATAAAAAGAATTACTTATGTTGAATAGCAATGCTTGCAATCATTTAACTGTGTTCAAACAAATGAGCTCTCACTTGTTTAAAAATAAAGTTACTATTCACTTACAAATCATATATATTTGTATAATCTGGATTTGGTATTAAATAACCATCAAGGTTTGATATGCTATTAAACCAAGTAAACTAACCTAACTTTTCTTTCTTTCTTTCTCACACACACACACACACACACACACACACACACACACACACACACACACACACACACACACACACACACACACACACACATAGTCACACCACACTAAATATTTATAATTCTAAACAACAGTGACAACCTTAATTATAGTGGTTCTTGTTTATCTTTGTGATTAGTATACTTATTAAGGAAAGAAGCAATATTACTGGTCACATAAAATGAGATAACCGACAGAAGAAGCTATGCTCACATTTTTTATAGGTCAACTACTAAACTTATTGGCATAGGAAACCTATTCTTCCAATGATGTAGGGATTCAAGATCTATTCCAGTCAATCTCTGTTTCTACAAGAGATAATCAAAAAAGTATCTAGATTCAAGCTTCAATTTTTAAAAATCTATAAATTTAGAATCTGAATGAAGGTATGCACACTGCTGAGCAACTCCTATAAACAGGAATGATGTCTATACATTTAGATTGTTATCTAGACATCAAGACATCATCCTTATTTATATAATGTCAAGTAAGTGCCAATTTGAAGAAAAATTAAGATACTTTTTTAAATGTATATTTTTGGTGAAACACATGGTTGTGCATCATCTTTCATATACACTAGACCTATTTCTATTTGATTTTCTTGCTTCTTAAACTGAAAATTCATTTCAAAGATAAGATTTAAGGAAGTAGAAGACATTAAGAAAGATTTTAGGTAACAGCTTCACATCATATGAAAAGAGGAATTTCAGAGGTGCTTCAACCAATGGTAAACTCACTGGAATAAGTGTTCTGAATGTTAAAGGAACTATTTTGAAAAAAAAACAAACTTAATGTTCCATTCATTGTTTATTTGTGTCTTGGTAAATACAGCTTCAGTTTCTATACATTTTGACAACACCTTATTTGTTTGACCACACACACACACAGAGACTCGTGATATATATAATTATTTTTCAGTTCAGAATACTTGTGCCCATCTCAGTCTTAGTTAATAGGTCTTCTCTATCTTTATAATAACTATACTTATTAAAGGAGGGAACATCCAACAATGGTTTAAATAGTACTACGATTGTTCTTTGACAAGGATGGCTTTGGCATCAAATATACCATGAAGGTCAATATGCCATTAAACAAAGAAAATGAAACTGAAAAGAACAATATTAGTGCTTGCATAAAAAGAGATAACCTACTGATGATGCGATAATCATGTTTTTTTTTTTGATGTCATATGAGACCTGAAAGGAACTCAACAGTGTACTTGGCAATAGGTTCAGAAAATACATTCTTATATCAAAGTAGGACTTTGAGATCAATCCCAGCATGTCTCTATCTCTTTCTTATGAGAGAATGTTGGGCCTTGTTCAATAATTGAACAGCTCCTGTCTCCTCACCTCAATTCAGTTTTTTCTTCTGTTGTTTTATCTTGTTGCCTTAGTTGCTCAGAGGTTTCCTTCCTGTTGCCATTATTGATCTTGTTTGTTGTTGATGAATGACAATGTGACCACCATTTCATGTGCACATTTTACTTCAGCAGCTTTTTCTTCATTGCCCATTTGACCTAACTGGGGAGTTAGAGGACAAGATGGAGCATTCGACCACTCAGATTGGGTGTTTCTCACTAAATGACTAACTTATTCTAAATTTAGAGCCATTTTGATCACCTGACTGAAACCATCCAATCAGAGTCATGGTTTCATGTTGACCTTGAGTTCAATGGCTGCCAATCAAACTGGTTGACTCCTACTGTATCTTTCCATTACTTTAATGGCTCAGGATCTAATCTAAATGTTGCACTACATATCAAAAATAAATCTCACAAATTCATTATGTAACAGATGATTTTGGCAGTGAACCATGTTTACAAAAGTGGCTGTTTGACTAATTACATTCTAATATTACTTCTGTCCCCACCTAGTAAAACACACTTCATTTTATGTTAGGAATTATTTTATTAAACAAGTAGGTTAAGAAAATTCTTTGTCAAAAATAATGCATGAAAGTTTTGTTTATATAAGTTACTCCAGCATTATCTGAGAAGCAAATATTGCTAAGTCTTCAGTTTTATACAGTTTATTCTATGATGTGAGTCTGAAAAGAGATAATACAAAAAAGAGATAATACATAAAGGCAAAGAAGCCAGGTTGGGTGAGCTTAAAATAGACTGATTGTATCCTTTGCAGAGGGGTAAGACTTTTTCAAGAAAGGGGTAACCTTGGTGTGACACCAAACTGCATCTGGTGGTAATGCCCCAATTTTGGAGCTTAGGGAGTGTGGAGTAACCTTTTCATGGCTTCAAGTAATTATTCTTAAAACAATACAATTGTATGGTTTCAAGTATTCCTATCTAATACTTATAATTTTCAGACTGATATAATTGATCCATAGATGAGACGGGTACTACAACTCTGGGTCAGAGTAGATCTGGGAGTAATGGCAGTGACTTCACATACTCCAGAACTCTAGAAGACTCAACAAGAGGTGCAGCTTAACATTATGCCAAGGAGACTTTTATAATGGGATATATGATTCAGCTAAAAGGTAGCATAAGGTCATAGAAAACGGGGGGGGGTGTTATATTTTGATATCAAAATAATAATTCTTTAAATTTATATAATTTTGTCTAAAAAATACTGAAAACTTTTGCATCCACAAAATATTCTTTTTCATTGATATATTTTGGAACCAATGATAAAGTTTTATTTTTGTTGGCAAATCAAAGATGCAGCAATTTTTATATAAATAAATAGATGTTGATTATAAACCTAGGTAATTATCAGATATACTCAGGGCAAATTACAACAGAAATTAAACAAAGTGAGTTTAGTAAGCCAACATCTACTGCATAACATGTCAAAAGTCTACATGAACATTTCAAGAGGAACAGTAATTTATACCCATCATGACAAATCTTCAACCTGCTCCCCCAAAACTCCTGGAAGTTGTCCAGTACACCTTCAGATCTGGTTGTAATATCATGGGATGTTCTTATAAGAAGCTTGATTTGGTTTGTTCCTTAACTTACTCAGATTGTAAAGACATTTACGAGGATCATTAAATAAGTTTCCAGACTTTTTTCGTATGGGAACTTTTATTGATAGTACACACATGAAACTTGGTCCCCTTCAAAGTAATCTCCTGCAATGCACTTGTTGTACCGTCCCAACAACTTCTGGAAGGCTCCATGGAAGTCCTGTTGTGTGAGCGTGTCAGTGACCTTCGTCACAGCCTCTTTCATCTCCTCAATTGTCTCATAACGACAACCTCTGAGCTTAGGGAATAACCAAAAGTCTCAGGGAGCAACATCTGGACTATAGGGACGGCGAGGAACTGTCTTGATGCCCATCTTGGTCAAATTGTCTGTGACAAGGATGGAGTTGTGGACTGGTGTATTATCCTGGTGGAAATGCCACTGACCTGATTTGAAGAGTGCTGGCCTCTTCCCAAGGAATCTCTTCCTGAACTTTCTTTAAACCTCAACATAGTAACCTTTACCCTAACCCTAACCCTTTGGCTAATCAACTGTGGTGTATTGACCTCCTTACTCCTCCCACACCTCTCATCATCCCTTACAGACTCACTGCCTTTCTTGAATCTCTTATGCCACTCAAAAACCCATGCTCTATTCATGCAAGATGGTCGAAAAGAAGTCTGAAGCATTCTATATGTTTCCGTGGCATTTTTTTCAAGTTTAAAACAGAATTTTATTGCATATCGTTCTCCTCACGGCCAGATTGCATTTTTAAAATTCACCAGCAGTGACAATCAGGCTTTTGTAGGGTGTATTCCAATTGCTGCTGTAGCTGTTGATTTGAGCCTGAAATCCTAAAATTTTGTCAGTCATCTGATAAGATGTATAGCAATAACATACTGAATTTCCAAGAGCCTATGACTATTTTAAATGCCTGTACAAAAAAGTCTGAAAACTTCTTGAACGCACCACGCATATCAACATAGCAAGTTTACAAGATGAGACCTATTCTGAGTTTGATTATGACATCCAGTAACAGTGTGAGCTATGCCAATTGCAAAATGTTGAAACTAAAATATTTCATGTAATCAACAAGTTTCCTGATTATATAATTTCTATTTCATGTTACAATGAAAAAAATTCATATTGTTGAAATAAAAGATAATTTAATTATTTGAGCTGACAGATTTTTCATTCAAGTGGGAAAAAAAAACTAACAAAATGATTACTCAAGTCTAACAGGCTATTTGAACCAGTTCCATTCAATATTTTTTGGTAAAATTGATATATCTTGCTTTGCATATTGGCTGATCAAACAGATTTTGTTTAATTTCTGTTGCAAATTTGTTCTAGGTCAGCTGCATATTCTTCAGAGATTTCTTGGATCATATGTCATGAATGAAACTTTGGAATTAAAATTTTTTCTTTTTTTTTTTTTCAGGTCACAATGGATTGGTGTCTGTAAGTTAAATTATATTAGTTTTCTTATAGAAATGTAATTAAAAAAATTCTTATGCGCATAAAAAGATATTTAATGTTTTTATTAAAATTTGATCATAATAACTAAAGTGTGCCCAATCAATTAAAAAACAAACAAAAACTTTTTCCACATTTAAGTAACAATAAATAATAAATAACTTAGGAACTTTCATTTATTTTCCTATGTCATAATTTGTTGCTATTGTTTTATTTACCCAAACCTTCTACTTCGAGCAGAATGTTTTTTTGGTTTGGTTTGGTTTCTTTGTTTAATGGCATATCAACCTTTGTAGGTTATTTAATGTCAAAGCCATTCTCCTAGAGGAACAGTAGTGGTACTATTTAACCCATAGCTGGGAGGATAAGGGGTTCATACCTTTCCTAAGGGTATTTGCCCGAAAGTGAACATTATAGCGTGACTGTAGTATGAACTCACTTACTACGATTCCGCAGTCCATCACTTTAACCATTACACTGTGAGGACACCCCCTGGTTTGCTTTGGTTGGGTTTTATGGCATACCAACTATTGTAGGTTATTTAATGCCAAATCCTGTTTATACATATACATTAAATATGTATAATTTGTAAACACATTTTGTAGGTAATATTCTTAAACAGAGCTTTTTTTTTGCACACAGTTAAATGGTTTCATGTACTTCTATATAACAGTCACAATTTAACGTCAGTCATTTATTTGCACTTAGTTTGGTCTATAAAATCCATAGATAGGACCCTATCAGGTGCTACTATTCTGGATCAAAGTGGACCTAGAAGCAATGGCAATGAAGAGGTACTCCACATTCCCCAAATCTTCATCAGATTGTATAATGTCATATACAGGACACTCATTAGGAGGGTCTTACCAGTCTGCAGAGATACTGTTGGTGTATTCTACAGCCCCAGCTGAGTGGGTTGTGAGCAAGATGTGACACAAGCTCAAATTTCAAGCAGAGTGAAGGTGGCTTGAATTTATTTTTCCTTATTCTAGACTGGTGGCCTAACCAAGGCTAAAGATCCCAGTCGACACTACTAATTACCTATAGCTGGGGGGAGAATAGATTGATTCATGCCTTTACCATGGGTATTAGAAAAAAGGGAAATGCAAACTGTATTGTTCAGGATTTGAACTCGGGTTCCTGATTGCATTTCCTTTTAACAATCACCATTATGCTCAGCCCACCTCCCTATTGTAATTGGCACTATAAATTGATAAAAGGTAAATATTAAGATATAAGATTAATCAAAACCAAGAAAATTTAAAAACATGAGATGAACTAGGCATGCGGGACACTGCTGGAGAAGTACGGACAAACTCATAAGTGACATATTCCTGTGGACCCCTTCACATGGAAGAGCAAAGGCAGGACAACCAGCTAGAACCTACATAGAACAGCTCTGTGCTGATACAGGATGTAGCCTTGAAGACCTACTGGAAGCAATTGATGATTAAGAAGGGTGGCGGGAGAGGGTCAGGGATATTCGTGCTGATGGCATGACATGATGATGATGATGATGATGGTATACAAGACAAAGGAAAGGAATAGCATTTTATGAAGATTTAAATGACATTTGGCACAAGAAGTATTTCTAGAAGATCATTGACAAATGAATTAACATTCTCGTAGTATTTAAGGAGATTATGTATGGGTGGTAAAATGGTCATTATTAAAAATAAAGAATGTAGAATCACTTATTCATATTTAAAGGATGTTTTATTTGTTTGTTTTTTTATTCACAACAGGTTAATTTTTGTTAACCCTAAGTGTGGTTTAAAGAAGATGGGTTTGGTTTATTTGGAGGTCTCAGATACTTTCAAAAACTTGATATATTAATAAATTATTTTGATAAAATATTCAATTTTATTTGTATCCAGATTTGGAAGAGTAGTACTGAATTAAACTAAAAAAGAAAATTAGGTTTCTAAGCTTTTTTAAACAGGTCTGACAGTTGAAATGGAATGGATTCCCTCTTAGCACAATACCTGACTGCAACAGAGAGGATTTAAGAGCATATAGGAAGGGAGAGAGCAATCTGTCTCTTGTAATGATTACCAAGAGAGCGAGTAAAAGCTGTGAGATAAGCACCCTTTTACAGTGAGGGGAACAGTAAGACATAGAAGGTACAAAACAGATTGCACTGCATAAACAAATCTCTATGTTTAGTTTGGTTTGGTTTGGTTTCTCTGTTTAATGGCATATCAACTCTTTTTAGGTTATTTAATGCCAAAGCCATTCTCCTAGAAGAACAGTAGCGGTGCTATTTAACCCATAGCTGGGAGGATAAGGGGGTTCATACCTTTCCCAAGGGTATTTGCCCGAAAGTGAATGTGATAGTGCAACTGGAGTACGAACTCGCGTACTACAATTCTGCAGTCCATCGCTTTAACCATTACACCATGAGGACACCCTCTCTATGTTTAGTTTAAAACCTTTCCAGACATAACTTTTAGAACTCCAGAAAGTTTGTTTAAAATTGAATCAAAAATGGCAGTCTTATCTGTATGGACTGACATATTCGATAAATAAGAATATACATATAAAAACAAATGCCTTTTAGTGTCTCTATATTATACTTATCTGACTTTTTCATGTTTGTTACTGTAACACTGCAAAAATGCCTCACTGCAGGGATATTTTTATAAGTCCAACCACATCAAAATGATCTAACAAAAGCAATTTACAACCCAATTTGGGACTTAATAATTATAGTGTGGAAAGCTCATTCGTGTTCACCCAGTTTATTAAAATTTTTCAAGAGATATAACTATTAAATACTCATTATAGAGTATTTCTCCTTATTTATTTGCATTTGATCATAATATAAATCCTGAAAAATCTGATATGATTTGACATCGACTTTATGGTCACAGAAGGCAGACTTAAAAAGTTTTATAGAATTATTTACAAAGCATAGCTTAGTTGTGACACAAGACTAGAAGTATGTGGTACCCAGTGAGAATCAAACTCACTAACAATTGTCTACTAATCTACCTTGCTAATCATGACACCATGTGAGGTGCTTAAGTAAGTTTTATATAACTTGTTTTTCTAAATGAGACAAAGGATATTTTGTAAATCTCCATTATGAAGATAAACAAAGGGTATTTTATCAATGTTTAAATGGAGTGCTTGAAAAAATTACAATAATAAATACAAGACCCATAAAATGTCTTGAAATGAAGTCACATTGGAAGCATTGGTTTTAAGTGGATCACCAAAGTAAAGCAGTAAGGAACCTACTTGCTTGCTATGGGTGAATGATTTACACATGTAAGGTTGTATAAGCAATCTGAGGCTTGTTTGCCAGATTAAGAAAAGATTATTCAATCAACATAGTTCATTGATGATAACATTCCTATTCCAGCAGAGAAAATAGAAAAATATGCATAAAAGAACGTTTTTAAATTCTGTAGGGATTGTGCATATCACTATATAGTTAGTTGGTACTTGGGTGGATTTTTAGTTAAGTCCTTACTCACCAAGGTTCAATATTAGCATTAGTATATCCAATGACATACTAACACTGAATAGATGGAAGAAAAGACAAGAAAAGCTCATTTACATATATAGAAACATTTAATACTCATATAATATACAATGAAGTGGTATTGACAAGAATATAGAAACGAGTCCCAACAGATAAAATATGTACATGTTGTTCTATGAACAAGAGGTATATGAAAGAAGATAAAAAATAATAAAAAGGCAGAAAAATGATAAAATACCAGAAAAAGTATATGTTAAAGCCAGAGACCAAAGTAACTGAGATGGATCATTGGATTGTCTCATGGGATCATGAACATGCCACATTATCTGAGGGTGACAATAAGTAATTGTCTCCCTACAGCATAGATGAACTCTAGTGGCATAGAAATGCTAAGATGACCAGCAACTGCATCTTGTAAGAGCCTGCCTTTGTGTAAATGTACTTGGGCTTGTTTTAGATTGTCGCCCTAAGCCATCTATAACGAACCTGCAAGGCAATTCTTAGTTTTGAATTAAGAGTTGTTCTTCTAGACTGGTCTTTTACCCAAGGCTTGAGAGCCAAATGTGCCCTACTATTTCATTCATAGCCAGGAAAAAAAAAAAGAAATAGATTCATGCCTTTTCCAAAGGCTTTAGTTTAAAGTGAATGGATGCAACCTCAAAAGAATTTTTAACTCAGATCACCACTTCTATTTTTAATGCCAATAACCATTACATCATTGGTATCATGACAAAGAAATCTGCAATAGGTACGATAAAAGCAATAATTCTTATTGAATATGATTCATATTGGCTGAAAAAGTATAAGCTTAGTGTAATGGTTATCACTGTAGGAAATGGAATTGGCTAAGTTTCAATCCTGCCTGGATGAGGCTGTTTGCATTTTGCTTCATATCAATGCCCTTGTGAAAGGCATAAATCCATCAGTTCTCTCTGCACCAGCAATAGGTAAATAGTTGGGAAGACTAGATTCTTTAGCTTTGATTAGACAACCAGTCCAGGAGAAGGAAAACACTGAATTCAAACCAGTTTTACTCTGCTTAAAAATTCACCATGTGTCATATCTTGACTTTGGCCGAGGGGTTGGTTTGGTTTCTTTGTTTAATGGCATATCAACCTTTGTGAGTTATCTAATGCCAAAGCCATCCGAGTAGATGAACAGCAGTGGTACTATTTAACTTATAGCTCGGTAGATGAGGAGGTTCATACCTCTCCCAAGAGTATTAATCTTAAAGTTAACATAATAGTGTGACTAAACTTCAAACCTGCTTACTATGACATTGCAGTCCAGTATGTTACCTATTTTCTCATTGTCCAGTTGGCTTGGGCTATGGAATACACTGACTGGACCTCTGCAGAGGGGTAAGACCCTCCCTACCAATGAGTGTCCGGGATATGACACTAAACAATCTGATGGTAAGGTTCCAGTGATGCTGGGGCTTTGGGGAATGCGGAGCACTCCTTCATTGCCATTGCTCCCAGGTCCACTATGGCCCAGCGTGGTAGCACCTGATAGGGCCCTATCTATGGGTTAAATAGAACTAACGGCATACTTATGCTAAACTGAATTGTATGACTAAACTGAATAGCTTGAAATAGAAATGTTTTTGACAATTAAACCATACTTACATTTAAACTGCATGCTTATGCTAAACAGAATTGTTTGAAATGGAACTCTTTTTTGACATTGATACTGTACTTACACTAAACTGATTTGTTTAACATAGAATTGTTTTGAATATTAACCATGTGTAAACAAAATCTGTACTTGTACTAAACTGAATTAGCTGAATTAGAACTACTTGACTAAACTGAATAACTCGAAATAGAAATGTTTTTTCAGAATTTAACTGTACTTACATTTAAACTGTGTACTTATCCTAAACTGAATTGTTTGAAATAGAACTATTTTCATAAAATGGATTCGGTGTTAAATAACCTACAAAGGTTGAGATGCCATAAAACCCAAACAACCAACTAACTATTTCCTCTTGGGAACTCACCATTGAACTGTTTTGTAAATACATAGAAAGAAAAGGGTTTGGTGTGAGAGATGAGAGATAATAAGTCTTGACTGAAAGAATCAAATAATATGAAAGGGATTTTTTCGAAAATGAGTTTCATTTATGGTGTCTGGAAAACCTTGAAATATAAAATATTCAAAGATTTAATTTCATTAATAATCTTTAAAAGGGAAAAGAAATACTGAAGTTGATGAAAATGTTATTAATTGCTTTTCACCGTCTACTATTGATGTTTAGGCTGCCTATCTTCAACAATCAGGACTGAAGGTATGTGTTTTGGAAAAACGTCATGTCATTGGTGGAGCAGCAGTCACAGAAGAAATAATTCCAGGTGAGATTAAAAAAAATTAAAGTCATTTTTGTATATTGATAATTAGGAAGAATTTATTTTTTTGTCTTTTATAAATAGCCTTATAGTTTGATGTAGAGTTACCAAATTTGGTATGTATGCTTATTCAACCAAGAAAAAGGTTGTAACAATTATTTTTCTTCACGCAGAAAAGAGAGTTCTCATCAAGAGAAGGCTTCAAACAATATACAATAATTAGCAGGAAGCAAAGTTGCTGTAAGAAATAATCACTCATTCAGAATTTAAATCACCAAACTTCAAAAGAAAATATTAAAAAAATCACTAACTTAATTTAATATTTCTAATTAAGTTTATTTGTAGTTTTCAAGCTGGAGATACAAAATAATTATATAGTTGCAATGTTTAAGTTGAACTGACAATCTGGAAAAAACTCAAAATTGTTTAAATTGATAAGTCTCTCAGTAGTCACTGAAATTAAAAACAAAAAGGATTTTCCTACAAAACTCAGTGAAATGTTTCATAGAAAAAAGGGATTTATATTCTAAGTGACACTATATATATATATATATATATATATATATATATATATATATACTTTTAACCATGGAAAAAAGAAAAAGTAAAATAGTTAAAAGTAGTTCACATGATGAGTGAGAAAATGTTACTCGCTCATAAGTTGATTTTATTTATTATTATATTTTAATTGAGTGTATATATATATATATATATATATATATATATATATATATATATATATATATATGTATGTATATATATCAATTATATGTATACATATGTATATGAGGTGCATACAATAAGTTTCCGGGCTTTTTTGTATGGGCATTTAAAATTGTTGTAGATTCTTGAAAATTCAGTATCTAATTGTTATACATCTTATAAGATGACTGACCAATTTTTATGATTTCAGGTTCAAATGGACAGCTACTGCAACAATTGAAATACACCATACTAAAGCCTGATTGTCACAGCTAGTGACTTTCAAAAATGCAATCTGGACATGAGGACACTTAGAAGAACGATATGCAATAAAATTGTGTTTTAAACTTGGAAAAAAGGCCACAGAAACGTATGGAATGCTTCAGACTGCTTTTCAACCATCTTGCATGAATCAAGCATCAGTTTTGGAGTGGCATAAGAGATTCAAGGAAGGCAGGGAGTCTGTGAGGGATGATGAGAGGTGCGGGAGGAGTAAGGAAGTCAATACACCAGAGTTGATTAGCCAAACGGTTAGGGTTAGGGTTATTATATTGAGGTTTTAAGGGAGTTCAGGGAGAGATTCCTTGGGAAGAGGCCAGCTCTCTTCAAATTGGGTCAGTGGCATTTCCATGAGGACAATGCATCAGTCTACAACTCCATCCTTGTCACAGACTATTTGACCAAGATGGGCATCAAGACACTTCCTCAGCCTCCCTATAGTCCAGACCCTGTTTCCTGTGACTTTTGGTTATTCCCTAAACTCAGAGACAATTGAGGAGATGAAAGAGGCTGTGACAAAGTCATTTACATACTAAGAGGACCTCCATGAGGCCTTCCAGAAGTTGTTGGAACAATATTACGAGTGCGTTGCAGCCGGAGGAGATAACTTTGAAGGGGAATAGATTTTCATATGTGTACTATCAATAAAAGTGCCCAGACGAAAAAGTCTAGAAACTTATCGTATGCACCTCGTATATCAATTGAGTATATATATATATATGTATATATATGTATATATATATATATATATGAATTATACATATATATTAATTGTATGTATATATATATATGTATATATGAATTAATTGAATGTGAATATATACATATATATATATATATATATATATATATATATATATAAGTAGTAAGTTAGCTGACCAAGGGTGACCCAAAGGTTTCTTTTTCAATAGCTACTACACCAAGGTGTAGTGGAGGATACTACTCCTTTCCCTGGATTGCTCCTCTTTACCCTTGATCCATACCTTATAATGCTGAGTCTTAAGCAAGGATGCATTAAGTATCATTTTTTAAGTTTTTGGTATGACTCAACCTTGGATTGAACCCAGGTCTCTGAGACCATTGACAAATGCTCTAACCATTATACCAATAAACATGTATATATATATATATATATATATATATATATATATATATTGATTATAAGTATTTATATGCATAAATGCATTTATTGTGTGTGTGTATACACACACACACACACACACACACACACACACATATATATATATATATATATATATATATATATATCAGTATGTTGCACATTGAAAAACACCAAAACAGAAGGAAATGTCAGTGATCAGGAATTTGCACCTCCAAAATAATATATATATATATATATATATAATATATGTTTTGGTGTTTTTCAATGTGCAACATACTGATTGAGTGCAAAAACTTCTCAAAACTAATTTGTAATAAAACTAAAGTATTTCATTATTGAGTCAGCATTAATTTCTAAAACTGCATTTGAGATGGGTGGGAAGTAATCATAAGGGGATTTGGTGTGAATTGTTGACACCAAAGATTATAAATTAGACAGTAATGATTTAAATCTTGACTTTTTATCCAATAAAAATGGTTATTTCATTTGGTGTTATAAAATATAAAGAAAGATTTCTTAAAATTTGGAAACAAGTAGTTTATATTTTTGAAATACAAAATTTAATCTTAAAGTAAAAAATTGAATAAACTAGTACAGATCACAGCTAATCACAAAAGATATTACAGATATTAAATTTTAAAAATTAGTTGAAATTATGAAGGTTGGTTGTTTGGGTTTTATGGCATATCAACCTTTGTGGGTTATTTAATGCCAAATCCACTATTATACAAATTATCAGTTCTACTTCAAACAATTCAGTTTAGCATAAGTACATAGTTCAATTGTCAAGAAGATTTCTATTTCAAGCTATTCAGTTTAGTCAAACAGTTTTAATTCAAACAATTCAGTTTTGCATAAGTATGCAGTTTAGTTCTATTTTAGCCATACTACCATTCCAGTACTACCATTTCGTGCCAGAGTGGACCTGGGAGCAATGGTAATAAAGGGGTGTTCCACATTCCCCAAAGCCCCAACATCACTGGAACTTCACCATCAGATTGTTTAGTGTCATATCCAAGACACTCATTGCGGGGATCTTACCCCTCTGCAGAGGTGCAGTCGGTGTATTCTACAGCCCCAGCCGACTGGGCGATAGTTTATGTCAAAACAGTTTTAGATCAGATAATTCAGTTTAGCATAAGTACGCAGTTTAGATGTCAAAACAGTTCTATTTTAAACAATTCAGTTTAGCATAAATACACACTTTACATACAAAAAACAGTAAACTCAAGAAACCACAGTTTAGTTCTGTTTAACCTATAGATAGTACCCTGCTACCACTTCTGGACAGAGTGGACCTGGGAGCGATGGCAATAAAGGGGTATTCTGCATTCTCCAAAGCTCTAGCATTACTAGAACCTCACCATCAGATTGTTTAATTAGGACACTCGTTTGTGGGGGGGTCTTACCCTCTGCAGAGAAGCAGTTGGTGTATTCTACAGCCCCAGCCCCTGGGGCAATGAAATTATAAAGCTATAAGAGTGGCAGCTCTGAAAATCATCTGATTGATGTTGATTTTAAACATGTGTGAAAGCATTTGGTTCATATTTGCTTCTTAGAATTTATGTTCAACTGAGTAATTCTAGATTATTACAATGTGTTTGGTTATGTGCATCACAAAAATGGTAGACAACATCAAATTTTGTGTCAAACTTCCGGCCATTGCAATGGAAACAATTAACAAACTAACGCAGGCTTATGGAAATCAAATTCTCTCCTTTTCACAAGTTTTATGCTGAGACTGGAAAATGAATCCATTCTGGTCAATCAACACTTAGAAAACTTAGGAAAACATGACAAAAGATCCGACTGATCTTTGACAGTGAGGATGATTTGTGTTGAATTAACATTGATGAGCTGATGTTTTATCATGGTTGCCAACCTGAAAGAAAAAGTCTCATTATCATTATTATCCAATACTTTGACTATATCTATTAATTAGGACTAATAAGCATATTGGTAATGTTTTGTGAATAATATTGTGTCTACCTAATCTCTCTGCCACAGACAAGATGTGACATAAAGTCAATTTTTTAGCTGAGTTAAATGAATTTTGATTTACAGTTTTTCTTCTTCTAGACTTGATGCTATCCCAAGGCTAAGGAGCCAAACAACTATACTATTTTATCCATATTTGGCGAGAGTAGAGATGCATTTATGCCTTTCCCAAGAGCATTAGCTCAAAGTGAATGCAAACTGCCTTGTTCAAGATTTGAACTCAAGTTGCTAACTCTATTTCTAAAGACAATAACCATTATGCCATCCACCCATGTTGTTTTAGGTTTGGTTTGATTTTATGGCATACCATCTATTGTTGCTTATTTAATGCCAAATCCTCTATACTTATTTGCCCTGTTGGTTGAGGCTGTAGAATACACCGACTGCACCTCTGCAGAGGGGTAAGACCCCCCCACCCGTTAACAAGTGTCCTGAATATGACACTAAATAGTCTGATGGTGAAGTTCCAGCAATGCTGGAGCTTTGGGGAATACAGAGTACCCCTTTATTGCCATTGCTCCCAGGTCCACTCTGGCCTGGAGTGGTAGCACCTGATAGGGCCCTATCTATGGGTTAAATAGAACTAATGGCATACTTATGCGAAACTGAATTGTTTGATTAAACTGAATAGCTTGAAATAGAAATACTTTTGAGAATTGAACAACACTCACGTTTAAACCGCGTGCTTATACTAAACTGAATCATTTGAAATAGAACTGTTTTTTGACATTGAAACTGTATTTACACAAAACTGAATTGTTTAATATAGAACTGTTTTGACATTTAACTGAGTGTAAACAAAATCTGTACTTATACTAAACTAAATTAGCTGAATTAGAACTGCTTGACAAAACAGAATAGTTTGTATTGAAATGTTTTTCCCTATCAAACTGTACTTACATTTAAACTGCGTACTTATGCTAAATTGAATTGTTTGAAATTGAACTGCTTTTGATATTGAAACTGTACTTACACTAAACTGAATTGTTATATATAACTGCTTGAATAGTTTTAAATAGAAATATTTTTGACCAACTGTGTACTCATGCTAAACTGAATTGTTTTAAATGGAACAGATTATTTAAATAAAAATGGATTTGGCATTAAATAACCTACAAAGGTTGATATGCCATAAAACCCAACAAACCAAACCATCTTTATACTTATATATTAAATATGTATATGATTTGTAAACACACTTTGTAGATAACATTCTTAAATGAGTCGGAGGTCTTTTTTTCACACAGTAAAAGGGTTTCAAGTATTACTATATAACAGTCACAATTTAACATCAGTCATTTGTTTGCACACACAGTTTGTTCTATTTGACCCATAGATAGGACCCCATCAGGTGCTACCTTTCTGGGTCATTGTGTATCTGTTAGCAATGACAATGAAAGGCTACTCCATATTTTCCAAAGCTCCATGGCTGGAGCCTCACCATCTGATGGTTTAATGTCATATCCAGGATACTCATTGGTGGGGTCTTATTCATCTGCAGAGATGCAATCAGTATATTTTACAGCCCCAGCCAACTGGGAAGTATGTTGTTTTAATTTAAATTCAGTTCATAATAAAATTTGCAGCAAGTATTTTGTTTTCAATTCCAGGATTCAAGTTTTCTCGAGCTTCATATTTACTGAGCCTCTTGCGTCCTCAGATCTTCAAAGATTTAGAACTGAAGGTAGAGTCAAATTATTTCATGTCTTTTTTCTTACAAATCATTTTAACACAAACTTTGATTAATCTTGTTCACATTTCTTGGAGACAAAGCCTTGTAATAATGGCATTTTGGTTTGGTCTAATTTCCCCATCTTTGTTGATAGCTTTGTTGAAAGAATATGTTGACTGTATATCCTGTTGCAGGATAAGACCTCGCCCCCACCCCAAGAAAGAGACATGTTGGGTACAATACAAAATTGCATCTATGTAAATATCAACATATAATGAATGTGATTCCATAACCTTTAAGCATAAAATAACCCTAGATGGGTTGACATGCCATTAAAATCAATCTATCAATCAACCATCTTTTTTGAAAAAGTGGAAATAATGAGCCAAATATTTTCATGCACTAAAAGCCAGAATCAAAAATTAGTGAAATGCTTGAGTCATTCACTGATGAGTGTATAGATAAGTGTTGATTGGTCGATGCTTATTCAGGGTAAATCTCAGCTGAATGCAATCAAAATTGTGTGTGTGCGCTCTGTCTCTATTTGGATGAATCAATCCATCCTCTTCACGGTTCAAACACCAACTTACTAGTGACATCAAAACTCTGTCATTAGATGTACATCTCTTCATAATCCAAATCTATTTTCATGCTGATGGTAAAACATACCAAATCAGTCAAGTTCAGGGGTCATTTCCTCTTCAATTAATGACCCAAAACAAAATTGAAATATTGTCAGCCCATGGCTGTCTGTCACTTCAAGCCAGCTTCGGAATCCACAACATGGTTTGATCTCTTGCTATACAGGGTCACACCTGGTCTTCTCAACAATCAATCTGTTCTCTGAGAAAACAACAAAAATTTGATTTTTCATATTAACCGAATCCAGACAGCTGTGGAGAAAATCATAACTATGATATTCTCAAAAGCAAGTTAACCCAGTTACATTACAACCAGTTAACTTCACCACCATGCGTATCTAATGTATATGATGTACTTTCAAATATAAGAGTAGGTTCTGACTTCTTTGCTTAATGGCATATTAACCTTTGTAGGTTAATTAATGCCAAAGCCATCCTTTTAGAGGAACAATAGTGATACTATTTAACCCATAGCTAGGAGGATAAAAGGGTTCATGTCTTTTACGAGTGAACGTAATAGTTCAACTGGAGTTTGAACTTATTTACCACAATATTGCAGTCCAGCATGTTAGCCACTATGCCATGGAGACTCCCCCTAATAACAGAATTGAATAAAAGGTACACTCATGGCTTTTACTGAGAGTGGGGTTAGCTCCCTCAAAATCATAGGCCACATATCAATAGCTCCCCCTTGAATCCTTATCTCAGTTTTGGCTGACCCCGTCAGTGGAGCATTGAATTTGTTGACTGTAAACCTTGAAGAGGGGTAAGACCACCCGGAAAAGAATGTCCCAGGTATGACACTAAATTGAATTTGATATTAAGGCTCCAGTTCAAGAGATCTGGAGAGAGCTGAATATCTCTTTATTGCCATTACTCTCAGGTACACTCTGACCTGAAGTGGTAGTACTAGTTAAGGTCCTATATATGATTCAAATAGATCTGTTTAAAAACTATTCACGCTTGATAGGACCATGTGCAAAAAAAAATGTAAATATGAACATACAATGAATGTAATTACCAAACCTCTAGGCATAAAATAACCCAAGACAGGTTGACTTGTAGTTAAAATCAATCAATCAGTCTATTTTAGCCTGTCTGTCTATCTACAAAGACAAAAAATAAAATTCCAGTACTCTGAATGTGTGTGTGTCAGTTTTGTCAAGTTATTGTCCATTTTGCTGTATTTAATTTTGTTTCAACTTTGTCTATATAACATGGCAGAGTTCTCCATCATGATTAAAAAAAAGATTATACGTGTTTATCTAGATTTTGCACCTCTGAAGTACCTACATTTTTATTTGACCTCAACAAAAGTGCACTTTTTCTTTCTTTTTCTGACAGATACAATCTCAGGTATAAACTTTGGCCATGTATTTTCCATAAGGAAAGAATATTAATAAACAACATACCTCACTCCTTGATACAAAAACCAAAAGAAATAATAAAATATTCTCTCTTTCACTGGTCTCATAACCTTTTTTGGTTGAAGGAGCACTACTTATGCAGTATGTCTTGGGTTGAAATAGCCAAACAGAGCCCATCCCTCTCCAGGTCCACAACTGGTTTGAATTCAGAGTTTTCCTTCCAGACTGGTACCCATACCAAGGTTAAAGAGCCTAATCTGCACTACTAGTTACCCATAGCCGAAGGGGGAGAAATTGGATTCATACTATTTTCAAGGGTATTAGTGATACGTGAAATGCAAATAGCTTTGTTCTGGATTTGAATTTCGGTAGCCTAGTCCATTTCTTACAATGATAACTATTACACCAAGATTGTTTCCAAATAAAACATTACATACAGTTAAAAACAAGGAGTCACAATATATAGGGTGTTTGAAAAAAAATTATATCATTTGCAATGTACAAGGTGTTTAAAAAAAATTGATATCATCATTTTGTAATCGAATAACTTGATCAACTCTCATTCAAATGAAATCAAATTTTAACAGCACAACTAACAAAATCTTTGTTTAACGGTTTAAACATTTTTTTCTTTTTCATTGAATAACATTTCTATACCGGATAAAAAACAAAAAAACATAAAACATTTAACAAGGAATTTTAAGTTGTTTTTTGACATGCTGTTATGGGAATGTAACAAGGTGCCCGTGGTGTAATGGTTATCGTCGTAGGAAATGAACACGACGACGCGAGTTCAAATCCTGGACGAGAACGATTGCATTTCACATAGCACTAATACCCTTGGGAAAGGTATGAATCCAATAATTCTTCCTCCAGCTATGGGTAAATAGTAGGGCAGACTGGGTTCTTCAGCCTTGGTGAGGCAACTTGTGTAGGAGAAGGAAAACTCTTAATTCAAACCTGTTAAACTCCGCTTAAAAATTGACCTTGTGTCATATCCTGCCCGAGCGGAGGGGTTGGTAAATATGGTTATGGGAATGTAAAGTACCCCTTCATTGCCATTGTTCCCAGGTCCACTCTGACCCGGAGTGGTCTCACTTAATAAGGTCCTATCTATGGGTCAAATAGAATTGTTTGACATTTAAACTGTGTGCAAACAAATGACTTTGCTAAATTGAATTGTTTGAAATAAAACTGTCTGATCATTTGACTGCGAGTAAGCGAATGATTGATGTTTAATAGAATTGTTAGTGATAGATAGCGATACTTGGAACCATTTAACTTATTGACTTATGCTAAATTGAATTATTAGAAATAGAACTATTTGTTCATTTAACTGTGTGTATTGACAAAATGTGTTTACAAATCATATGTTTGATATCTATGTAAAAACAGGATTTGATTTAAATCGCCAACAATGATTGATATGTCATAAAACCCAACTAAACCAAATCCTATATATTTAATATATATGTATAAAGAGGATTTGGCATTAAATAACCTACAATGGTTGATATGCCATAAAACTCAAACAAACCAAATCATGTATATTTAATATATATGTATAAAGAGGATTTGGCATTAAATAACCTACAATGGTTGATATGCCATAAAACCCAACCAAACCAAATCCAGTATATCTAATATATATGTATAAAGAGGATTTGGCATTAAATAACCTACAATGGTTGATATGCCATAAAACCCAACCAAACCAAATCCAATATATCTAATATATATGTATAAAGAGGATTTGGCATTAAATAACCTACAATGGTTGATATGCCATAAAACCAAACCAAACCAAACCAAATCCAATATATCTAATATATATGTATAAAGAGGATTTGGAATTAAATAACCTACAATGGTTGATATGCCATAAAACCCAACCAAACCAAACATGTAAAAATTTGATTTTATTTGAATGAGAATTAGTTGAGTTATTTGATTATAAAATAATATCATTTTACTAAAACACCCTGTATTAATTCTAAAAGTATCATAAAAAGAAAAAAGGTAATAATACTTGATGCTTTAACACTGAGACTCTCCAATGCTTGAAACTAGCGGCTTTGAGAGAATCATCAGTTATTCACTATAGATGCAGTTTCAGGGGTTCGAGGGTAAAACTGTGAATTCACTCATGGTTCCCTGGCAGTGTTTGGGATCCATCATCTTCTTTCCTCATTGAGTTAAGTGAAAGAACAATGACAAGAAACTATCAAGGAAAAGGATACTAATTAAGCCCATGTAAAACATATACAATTTATCCGATGTGAAACATAAAATTTATAATATTTCAGATTACTGAGAATGCTATAAGGCAAAATATTTTTTGTTTCAGTCAAGAAAACAACAATAACAAAAAATTTTACCTCGCCGTATACAATTGTCAAGTAGTAGAAATGAAAAAAAAACCAAAAAAAACCCACAAAAAACTTTTGTTAATACAGTGGATTTTCTTTTGTATTTTCAATATTGGATACAATTCATTATCATATACATTGTGCTCGGTTTTTCATACAGCTGCTTCTTCATGCTCTATTTATTTTCTTTGAGCTTTGTCTGATTTCATTGGATCTATATTTCATATTGAGGATATGCCAGTGAACATAACTATTGTTATTTACTAAATTTTGCTCAGTCCGACACACTGGTCTCAGGTTGCCTAAACTGCCTGCTGTTACAAAGCATCTACTTATCTAAGTACTGAACAAGCTCATTGCTGCTTAACTGGTTGGAAATGGTATTTACAAGTCTATTAATTACAAGGAAATTTGAATTGGTAAATTCAGATCCGGGCTGTTGTTAGCTTTCACTTTGTTGTTAGCTTTCACTTAATGCCCTTGAGAAAGGTCTCAGTCATTCTCTTCTTCTTCATGAAATATTAGGGTAGATTGGACCATCTAGCCTTTACTAGTAACCAGTTTTATTATTGATAATACATAAAAATATCCATTTTAATTGAATAGTTTTCTATTAGAAATAATGAAATCCAAATATTTTTGGTTTAGAAGATTAACTTTTTATAGAAAATTGTTGGCAGAGTATATATATATGCAAAGCTAAATAATATTTTCTTAATAGAAGTAGATACCTTTATAGTTAGATCAATATACAGTTAGAGCAAAAGGAAGGAACAACAGCTGTTGTTTCACTCATTTTGTTTGAAGACTTTGAATGTGTGGCATGTTGGCATGGAATTAAGAATTTATATCATAAAAAATATAAATATGAGAAAATTATTAGGAATCAAACTAGTCTGAAAGTGGTGTCGTTTTCAGTCAAGATATGAGGAAGTCAAGAATTTTATATTATTCAATGATAGAATACAAAAAACAAAGTCATTTATTGGCACAAGGCTAGAAGTATTTGGTACAAGGCCAGAAAGATGAGACACTGGGTCAGAAAAGTGAAGCACAAGGCCAACAATATGGATCACAAGTCTAGAAGTATTAGGTACAAAGCCAGAAGTATGAGGCTAAAGGCTAGCAGTATGGAGCACATGGCCAGAAATATGAACTACAAAGCCAGAAGTATGAGGCTAAAGGCTAGCAGTATGGAGCACATGGCCAGAAATATGAACTACAAAGCCAGAAGTATGAGGCTAAAGGCTAGCAGTATGGAGCACATGGCCAGAAATATGAACTACAAAGCCAGAAGTATGAGGCTAAAGGCTAGCAGTATGGAGCACATGGCCAGAAATATGAACTACAAAGCCAGAAGTATGAGGCTAAAGGCTAGCAGTATGGAGCACATGGCCAGAAATATGAACTACAAAGCCAGAAGTATGAAGCTAAAGGCTAGCAGTATGGAGCACATGGCCAGAAATATGAACTACAAAGCCAGAAGTATGAGGCTAAAGGCTAGCAGTATGGAGCACATGGCCAGAAATATGAACTACAAAGCCAGAAGTATGAGGCTAAAGGCTAGCAGTATGGAGCACATGGCCAGAAATATGAACTACAAAGCCAGAAGTATGAAGCTAAAGGCTAGCAGTATGGAGCACATGGCCAGAAATATGAACTACAAAGCCAGAAGTATGAGGCTAAAGGCTAGCAGTATGGAGCACATGGCCAGAAATATGAACTACAAAGCCAGAAGTATGAAGCTAAAGGCTAGCAGTATGGAGCACATGGCCAGAAATATGAACTACAAAGTTAGAAGTATGAAGTACAAGGCCAGAAGTATGGTGCTCAAGCCTAGATATATGAGGTATAAGGCCAAAAGTATAGGGCACAAGGCTAGAAGTATTGGGTATAAGGCCAGAAGAATGGGGCACATGGCTAGCTGTATGAAGCACAAAGCGAGAGGTAAGAGGCACAAGGCCAGAAGTATTAGATGTAAGGCCAGAACTATGATGCACAAGACTAGAAGTTTGAAGCAGAAGGCTAGAAGTATGGGGAACAAGGCCAGAAGAATGGAGCACATAGCTAGCAGTATGGGGCACAAGGCCAGAAGTATAGGGCATAAGACTAGAAGTATTGGGTATAAAGGCCATAAGTATGAGGCACAAGGCTAGCAGTATGGAGCACAAGGCTAGAGGTATGGGACAGAAGGCCAAAAGTATTGGGCACAAGGCTAGAAGTATTGAATACAAGGCTAGCAGTAAGGAACACCAGGAGAGAAGTATTAAGCACAAGACCAAAAGTATTGAGCACAAGGCCAGAGGTATGAGACACAAGATTACAAGTATGGGGTACAAAGCTAGAGGTATGAGGCACAAGGCCAGAAAAATTTGGCATAAAGCTTGATGTATAGAGCACCAGAATACAAATATAGAGTACAAGGCTTGCGGTATGAGGCAAAAAGCCAGAAGTATAGGGTTCAAGGCCAGTATCATGAGGCAGGAGGCTAGAAATTGGGGCACAAAGCTAGAAGTATGGGGTGCAAGGTCTAAAGTGTAAGGCACAAGGCTGAAAGTAAAAGGCACAATGTCTTATGCTTGGCAATCCCTGTGAAGATCAAATAATAAATAAAAGCAATAAGAATCAATGAAAAATAAAACCAGATAAAAATCTAACACAAAATAAAATAAATACAAAAGAAATAACAATCTCTTGGGAGGTCTCTGAGTGGAAGAATAATCTGAGCATGTTTGGAAACAAAAGAGGCTTCCTGGCACCAAAAAACAAATTTGAGAGAGAGAGAGAGAGAGTGAGAGAGAGAGAGAGAGAGAGAGAGAGAGAGAGAGAGAGAGAACTCAGACCTGAGGTAGGTTAGTTAGGTGGTTGTTTGGGTTTTATGGCATATCAACTTTTGTAGGTTATTAAATATCAAATCCATTTTCATACAAATAATTAATTCTATTTCAAACAATTCAGTTTAGAATACAAAAACAGTTCTATTTCAAACAATTCCGTTTAGCATAAGTACACAGTTTAGTTCTATTTGACCCATAGATAGGACCCTATCAGGTGCAACCACTCTGGGCCAGAGTGAACCTGAGAGTAATGGCAATGAAGAGGTGCTTTGCATTCCCTAAAGCTCCAGCATCACTGGAACCTCACCATCAGATTGTTTAGTGTCATATCCAGGACACTCGGTGGTGGTGGGGTCTTACATCTCTGCAGAGGTGCAGTCAATGTATTCTACTGCCCCTGCCAACTAGGGAAAGACCTGAAGTATGAAGGCAGTTATTTTATTGCTCAGGGATGTTTTTCCCCTTTAAGACTTATTGATAAACTTCCATGGTAATAAAGTTGAGTCTTGATAGCTTCATTCATCTCTTTGTCTCTCCTTGCTTCATTTCATTTCATTTTAGCAAATATAACCAGCAAAAGAAAGCAACTTGTATCAGGGTTTGAAAGGAGAAAGAACCAACCACTAACAGCCATAATACCCAATGCCCATACCTTTATACCGTGAGAGCTATGAAGAAAAAACAGCAAATACGAAAGACATCATCATCAGGAACTTTATAAGATAGAAACAATAGTAAGTGATAAACAGAAGGAATGAAAATAATTAGTTTAAAAAAGAAAAGAATTATTCGGTCAGTTATAATAAAAGTGAATTATTGTAAATAATTTAGTTATTTTTTTATGCCTCTTATTGATTTAACCCTTAAAACACCAATATATTTTCGCTTCAAGTACCAGATTAATTTGACATAACAAAATTTTCACATCTTAAACAAATAATAAGCAAAAGTGATTTTCCAATTTTTTGATAAAAATATAATTTAAATTTAAATTAAAAATATAATTTAAATTTAAATTAAAACTTAATAAAAAAAAACTGTGTTCTCAAGTTGTCAAAATGATTCTATGGCATAAGGCTTTGTGGTCTTGAAAAAGTACCCGAAGAATTTTAAGGTTTAATGTAGAAATTTGGTAGATATTGATATACTGAATCGAAAAAGCTTCAGTCAAGGCGCAAACTAAAAGATAAAATAAAAAAGTTGACTTTACATCCAATTCAAATGCAATGATTATCAATGCTACATGAATTTTGCCACAGATTCCTGATGAGATAGTTTTATTATCAAACCTATTTGTTGCTGCATCTTCCAATTTTTGGTAGCTCCAAGAGTTACATTTTTCAGAAAAAAAAGAAAAAAGAGCAAAAAACAAAACAAAACAAAAAATAAAAAAAATAAAAAAAATAAAAAAATAAAAAAATAAAAGAATTGTTTCAAAAAATCTTTTTTGAAAACCATAAGATGTGAAAATAATGTCAATTTTATGAACTGGTGTCAAAACAATAAAGGGGATGTCCTCGTGGTGTAATGGTTAAAGCGATGGACTGTGGAATCATAGTACGCGAGTTCGTACTCCAGTTGCGCTATTACGTTCACTTTCAGGCAAATACCCTTGGGAAAGGTATGAACCCCCTTATCCTCCCAGCTATGGGTTAAATAGTACCACTACTGTTCTTCTTGGAGAATGGCTTTGGCATTAAATAACCTAAAAAGAGTTGATATGCCATTAAACAAAAAAAAAAAAGATCAAAACAATAAAAAGAACATTTTCTGTATAAAATCAGTTAATTACCTGTATTTTGTGTCAGAATAATGTGGAATTTCTGTAAAATTCCCCTGTGAGTAAAAAACTGGACTAGCGAATTAAAATGCAGAATGAAATTTAACAATGATTGTATGTTGGATGATACTAGGAATTTAACTTCCAAGCCGTAGCTATATCAGTATGACTGTATAGTTGCATCATTCTAATGAAATAATTGGAAAAAAAAGTGAGATGAGAACTATACAAGAATGTTTTTGAACAACTCTTCAAAGCAGCACCCTACAAAACATCATCTGTAGAGCCACTTATCCCCACTCGATCACACAAACCTTCCAAGTATGATGAGCAAAACATGCTGAGCACTGCAGGTGAAGCAAAGACAAACTAATAAATTTGGTTTTATGGCATATCAACCATTGAAGGTTATTTAATACCAGTTCCTTTTTATACATATTTGTTAAATATATATGATTTGTAAACACATTTTGTTGATAATATTTTTAAATGAGCCAAAGCTCATTCTTTTGTACACAGTTAAAGGGTTTTAGTGTTCAATCCCAGGTCAGGTCATACCAAAGACTTTAAAAATGGTACTTGATACCTCCTTGCTTAACACTCAGCATTATAAGATAAAGATCAAGGTTAAAGTGGAGCATTCCAAGGGAAGGAGTAGCACCCTCCCCTACACCTCGGTGTAGTAGCTATTGAAAAGGGAGCCAACTTTACTTTTTACTACTTATGTATCTCTAACATCATCATCATCATCATCATGTTGTGCCACCAGCACGGATATCCCTGACCCTCTCTCGCCACTTCTCCCAATCGTTCATTGCCTCTGGCAGGTCTTCAGGGCTACATCCTGTATCCTCACATAGCTGCTGAATGTATGTTCAAGCTGGTCGTCCTGCTTTTGATGGCCATATGTGGGGGTCCATAGGAGTACATCACTTATGAGCTCGTCCCTGCTTCTCCAGCAGTGTCCTGCATGTCTAGTTCGTCTCACTTTGATAGTTTTTGTGATGTGAGGTAGGTGGCTGTATAGTTGGTGCCTTGTGGGGTGTTGCCACCAGGACTTGTTCAATATTGCTTGCAGCATTCTTGTGTAATTGCCGTCTAGCTTTTTCTTTAGCCGTTTTATTAGCGTCCAAGTAGTGCATCTATATAGCAGTATCGATATGACCACTGCTTGGAAGAAACTGCGTTTCATTTTATCGGACAGGTCTGACTTCCATATGATTGATAGCTTATTGATAGCTGTCCATGCCTTTGTTAGTTATGTGTCGATGTCTTTTTTGTTTGATGAGACACTGCTTCCTTGGTAGGTGAATTTGTCTACCAGTTTCAGAGAGCTTCTGTCTAGTATGGAAATGTCACCTGTTTGATTAAAGCACATGTATTCAGTTTTGTGTGCATTGTCATATCAATGCAAACAAAACTGAATATATGTATCACTAACAATTCCATTAAATATCAGTCATTTGTTTACATACAGTTAAATGATCAGACAGTTCTATTTTATTTTCAATTCAGTTTAGCATAAGTCATTTGTTTGCACTCAGTTTAAATGTCAAAAATTTCTATTTGACCCATAGATAGGACCCTATCAAGTGCTACTGCTCCAGGCCAGAGTGGACCTGGGAGCAATGGCAATGAAGGGGTACTCTGCATTCCCCAAAGCTCCAGTATTACTGGAGCCTCACTATCAGATTGTTTAATGTCATATCCAGGACACTTGACATACATTCATACAGACTTACATACATTTTTTAAAAAAAAAAAAAAAAAAAGAAAAAAAGCTCTGTGCAGGCACTGAATGCCATCTAGAGAACTTGTCAAAAGTGATGACTGATAGGGATGGATGACAAAAGAGAATCAAGGGAACCTATGCTGTTGGCATGATAATGTCTGACACTCGGAATTTGACAAGTGAGTGTGTGGAATAGAGATAGAATATTGATAACGTTTACAAAAAATTTAAAAAAGCTATCAAAAAATCTGAATCCCATAAAATTTTAAATATATTGTCGATAATTTTATATATATAGTTGATAATGTATATTTTAAGATTCTATTTTTGTTTTTATGTGTGAGGGTGAATTAATAAGTCCATAACTTGATATAAAATTATTTACTGAACTTTGATCTGAAGTGTCAACTGTAAAATATTTGATTTATGTGATTAATATTCACCCAAGAATTTTCATCAGTTGGCGATAGACTTATTGATTTACCGACATACGTATCTTGGTATGAAAGTCTATCATTCTCACTCTGATATAATTGATTTATTGGAATATATCTTTTTTACTTTTTGAATTTTGGTTTTAATGTTTTCTGCAAATATCACTAAAACTAGTTGTTTTGTAATTATATAGATAATTTATATTTGTTTATAGAACATCTGTCACTACTTATCCCATTAAAAATTATTTGTGATATCATCATCATCATCATCATCATGTCGCGCTGGTAGCATGGATATCCCTGACCCTCTCTCGCCACTCTTCCCTATCGTTCATCACCCTAGGCAGATCTTCAGGACAACATCCCGTATCCTCACATAGCTGCTGAATGTATGTTCGTGCCGGTCGTCCTGCTTTTGCACGCCCATGTGTGGGGGTCCATAAGAGTACATCACTTATGAGTTCGTCCCTGCTTCTCCAGCAGTGTTCTGCATGTCTGGTTCGTCTCACTTTGATAGTTTTCGTGATAGGGGGCAGGTGGCCGTACAGTTGGTGTCTTGTGGGGTGTTGCCGCCAGGACTTGTTCAAGATTGCACGCAGCATTCTTGTGTAATTGCCGTCTAGCTTCTTCTCCAGCCGTTTTGTTAGCGTCCATGTAGTGCACCGATATAGCAGTATCGATGTGACAGCTGCCTGGAAGAAACTGCGTTTCATTTTATCGGTTAGGTCTGATTTCTATATAATCGATATTTGTGATATGAAAATTCAAATTACAGTAAATGATGATTTTTCAATATATTTTAAAATGTCTAATGATATATTTGTAAAAAAAAAATTGTTTTTAGGGATCATTTTTATGACTTTTTCTGTGTTTGGGAGCTTTATATGGTGTATGCAATGAACATGATATGACACAAGGTCAATTTTTAAGCAGAGTACAACTGGCTTGAATACAGAATTTTCCTTCTCTTGAACTGGTTGCCTTATCAAGGCTAAAGATCCCAGTCTGCACTATTATTTACCCATAGCTACCAGAGGCAGATAGAACTGATGGATTCATACCTTTCCCATTAGTTTGAAGTGAAATGCTAACAGCTTCATCCAAGATTTGAACTCTGACTGCCAATCTAATTTCGTACAGTGATTATCATTATGCTAACTAAGTGTGTCTCCTGAAGCACCTCCCATAGTCTAATGGTTAGAGAGCTAGGCTAGTAGACAGTTGTTAGTTTAGTTTGATTCTCACTAGGAGCCCAATACTTCTGGCCTTGTGCCAAACTAGGCTCAGATTAGTAAATGACAACTTTTTCTGTTATTCATCTCTTCTTCACTTCCACACCCACAAACATACCTTAATACTTACCAAGTGCAACTGCTGCACCCTCCATCCAGAATTATCATCATAAGCATATGAGAACTGCTTTCCTTGTCAGCACCTCCCCATTCCACTAAAATGAGTAGGACCTGATGTCTGTGGTTGTCTAAAGCAACTGCAACAGGGAATTGGGTATTTTTGTCTTTAATTCAACATCTGTGTGCAGTTCTATTACAGAATCTGTCAGCACATAAAACGCACTTATTGTCACTAAAAGTATTTTTAAAAATTCCCCTGCCATATGTAGGTTTAAAATTCACAATAGTCGGTCAAAATTAGCTACCTGGCAACTCCTATAAGCTCAAACTTTTTAATATACCTTTTGTCATTATTTAAAAGGCTTTTATGAAGATTAAAAGTTTTATCATTGATAATATTCATTATATTAATTTCATCATGTGTAATATTAGTACTTTGTTTTTTTCTTGATTTGCCCTGTTGAAATAGGGGTGCATCTTAATACCGTGCGTCTTATATAACATCAAATGTGATAATGAATACCGGTGATCAAACCACATGGTGCATTCAATAAGTTTCCGGGCTTTTTTTGTATAAGCATTTAAAATTGTCATCGGTTCTTGAAAATTCACTATGATATTGCTATACATCTTATGAGATGACTGACCAATTGTTATGATTTCAGGTTCAAATGAACAGCTACAGCAGCAATTGGAATACACCCTACTAAAGCCTGATTGCCACAGCTGGTGAATTTCAAAAATGCAATCTGGACGTGAGGACACTTTAAAAGAACGATATGCAATAAAATTGTGTTTTAAACTTGGAAGAAATGCCACAGAAATGTATGGAATGCTTCAGACTGCTTTTCAACCATCTTGCATGAATCGAGCATCATTTTTTGAGTGGCATAAGAGATTCAAGGAAGGCAGGGAGTCTGTAAGGGATGATGAGAGGTGTGGGAGGAGTAAGGAGGTCAATAGACCAGAGTTGATTGGCCAAAGGGTTACGGTTACTATGTTGGGGTTTTAAGGGAGTTCAGGAAGAGATTCCTAGGGAAGAGGCCAGTACTCTTCAAATCAGGTCAGGGGCATTTCCACCTGGACAATGTACCAGTCTACAACTCCATCCTTGTCACAGACCATTTGACCAAGATGGGCATCAAGACACTTCCTCACTCTCCCTATTGTCCAGACCTTGGTCCCTATGAATTTTGGTTAATCCCTAAGCCCAGAGGCTGTGGTTATGAGACAATTGAGGAGATGAAAGCGGCTGTGATGAAAGTCATTGACACACTCACACAAGAGGACTTCCATGATGCCTTCCAGAAGTTATTGGAATGGTACAACAAGTGCACTGCAGCCGGAGAAGATTACTTCAAAGGGGACTAGAGTTTCATGCGTGTACAATCAATAAAAGTGCCCATACGTAAAAAGTCTGGAAACTTATTTAATGATCCTTGTTAATGATGTTGTTGTAGCTGAAGTGCATTGGGTGGCTGACATCACATTCTTAAAGAAGGTAATTTATATGCCTGTGTACCAATGGGACTAGTGCACAAATCTTGATGATGACAATGCGGAAAAGTAACATAGTAGTGCTGGTAACATATGCACAACATTTTATTATTAAACATGTTGGGTTAATAGATATTTTTAGGCTTAAGACATTCTTATAAAATTAGAAGAAAATACCTATCTCAAAATATTTTTTAAGATTATCATTTATGAATATTATATTCTTCTATTTTCATTTTAGAAATATGGTTTGAAAATCTTTTTGAGAGACCCAAGTGCCTACACACCATTGCTTCAGCCAGGTGGTCGTAATCAAAAAAACACTTCTCTAACACTGGGAAGAGATACAGCTCAAAACAAGTGTCAAATTGCTCAGTTTTCCGCCACTGATGCTGAGGTAAATATCTCTCTTGAACACATTTCACAGAAAATTGCTTGCAATATTAATTAGAGAAAGTGATATTTCTTTATTCATTAAAAGTTTTGCCAACTTGATTCACAAAGATATAAAAAGTAATACAATTTGTTTTCAAAAGGAAAAAAAATGTGTGTGAATTTGTGTGTGTGTGTGTGTGTGTGTGCGAGTCTGCATATGTGTGCATATACATATGTGTGCATATGCATATATGTGCATATGTGTGCGTGTGCATATGTGTGTGTATGTGTGTGTGTGCCTGCGTGTGTGTGTATGTGTGCATGTGTGTGTATGTTCATGAGTGTGTGTGCATCAGCCTGCATGTGTTTTTGCATATGTATGTTTGTGTGTATGTGTGTGTACATGTGTGTGTGTGTGAGTGTGTGTGTGCGTATGTGAGTGTGTGTATATGTGTGCATGTGTGTACCAGCATGTGTATGTATGTGTGTGTGTGTGTGTGTGTGTGTGTGTGCTAATGAAGATTGATATGCTATTAAACAAACCAAAAACCAATCCATGTTGATGTGTAAAGTTTCTCTGGGATTGGTGCCATAAGATGGACTCTAACCATTTTTATGAACCTCATTGTCTGCAACTGATTATTGATCTTGTAGATGAGGATTTTCGCAGTTGCCAAGCTTATAATTCAGGGCTTTTCTGATTGCACATTGAGATGCTTGAATGGCCTGTCAGTGGGCACACAAGTAACTTGTAAGTGGCTTGTTGTGGGATAACCACTTCCACTTGGCAGACACAGTTCTGGATTTGTGAGTGTTGGAACAGGCATAGCTCTCTTTTTGGTGTTAACCAGTGCTGTGACATAGATGCAGGGGAGTGTGTGGGGAGTTTTGATGTGCCACAGTAGGCCATTTTGTAGGTCAGTGAGTGCTCATTCCCAACTACCTGAAGCTGGCTGGACTACACCTTTATCATAAAAAATTTGAAAAATGGTTGTTCAATCTAGTTTTCTTTTCATAAATCATTTCGTGACCTAAAATGATATTTTTGCATTCATTTTCAGAAATTTGAAGAATATGAAAATCAACTGTCAAGGATTGTGGCTGCTTTGGAACCATTAATTGACAATCCACCCCTTCATTTTAACACAATCGAGAAAGGTGGAATTGGTAATATGGTTAAGTCATGGCCATCCTTAAAGACATTAGGAAATTCAGGTAAAATATAAGTTAGAACGTAAAAATCTACAAAAAATATTTTTTAAATTGACTATTATTCGTCTAAGTAATTCAGATGATATTATAACAGACACCTTTCTTAAAAACATAATAATTTAAGTTGCGATAAATGGCAACAGAAATTTGAAATGAAAAATGTACGAGTAAAAAAATTAAAAAAAAAAAAAGAAAAATTAATTATAAATGGAAAGCAAATTGGTAATATTAAAATTTGTTCAAAAGAAGAATCCTGATTTTGTTTTTTGTTTTTTTTTGGTTTTAAAAGATCTTTTTAAATGATAATAAAAAACCCAGTTTTTATTTTTCACAGTAAAATTGCTGGGCAAAGACAAAACTGCTTTCTATGATTTGTTAACTGCACCAGCTTCAAAAGTAAGAAATATAATTTTTTTTTTATTGTCATCTCAATTTTGAATTCTTTTGGTTGCACTAAAAATGTATTTATTGTTCTTGTTGAATGAGATGATATTTTTTAGTAAGAATATAACATTTAAAGAATGTTCATTTTGAATAAGTTCTTTGATAGATGAAACACTTTTTAATAAAAAATAAATTAAAATTTTGATATTAAAAATCACAGAATCAAACTCTTCAAACTGATTTTTAAGGAAACTTGATTAATTATATTCTTCATAATTACTGTCTAATAATATTATAATTCAATTGATTTGAAGGCATATCAACCTGCCTAGGGTTGGTTTATTTTTTTTGGTTTGATTTTATGGCATATCAACTACTACAGGTTATTTAATGCCAAATCCTCTTTATTATTATATTTAGATTTATAAAATTTAGCTTGGTTGGGTTTTATGGCATATCAACCATTGTCGGTTACTGTTGTGACGGAATCACCAACTAATGGACTCAACCGCTCTCCATAAATACCAGAAGATGTAGCAATACGAAGACACCAACAGTTCTGGAAGGTTTCTGGTTAGCACTCTAGTCGATAGGTTGTGCTCTTGTCTGCTGTGTCTGGAGTGAGCACGGATCTGGCCAAGTGTGGCTTGTTGACTGGTGATTTCCTCCAGCCTCAGGGGGCCATCCCTCCAGGCTTTTACCCCCTTTGAGGGGGGTTATTGCCTGGTGCATGAGGTTCCCCTAATATGGGGAATGCTGATGGGGCCATAGGTATTTTTAGAAAATGCTGGGGACATGTGGGCTCTGGCCCTGTGCCCAGACCCACCTAAAAAAAGGCCTTGTGCCGCACTTGCTCATTCAGTGAGGCGCACAATAAATATCCACCACCAGTTCCAGAAGCTAACCTCGCCCCTGCGTAGTTATGTGAACTAGCTTACCATCCTTTGTTCTTGTAAATATATGTCTATACTATAACCGTGGTCTTCTGTTCTTTTTGTGACCCTTTCCCAGGGTCAAAACAGTTACTTAATAATGTATTATAATTTGATTAATTGAGTTAATGGCATGTTAACCTGTCTAGGTTTGGTTTGGTTCAGTTTGGTTTGGCTTGGTTATATTGCGTATCAACCATTGTAGGTTATTTAATGTCAAATCCTCTTTATACATATATATTAGATATATAAGATTTGGTTTGGTTGGGTTTTATGGCATATCAACCATTGTAGGTTATTTAATGTCAAATCCTCTTTATACATATATATTATATATATACGATTTGGTTTGGTTGGGTTTTATGGCATATCAACCATTGTAGGTTATTTAATGCCAAATCCTCTTTATACATATATATTAAATATATAGGATGTGCTTTGGTTGGGTTTTATGGCATATCAACCATTGTAGGTTATTTAATGCCAGATCCTCTTTATACATATATATTAAATATATAGGATTTGGTTGGGTTGGGTTTTATGGCATATCAACCATTGTAGCTTATTTAATGCCAAATCCTCTTTATACGTATATATTAAATATATATGATTTGTAAACACATTGTAAACACATGAGCCTTAGCTCATTCTCTTGCACACAGTTAAATAGTTCCCACCAGACATGACGTTAAACAATCTGATGGTGAGGCTCCAGTAATGCTGGAGCTTTGGAGAATATGGAGTACTTCTTCATTAGCATTACTCTCAGGTCCACTCTGGCCCAGAGTGGTAGCACCTGTTTGGGTCCTATTTATGGGTCAAATAGAATTGTTTGACATTTAAACTGTGTGCAAAAAATGACTTATGCTAAATTGATTGTTTAAAATAGAACTATTTGATCATTTAACTTTGTGTAAACAAATGACTGATGTTTAATTGAATTGTTAGTTATACATAACAATACTTGGAACCATTTAACTTTTTTGACTCATGCTAAATTGAATTGTTAGGAATAGAACTATTAGATCATTTAACTGTGTGTATATACAAAATGTGTTTACAAATCATATATTTTATATATAGGTAAAAACAGGATTTGGCATCAAATAACAAACAATAGTTGATATACATACCATAAAACCAAACCAAACTGAAACTTCAAAGATGTTTAAATTGATAAATCTCTTAAGTGTAACTTGAATTAAAAATCATTTCTATGAAATTTTTTATAGAACAATATTAACTTTGCTAAATAATATAAAAGATAAAATTGATAAATCTTTTTTCTTTTTTGTAGATTTATCTTTTATAGTCACAATTACCATTTGTAATTCTGAGATCAAAATGTTTAATTGGCTTTGTGAAATAACCAATTGTGGTTCAAGTCTTTATTTCTGACAAAGTGTTGTCAGATACTTTATCTCATCATCATTATCATCATCACCATCATTATCATCAAGTTGTACTGATTGCACAGAGTTAATCCCTAGTGTTCATCGTTCCTGACCGGTCTTCTAGACTGCATCTGGTATTTGTACCAAGTTGATGCGTGTAAATCACTGCTGGTCAGCCAGCACTGGTGTTGTCCATGGGTAAAGAGTCTATAAGAGAACATCACGCACGATTTTATCTTTACTTCTCCAGCAGTACCTAACATGTCTTGTTTATCTTCCTTAGATGGTTTTGTGAGATGGGAGGCAGGTGGCTGAAGTCTATTCATAATTGTACACAGGATCTCACAAAATAAAAGAATTAAAAAAGTGGTTCCTTAACTGTGGTCAGGGTGGTAGTGTCCTTGCAGTGTAATGGTTAAAGTGATGGACTCCGGAATCGTGGTAAGCGAGTTTGAACTCCATTCGCGCAACTACAATCACTTTTGGACAAATACCTACGTGCAAGTTATGAACCCCTTATCCTCCCAGCTATGGGTTAAACAGCATCACTGCTATCCTTCTAGAAAGATGGCTTTGGCATTAAGTAACCTATAAAGGTTGAAATGCCATTAAACAAAGAAATTGAAACTGAGACTAAACTGTGCTAGGTTAATTGGTTGATTGATTTTAACTACTGTGAAGCCTTTTTTTGTGTTATTTTGTGCTTTGAGGTTAGGGAATTGCATTCATTTTTTTCATTTTATGTATTGTTGTCTGTTCTCTTTTTTTTTTTGTTTGGAGAGAGGAAGAATACCATTTTAATTTTAGACAATTGATACAGCTAACCTTAAATAGATTGAGAGAGAGGCATGGTATGACAAATTTAGTCTTCTGTTTAGTTCTCAGCAAAAAATGGGGTGTGGTACATGAACCCCTAGAGCCCCCCCCCCAACACTGTTCCTGAAATGTTTTAAATATTCTAAATAAAATTTTGATGTTTTTATTTGCGTGAAAATGTGTAGATCAAAAAAAGAAAAGAAAAAAGAAATGAAAATATTGTTAAATTATTGTTTGTAAATTCTGTATGAAAAATTTTCTTTTGTCTTTTAAAAAAAAAGAAATTTGTAACCTTTTGTTAATGTCATTCTTGATTGTATTACTTTGCTTTTACAATTAACAGACTTTGTGTGACTCAAATTAAAACTTATATTGAAAAATCTTTTTTTACAAAATCTATTTCCAAAAAGTTCACTTTCTAACATAATGTATTACAATTTCAAATAAACATTTTTGGCTGTTTTAAGGAAAGCAAAGTCCACATTTTTGATTGCTTCATACCAGACAGTAAAATAAACATGTTAAAAATATTTGTCACATGATTTGAAATTGTATAGCTCATTTAAAAATTTGTATCTGAATAAATGATTAACATAGAATTCATAGAATTTAATAAACAAATAAACATTTGAGGAATTTACAATTTTCTAAAAAAATGATGAATTTGAATTTATAATTAATATCTGAATAAATTATAATTTAAATTCAAAGTTAAATATATAATTCTTATTTTTTTCTATTTAAAGGTTTTGGACAAATGGTTTGAGTCTGAACCTTTAAAAGCTTGTTTAGCCACGGATGCAGTTATTGGGGCAATGACCAGTCCCTATCTGCCAGGCAGTGGGTAAGTATGTAAGAGTCTTTTAATTGGTGAATATATTTACAAAGTTATACATGAAGTAGTTATTTTTTTTTTATTGGTTTTAATTAAAATTAATTCATTAGATATGGAAGAGTGAGTGGTTCAGCAAATGAAATTTTAAACTCCAGCTGGGGTAGTTTTTATTTATTTCCCACCTGTACACTTGGGAAACGGATAAATGTATTTCTACCTTCAGTTATTGGTAAATAGAAAGACAAGTGAAGCTCTTTAGCCTTGCAATCATGATCGTTTTTGGTTGCTTGATAATAAATCGTTAGGGCTAGTTCCTTGTTGTTGGTACCATTAGCCCTTTACAACCAGCCACATGTTAGTTGGAGAGGAGATGGGCGTTGACAAGTAACTGCCATTTCCTTGGAAGATTGTATAATGTAGAATCAGTTGACATGGCCTCTTGATGATCTAATAGATCATGAGTTATCTCCATATTCACATTTAATGATTTTGTTATGAGAGTAGCATGAATTTTAGCAAATTATGTGGTAAGAATTCATAACAATATGACAATTAATATTGTAGCGGAAAAGTCTTTTGGGTACTATTATAATAGTTTAATGCTGAAATGAACTATAAAATAAAATAAGCAAAAAGCAAAATGAATAATAGGAGGTTGATTTAAACAGATATTGTGTTAAATGTATTATTTTGGCAATAAGCAAAAATTTATAAAATAACCTTTTGTGTGAGTATTAATTTTTATACACATAAAGTATATGTAAATGTTTTTAGAATTCTTTTTTAATTGCTAATTTGTTTGTCAATCCAGAATTTCTTTAAGAACAAATCTTGGTCATCATAGTGAAATTTGGGACTGATATTTTTGGATTGGCATAGCGTATCTAATGTCTGTTTTCTTTGGCTTCAGAACTGCTACTGACTAGTATGATAGATTCTAGATTTTTGGTAGCAAAATAAGGAAAAGTTTTTTTAAATGGTAAAGCCATATGGCTATTTTACCTACTCTTATCAAGTAAGCCTTTTTGTATTTTGTACTTTTTCCACATACTTCTCATTCATGGAACAATATATATATATAATGCTAGCTGTGTATTCTTTCTTTGTAAGGCCACTGGTAAGTATATTGTGCATATAAAATATTAAATGTTCTTGTATGTGTAACTGAGTTTATTTTGTCTAACCTTCCGTTTTGTTCATTGTTAGAATATCGTGAATATACTTATGACAGTATTGATCCTTAGAGAGTGGGGATACAGATAATTATCTTCATTACTACCAAGCAACCCCAATAAATGGAATGGGCCATCATGTATATATACATGCAGAAATACCGAGGAACTTATATCAACTAGCAGAACTTACACATATGATGTACATCTTGTAATATGGTCATTATTAAAAGTGAAGGATGTAGATTCACTTATATCAAAATTTAAGATAATCATTCATATTTGACGGACATTTTATTTTGTTTTTATTGCTTATTTACTAGGGGTTACTATCTTATTTATACCAAGTGTGGTGTACAGAAGACTTCGGGTTTGGAGATCTTAGATAATCTCAAAAACCCCTAAGAATTAATAAAAACTTTGAATTGATATTCAATATTTATTACTACCTGGTTTAGAAGAGTACTATGTATATAAATTTTTAAAAATTGGATTTCTAAATCTTTTTTTAAAGCTTGCTGACTGTTGCGATGACATTTATTCCCTCTAAGTGGTTTGACACCTGGTTCAAACAAAGAGAGTTCAAGCAGAGAGAGAGAGAGAGAGAGAGAGAGAGAGAGAGAGAGAGAGAGAGAGAGAGAGAGAGCTTGTGAATTATAAGATATCTGTAATCAGAATATCCAACCTTGTATAAAAATGTTAGAATTGATTTATTGAAATCTTTTAATGTATATTCCTTTATATTTGTACCAGATATGTTTTGCTGCATCATGTGATGGGTGAGATAGAAGGAGTGAAAGGAGCTTGGGGCTATGTCCAAGGTGGAATGGGAGCTGTATCTCAGGCCATTGCAAACTGTGCCACTGATCGGGGAGCAGAAATATTCACTGAAAAGGTACTTCATTTTTATAAAATAGTTTTCACCTATAATAACAGATTCACTTATTGACCTAAAGAAAGTTGCTTACATCTGAGGAATTTACAAACTATAGCTTTAAAAACATCTTTATTATATATATATATATATATATATATATATATGTACTATCATAAATACTGGTCTATGACCAGATTAAAAGGATTTTAGAATTATCAGTAAGTGAGATAGAAATGGGGAAGAGATGAGTAAGCTAAGAATTAAAAATGTATCCTTATTTGTAGTTGAAGGATTTCACCTATTAATTCAAATGAAAGGTATTCTCTTATCTTATAAACTTTTTTTTTTCTTTTTTTTCGTGTTTAGTTTACATTTAAAAAGATTTGTAAAAAATATAACTCACTTCTGGGTTTAAAACATTTTTATGATATTTATTTTTGGGTGTCCAATAACTTTTATTTTTTACAATTTGCATTCAATTCCAGAAAAATTTTTAGTTAATAATTTTTGTAAAAGCTGCAGAGTTTTAATTCAAATTCCTCTAAAATTTTGATGATAATAGAATCTAAGAACTCATGTATGACAATATTCTTTCAATTAAGGATTTTTTTTGCTTATATTTAAAATATTATTTTAAAAAATGTAACCCCAAAACTTATGAATGGTTTAAAAAATTATTATAATTTTATTTTTCCAAGACTTTATAAAAAAGATATGACAAAAATTCAAATTCAGTTCTTAATTGCCTGTTTAGTTACAATGATGAGAAATATATTTGTTTAATTTATTTTCTTTACCCTTAAAAAAAGTAACAATACAAAGAAGTTAAGGATTAAAAATGTGTCTTTAATTTTAGATGTAAAATTTCAAATGAAAAGGATTCATTTATTCTATGAATATTTTATTTTTGTTTCCCCAAAAAATTCGAGTTATTCTGATTAAAAACTAATTTATTTTCTTTTAAGAAATATGAAAATATTCGTAATTGTCTTTTAATTGGAATCATTTTTGAGATGAGGTTTCTTAATCTGAGAATTAATTTTTTATTTATTGCGGACTTTTTGTCCTTATCTTGGTAGGTTTTTTTTTTTGTGTGTTGTTTCAAAAAAAGAAAAAAAAAAGAAAAAAAAAACAAAAACAAACTAATTCTCAGATTAAAAATTTCCTTAAAAAATCAGTTTTTGAGTGATTGATAAACAATGCTTTCATTTAATCGTTGTTATTTTTCTTTTTTATCCTCTAAAAATGTAATATTAATGGTTGGTACAATAAAAAGAAGGTAAGAATTAAAAATATAAAATTTTTTATATTACAGGTTTTTTTTGTTTACATTTAAAATAGTATTTTAAAAACGTACCCCTTGGTTTTAAACATTTTCATAGGGTTTTTTTTGTTCTCATAAAAAATGAAGAAATATTTTTCACAAGAAGTTCTAAATTTAAAAATGATTATTTTTGAAAAAGCATTAAATTCAAATTTCACCAATGGAATTTGTGTGATATTTAAACATTGCATATCTTAAGAAGAACTGAAAAGTTACATGTGCTTTTTGTACTCATTAAGAACTGTGAAGAATTCCACTAACTGATTAATTCTAATTACTGAATTATATCACTTAATCAGTAAAGATCAAAATCTAAATTTTGTAATTTTCTTTATTATGAAAAATATTAAAGTTTATGTGATTTTGATGCTCAATGATATTTCTTTTCTGTGTTATAAGTCAACATGTACATATCAAACAGACACAACTCCTATATATATATTGTCACGTGATAGCTCACAGAGACGAAGAGGTAAGACTGATACTATCCTCCCGTATTGAATTAGAGTATCAAGCAGTCAAAAAGTGACCGTTAGGAAGGAATGTGGGTCACACAGGAGACCAGATGTTCGCACTTAAGTGACCTCAGGTCGCCGGACATCGGAAGGGGAAAGAGAGAGAAGCCAAATGATTGGCTGGGACCCCAAAACGGAAGTGGGGTTCCCTTCCCCTCAGCGGAAGTAAAGGACAAAAAAGGGAGTTTTTGAGCAAGGCTCGTGGCAGACGGACCATAGCCATTTTACTCCGGGCTGAAGACAAAAAGATTAACTGAGACATGAGAGACCTGAGTCTCTCAAGCCAGTACTAAAAACAGAACAAAGTCTATTAGCCCGTGAAAGAAGAAAAATTCTCCAGTGGAACCCCGTCGAAAATAAGATAAGTAACTTTGGGACATTTTTCCTTTACACCCAAATTTCGTTTACCACTCTCTCTCTCTCAATTTGAAAAAGGATAAAGCCAAGAAAATACATATTCATGGACTATCCAATTATATGTTTTGACACTTTGAACGTATATATATAACCGTAGTAAAGAACCTATGTATTTTCATTTTACCATGTGGTCTATGTTGTTATTCCATGCTTTCCTTTCAGCTTCTATTCGCCTTATATTATCTTGCTTAGAACTGTCCTATTAATTCCTAAAATATCACACGGGAAACCGGAGTTGCCGACTACAACAATATTAATATTATTACAACTAAAACCTATAGGCTCGTAATCTTCCATTATCTCGGGGAAAGAAGAAAGCGACCTGGTGGGTGTGTGATAGTGTGAAATTTGGAATCCCTTGCCAGCGGTGGTCAGTCTGGCCCTAAATTATTCCCTCATGTAATATGCCAGTTCTTATATGCCTGAGAGAAGAACTCTGAACAGGACTTATTTCTGTAGGGGATCAAGTGCCAACCTGCCCCGTCTTCACACGTGCAAAAATAAAGTCCCATTTTGGGATTATAAGCAATTTGCCGTCACAATATATATATATATATATGTGTTTGTGTGTGTGTGTGTGTGTGGCTAGGTAGCAGTAAACAATGTTTTGAAATGCCTTTAGAATATTTTTTTTTAATATTCTGTATTTCTTTATCGTATTCTTTTTCCGTTAATAGCGTTCTGTTTTTTAAATTCATCAGCATCTCAGTTTTATCCAACTCTGTGTTTGCATAGTTTTGTTATGTTATAAAACCCAAAACTTTCAAAACTCATTAAAAAAACACTCTTTACACATGCAGGCAACCCCTGATGATAGCCTATGAAAAGTCTGAAAGTGCTCGGGACAATTTTGGTAAATTCATCCACCAATTCCAACCTGAAACCAAGACACTTATCAGGAAACTCGAAAGGATCTTAATTAAAATATACAGATAAAATGTGTCTTTGATATTAAATCAAACATGCCTATATATATATATATATATATATATATATATATATATATATATATATATATATATATATATATATATATATATATAATGCAGTCTATGTATTTACCCAATCCATTGCAAGATGTGTCACAGTGTTAATTTTTTAAGCAGAGTAAAAGCTGGTTTGAATTCAGATTTTTCCTTCTCTTAGACTGGTTGCCTAATCAAGGTTTAAGAACCCATTCTTCTCTACTAATTACCCATAACTGGAGGGATAACAAATAGATTCATTTCAATTCTAAGGACACTAACTTTAAGAGTAATGATAACAGCCTTGTCCAGGATTTCAACTTTGGTTGCTGATTGCGTTTCCTACAACAAAAAATGTCACACTAAGTGGGCCTCAGTAACACACACACACACACACACACACACACACACACACACACACACACACACACACACATATATATATATATATATATATATATATATATATATATATATATATATATATATATATATATATATATATATATATATATATATATATGTGAGGCCCATTTAGTACAAAGTGTATTCTGTTGGCAAATCTTAGCAAAATGTCTTCTGCTGGCAAGTTTTAGAATATGCCGACTACATCCTTTGCAGAAGAGAAAGAGATCCCCCTCCTCCTATAAAGGGTTGTCTTGTTTATGACACTAAACTGCATCTGGTGGTGAGGTTCTTGTTCTGATGCTCTGGGAAGAATGGAGTATTATTTTGTTGCCATTAGAGTGTTCGCCAATGGTCCGGGAGACCTGGGTTCAATCACAGGACGAGTCATACCAAAACTCAAAAAAATGGTACTTGATGCCACCTCGCTTAGCACACAGCATTATAAGGTTAGAATTAAGGGTAAAGTGGAGCAATCCAGGGAAAGGAGTAGCACTCTCCCCCTACACCTCAGTGTAGTATCTATCAAAAAGGGAGCCTTCATGTCACCCTCAACTAAGGTCGCCAACTTTACTTTTACTTCTGGTCTACTCTGACCTAGAGTAATGTTTGGGTTTCAGGTATGAATCAAATAGATCAGTTGGAAAATTATGAGTACTAGGGTAGGAATACTTGAAACCATATAACTGTGCAAACAAATCATTATTATTATTATTGTTGTTGTTCAATGAGTATAGTTACTTAAAACTTAATTCATTAGAAGAATAGTAAGGGTACTATTTAACACATAGCTGGTGGAAAAAAATGGTTTCACACGTTTACCAAGAGTATTCGTCTGAGAGTAGATATAATAGTGTAGCTGGAGTTCAAACTCAATTCTGTAGAATATTATTATCCCTTTTGTTACAACAGATGATCTTGCAGTCCAGCATGTTAACCACTATGCCATGGAAATTCTATTTCAACTTTATTTAAAACAAATACTGTGAAAGTGTCATCTTTTTTTGTTAGTGAAATGTAGGATAATTTTTAAATGCCAAGTGACAGGAAAAAACCTGAGTCATGAAAGCTTGGGCTAAGATTATTCAAATATAACAAAAGTGTCAACAGGTTGGATCATTGTAATCTTATATATTATAATTAACTTTTTGTCTCTACCATTTCAAAATAAACTCATACATTTATCAAGTGATGAACTTTCTTTTTCATCATTTTATTCAGATCTGTTTGAATGAATTTCCCAACGAAGCAAAATATAATAAGACCTGCCATCCAAAGTTTCATTTACCATAATTGTTTGTTTGGTTTGGTTTCTTTTTTTAATGGCATATTACCTTTCATGGATTATTTAATGCCAAAGCCATTCTTGTAGAAGAACAGCAGTAATACTATTTAATCAGTAACTAAGGGTGATAAAGAGTTTTACCACTTTTCTCAAGGGTATTAGTCTAAAAGTGAACGTAATATAGTGACTGGAATTAAAGCACCTTTACAATTATGTCACATTTTCGTATGTTAGCCACATTGCCCTGGGGACTTCCCAATTATTTATTACCCTAATTTTCCAGATTTTTCCGCCCAAAATTTAGGAGTGTTTATGATACACAAGAACTGTATTATAAACTTTTTTCTGGCCACATACCTTAAGATGGGATGGCCAAAAGTAAGTTATATCATTGTCCAAACTAGTGTTTTATGGGATTATAGAAAAATATCCACAGGAATGTGTGTTTATTTAGCCTAATCTTAGCTTATTTTTGCAGCAAGCTAGTTCCATTTTTTGTGTGAACATGTCCATGTGTTTGCTTTACATATTGTGTAAATTTTGTGTTTTAAGACATAATTTAAACTATATAAATTCGTATTTTAATCAGTCTGAACCCATAAAAAGTTGAACAAAGTCTAATTTTTGGTTAACTTTAGCTCCAAAAAATTCTAAAAAGTCAGTACATATTATACATAAGAATTCTTTTTTTTAGAATTTCATAGTTCAAAGTTTGGGGTACATGTTATACATGAGTGAGTATTATACACAAATAATGATGGTATTTGATGGTAATCCAGACCAAAACATTGTGGAAATAACAATAAAGATGAAGACAATAGTCTGAAAACCCTTAATGATAAAAATCATCAAGCTTCATCTCAGAAATTTAGATAACAAACACCTGCAGAAGGCCAGAGGACATATCGGCTGAAACGTTATGAAAATAACAATAAAGATGAAGACAATAGTCCGAAAACCCTTAATCATAAAAATCATCAAGCTTTGTCTCAAAAATTCATCGACAAACACCTGAAGACGGCCGGAGGACATATTGGCTGAAACGTTGTGGAAATAACAATAAAAATGAAGACAATAGTCCGAAAACCCTTAATCATAAAAATCATCAAGCCTCGTCACAGAAATTTAGATAACAAACACCTGAAGAAGGCTGGAGGACAAATCGTCTGAAACGTTGTGGAAATAACAATAAAAATGAAGACAATAGTCCGAAAACCCTTAATCATAAAAATCATCAAGCTTCATCTCAAAAATTTAGACAACCATTTAATTCATTATTTATGAATTGAGTAAATCATTTGTTGTTTAAAGTAAATGTTTACTTGAAATCTATCTCGTCCTCCTGACCAACTGCCAATTATGGGTCAGTTGAGAAGTTGGAATAAATAAAATCAAATTTGAAAATCTGAACATAAAACTAACAATAAAAAATAAAACAAATCATAAAATATGAAAACAAAAAGAGTAAACAATTTACAAAATCTAAGAATAAAAATAAAGATAAAATCTAAAAATGAAATGAAATAAAATAAAATCAAAAATATCCAATAATTTTCCTTCAGCCAAAAATTCAACTTTTGATTGCAAAAAGGAGGACTCAGTCTCTTTTGATGAATTACCAGCTCACTGCAGACATGTGCTGATGTCTTTAAAAGAACAGGCTGTACTCTATAACATTTTTAATATTAATTCATAGCTGTTCATTAGATGCTGAAATCATAAAGATTGGTCAGTCATCTCATAAGATGTATAGCAATAAGATACTGAATTTTCAAGAGTCTACGACAATTTTAAATGCCTGTACAAAAAAGTTTGGAAACTTATTGAATGCACCATATATATTAAATGAAAAATCGTTTTTCCTTTTGCTCAACAAATATTTTGGGTAATTTTTTTCTAATATAAAAAACCCCCAGAGAAAATAATTCTAGAAAAACATTGGAAAATGTTTAATTATATGTTAAAAATGGGATGTTGATTTTAGGACATATATAGTATATATGATTTGTCAGCTGATTTCCCTCTCTCCAGGGGTTCATGTATTCACATCTATCTTGAACAAAAAGGTTCTACTGTATAATGTTTACAATATCTCATCAAAAAAAAAGGTCCAGAGGAAAATTATTTTTTAAATATTTTTCATTACAGCCGGTAAAAGAGATCCTTGTTCACAATGGTGAAGCTAAAGGAGTGAAATTGTCTAATGGTACTGAAGTCATGGCAAAAGCAGTTTTATCTAATGCAACTCCAAAAATTACATACCTTGATTTGCTTCCAAAGGTTTGTATTTATACATGAGACTTATTGTAAAAATTTAAAGATTACCAATAACTTTACTTTATTATTATTATTGGACTAGGCAAGATTTTCTTACCTGTGACTTCCCTTTATTATTATTATTATTAATTGAGTAGACAAATTTTCTTACCAGTGACTTCACTTTATTATTATTATTATTATTATTTGACTTGGTAAGATTTTCATACCAGTAGTAAATGGTGGTTTTCATTGATGTCCAAGTGGTAGCAAGTCTACTCAGCTCTCTTGGACACTTCTAAGGATCTTAGTTAATTTCAGTAGTATTGTGGTCTGGACACTCAGTTTTTTAGATTTCCACTTCCTCCAGTTTCTGTTCCAAGGACCCCAACTATGAATGGTATCACTGTCATCTTCATGTTCTACAATTTAAATTAGCTCTTTGATCTGTGTATTTATCTAGTTTTTCACATTCCTTTATTTCAACTCTTTGATTTATCTCTGTGATTTACTGGAACATCAAAGTCCGTTAGATGACTTGTTCATTTCTTGTTGATAACAACTCAGTCTGGATCTTCTGGTTAGGATTGGGTGATCCATTTTAATCTCAAAATCCCTGAGAAATTTGTGTCTTATTTTTCAGGACGGATTCTACTTTATGTATATATTATTTGTCTATATGGTCAAAATTTAGTTGCATGCACAGTTCCCAGTTGTTCAGCTTCACCCTGTCAGTTGTACCTGCTCTTGTACAATGGGTACTTAATAGAATTTTTCTAATGTGGCTTACTCTTTTGTCTCTCTGTTCATGTATTTTGTCATTTCTGTTATTTGTGGCCGTAATTCATCTTTCTCTGCTCATCATATTCTTTGAACCTGTGAGTTGCTATTTACACACAATTCTCAATGCTGTGAGTCTTATTTCTTCTTTTCTCCTAACTTATAGTCTGTCAACATCATTTCTGCAATATAAGTCCTTGTGCATCAACATTAATTTTCTTATTCTGTGGTCCACATTTCTAAGCTCCTTTATTTTTAGATTTGGAAGGATCCAGAGTATCTTACCAGGGAGACTACCCAGTTTTTTGTTTTAATTCACTTCTTTCTGAAGAGTTTGGTTCCCTGTAGTTTCCTTGCCCTCCTGATGTATTCTTTTTTGATTCTTTCTTTCATTTATGTTTGTTATATAGTATCTCTCGTTAAAATCAGACCTAACCGATAAAATGAAACACAGTTTCTTCCAGGCAGCTGTCACATCGATACAGCTATATGGGTGCACTACATGGACGCTAACAAAACGGCTGGAGAAGAAGCTAGACGGCAGTTACACAAGTATGCTGCATGCAATCTTGAACAAGTCCTGGCGGCAACACCCCACAAGACACCAACTGTACGGCCACCTGCCTCCTATCACGAAAACTATTCAAGTTAGACGAACCAGACATGCAGGACACTGCTGGAGAAGCAGGGATGAACTCATAAGAGATGTACTCTTATGGACCCCCACACATGGGCGTGCAAAAGCAGGACGACCGGCACGAACATACATTCAGCAGCTATGTGAGGATACGGGATGTTGTCCAGAAGACCTGCCTAGGGCGATGAACGATAGGGAGGAGTGGCGAGAGAGGGTCAGGGATATCCGTGCTACCAGCGCGACATGATGATGATGATGATGATATAGTATCTGTTTCTTGTATTCTTCCATATTTGTAGTTTCCTATTTCTCTGAATGTATCATGCTTTCTTGATTGGGTATTTCTATTCCATCTCTTGTCTTTATCATTTATTTATCCATTGTAATCATTGCACATTTTTCTGTTCCAAATTCCATGCCTATTTCTTGGATGAAGATTCTAACCGCTTGTATTAGTGTTTCCTAGCTCGTTTCTATTTTTGGCAAAATGTTTGATGTCATCTATATACATGAAGTGGTTTATTTTTTCTTGTGTTTTTGTATTTTCTGAGGATACAATTTAATAATAACATCACTGTGATGAATAGTTAAAGGGACAAATAATCTTGGAAGATTCCATTTTGCATCATGACTTCTGCTAGTTGTTATCCTATTGTTATTAGGTCTCTATTCTAATTTAACTCCTTGCAAGTTTTTTTTATATACTTGATACCTTATAACTGTTTGCAATTAAAGGATCATTACTCTTAAATAGGAATAATTTCTTGAAACTACATAGTTGTGTATGAATTATTAAAATCAGATAGAAATTCTTGAAACCATATAGCTGAACAAATTATTTATACTACAGGGTGGAACGATAAAATTGTTGTCCTAAAGAAAACTACACTATAGCTTTATTTTTAAAATTTTATTGAAAAAATCAATTCAGGTAACTTGATTATGTTGTAGAGCTGACATCTATTCAATGTAGCCGCCTTCAGCCTCAATCACCACCTCGATACGGATCCAGAACTGGGAGCATGCCTTTTCCAGAAGCGCTGGCGGGAGTTTGGCGAGTACTTGGCGAATGGCGGCGATCAGGCTGGCTTTGGTGTTGTGGGAGGTCATGTTGGTGATGTTCTCGACGAAGTAGTCCAGCGGGTTCAGGTCGGGGGAGGAGGGGGGCCAGTGAGAGAAGGGTACAAAGTCGTAGCACTCCTTCTGAAGCCAAGCCTGGGTCTCTTTGGACTTGTGGGCCAGCACCGAGTCCTGCTGCCACACCCAGGGTCTGGCACCAGCCACCTGATTGCACCAGGGGATCACCACACTCTTCAGCACATCCCGGTACACTTTGGTGTTGACTTTCATGCCGACTTCGAAAATGTGAGGTGGCATGATGTGGCCCTCACTTGAAACTACACCAAAGACCATAACCGTAGCTGGAAACTTTGTTTTCATCACCCTGGGCATGTCCCTGTTATTCATGGCAATCCAGATTTGCATTTTGAGGGTGCTGACAATGGTCTTGTTGTCATAACTTGGATCGGTAGAGAGCATGGGTTGTACAGTGGCGCATCTCTGATCTCGCTCGTTGAACATTGTGTCACTTTCAGATATGATCGAAGGCTCCTATAGCTCTTGGGATTTGTACACAACTGGCCAACTAGTAGATGGTCATCAACCAAAAAAAGAAAACTGGTTTTCATTAAATGGAAATGGAATCATGTCGTCTTTTCTAGGGCGACAGTTTTATCATTCCATCTTGTATATTAGTAATTATGATTAAACATTTACAAATAAATCAAATTTTGACATTAAATAACCCATAAAGGCTTGATATGTTGTTAAATAAATAAGCCAAAACTTACTTGCTGTTACTAATTAGTCATCTGATTAAGTTTTGAATAAACTCATTACTGACCTAATTTTTGTGATTTGGAACAAATACTTTATGTATGACTTCATTATAAGTCGAGTATAGTTATTCTAGTATCAAAAATTGTCATTTTCATAAGTTTTAAAGATTTAAAACAATTTGAACTACTGCTGCTCTAAGTATAAAAAATATCTGAAAACAACTTTTAAATTAATTCATTGTAACTTTTGTCGTTGAATTTTCCCAGGGGAGCCTAGAAGATGACCTCATCAATGAACTAAAACAGATTGACTACACCTCACCTGTAACAAAAATCAATGGTAACATTGGAAATTCTTTAATGTTTTTATCATTATATCTGACTATCTTTGTAATTTACATTTTCCCTGTTATTGGTCATGTTGTAATCACCTGTTTTATTGACTTACTTTTGACTGTGTCACTTGGAGTAAGAAACAAAGATTGACAGGGATGAAAGTAGGAAAACAATAATTTTTTTCTCGTTGCCATATAACATTCTGATGTCACATTGCACCAGCAGACAATTCAACTCTTTTCCCTTTGAGAGAGTCATTCCCCTTTTGTCCCTAACGAATCACATAGGAAATCTGAGACAGAGAAAAAGGAGCCATTTAAATGAAACTGGGTTGCTTATCTAAAAATTCAAATTTTTTTCGCTTATTTTTTGCTTTTGATTTTTGCATATATTTATCTAACTTCTCCACCAAGATCAGGATGCAACACAAGGCCATTTTTTTAAGCTGAGTACAGCAGGTTTGAATAAAAGGTTTTCCTTCTCTTTGATTAGTTGCTTTATCAAGGCTAAAGAGCCCTATTATTTACCCATAGCTGTGAGAGAAGAAAAGGATTCATACCTTTCTTAAGAGCATTAGCATCAGGTGAAATACAAACAGCTTCAACCAGGATTTGAACTTTGGCTCACTGGGTCTATTTCCTACCGTGATAACTATTTCACCAAACGTACGAAGTGCATACGATAAGTTTCCAGACTTTTTTTGTATGGGCACTTTTTTTTGATAGTAGACACATGAAACTCTAGTCCCCTTCCAAGTAATCTCCTCTGGCTGAAATGCACTTGTTGTACCATTCCAACAACTTCTAGAAGGCCCCATGAGAGTCCTCTTGTGTGAGCGTGTCAATGACCTTTGTCACAGCCTCTTTCATCTCCTCAATTGTCTCATAACGACAGCCTCTGAGCTTAGGGAATAACCAAAAGTTACAGGAAGCAAGGTCTGGACTATAGGGAGGGTGAGGAAGTGTCTTGATGCCCATCTTGGTCAAATAGTCTGTGACAAGGATAGAGTTGTGGACTGGTGCATTGTCTTGGTGGAAATGCCACTGAGCCAATTTGAAGAGTGCTGGCCTCTTCTGACGGAATCTCTTCCTGAACTCCCTTAAAACCTCAACATAACCCTAACCCTAACCCTTTGGCCAATCAACTCTGGTGCATTAACTTCCTTACTCCTCCCACACCTCTCATCACCCCTCACAGACTCCGTGCCTTCCTTGAATCTCTTATGCCACTCAAAAACTGATGCTCGATTCATGCAAGATGCTCCAAAAGCAATCTGAAACATTCCATACATTTCTGTGGCATTTTTTCCAAGTTTGAAACACAATTTTATTGCATATCGTTTTTCTAAAGTGTTCTCATGTCCAGATTGCATTTTTGTTATTCTCCAGCTGTGACAATCAGGCTTTAGTAGGGTGTATTCCAATTACTGCTGTAGCTGTTCATTTGAAGCTGAAATCATAGAACTTGGTCAGTCATCTCATAAGATATATAGCAGTAACATACTGAATTTTCCAGAGTCTACTACAATTTTAAATACTCATATGAAAAAAGTCTGGAAACTTATCGTATGCACCTCGTACTGCCATTTTGAAATTTTTGTCTGTATATTATCATAACAACAAAAATGGTATATTGCAGTGAGAGTTTTGTTTGCAGAATAGTTTTAAAAGGATTTTATAGAAGAAAGCAATTTGCAATCCAATTTGCAATAACAATGTTGGAAGTTGTGTTTGCATTCATCCTGATCCTTATAATTTATCAAGGGAGATAACTGTTAAATGATAATTGTTGAGTACCTCATTATAGTTATTCATTTAAATGAAATCAATGATAGTATAAATTCTATGAAAAAAGATGTAATTTTACATCAAACTTTATAACAACCAAAAATGACTTTTAAGTGACTTTTATTGGTGTTGAATCATTGTTTGATTCACAATTTTGTATGATGTAATCAGAAAGATTATTTTCCATATGAGGATTCTTTTTTATCTAATGATTTGATTATTACATTGGTAGATCTATTAGTGATATGTAGAGTAGGTAATTAAAATAAGTTTGTTGAAAAGTACCTCAGAATGTCACTTGTTTTGAGTGACAAATAGTGATCCTTGGAGTGATTTGAATCCATGGCTGTGGTTGGATGAGAAGTCATGTAATCAGTTTGAATCCATGGCTGTGGTTGGATGAGAAGTCATGTAATCAGACAGTTTGAATCCATTGCTGTGGTTGGATGAGGAGTCATGTAATCAGACAGTTGGAATCCATGGCTGTGGCTGGATGAGGAGTCATGTAATCAGACAGTTGGAATCCATGGCTGTGGTTGGATGAGAAGTCATGTAATCAGACAGTTGGAATCCATGGCTGTGGTTGGATGAGGAGTCATATAATCAGACAGTTTGATTCCATGGCTGTGGTTGGATGAGAAGTCATGTAATCAGACAGTATGAATCCATGGCTGTGGTTGGATGAGAAGTCATGTAATCAGACAGTTTGAATCCATGGCTGTGGTTGGATGAGAAGTCATGTAATCAGACAGTTTGAATCCATGGCTGTGGTTGGATGAGGAGTCATGTAATCAGACAGTTTGAATCCATGGCTGTGGTTGGATGAGAAGTCATGTAATCAGACAGTTTGAATCCATGGCTGTGGTTGGATGAGGAGTCATGTAATCAGACAGTTTGAATCCATGGCTGTGGTTGGATGAGAAGTCATGTAATCAGACAGTTTGAATCCATGGCTGTGGTTGGATGAGGAGTCATGTAAATCAGACAGTTGGAATCCATGGCTGTGGTTGGATGAGAAGTCATGTAATCAGACAGTTTGAATCCATGGCTGTGGTTGGATGAGGAGTCATGTAATCAGACAGTTTGAATCCATGGCTGTGGTTGGATGAGAAGTCATGTAATCAGACAGTTTGAATCCATGGCTGTGGTTGGATGAGGAGTCATGTAAATCAGACAGTTGGAATCCATGGCTGTGGTTGGATGAGAAGTCATGTAATCAGACAGTTGGAATCCATGGCTGTGGTTGGATGAGGAGTCATGTAATCAGACAGTTTAAATCCATGGCTGTGGTTGGATGAGGAGTCATGTAATCAGACAGTTTGAATCCATGGCTGTGGTTGGATGAGAAGTCATGTAATCAGACAGTTTGAATCCATGGCTGTGGTTGGATGAGGAGTCATGTAATCAGACAGTTTGAATCCATGGCTGTGGTTGGATGAGAAGTCATGTAATCAGACAGTTTGAATCCATGGTTGTGGTTGGATGAGGAGTCATGTAATCAGACAGTTTGAATCCATGGCTGTGGTTGGATGAGAAGTCATGTAATCAGACAGTTTGAATCCATGGCTGTGGTTGGATGAGGAGTCATGTAATCAGACAGTTTGAATCCATGGCTGTGGTTGGATGAGAAGTCATGTAATCAGACAGTTGGAATCTATGGCTGTGGTTGGATGAGGAGTCATGTAATCAGACAGTTTGAATCCATGGCTGTGGTTGGATGAGGAGTCATGTAATCAGACAGTTTGAATCCATGGCAGTGGTTGGATGAGAAGTCATGTAATCAGATAAAACTGGGAAAATACTTTGAACTATTAATTGCTTTGTTCCCAGATGTCAACAAGCTGATATGTATGAAATTGGGTATGCATAATGTTTCCATCTATTGAACCACTCCCCAATGAACATGGTTATTATGAAGAGAAGAAATAATAAACTTTACAAAAAGTAAAGTGTTGTCAATTCTTCCTGGTAAGAAATGCTTTTTGAATTAACCAGTATGGATCCACAATAAAAAGGAAGGATTGGTTAGTTTCTATATTTAATGCCATTTCAACCTTCATGGGTTATTCAATGCCAAAGCCATCCTTGAAGAAGAACAGCAGCGATACTACTTAACTAGAGGGATAAGAACATTCATACCTTTTCCAAGGGAATTAGTTTGAAAATGAAAGCAATAGTGCAACTGGAGTTTGAATTCACTTCCTTCAAGGTTGTCGTCTAGCACTTCAGCTATTATACCATTGAGGCTCCCCAGAAAAGAAGGAGATGGGCTGCAACACAAAATGGAGGTCCATACAGTCAATGGCCAGAGTCTAAAGTAGAGAAGCAATTATCCGACAACATGACTTTTTTTCTATATCTATATCTTCTTTCTTTATTTTTTCTCTTTTGTAAATGCGTCACTAAAATATCTATATTTGTTTTCACAATAAAAATGGTTCTTAGTAATTTTATACAAGAACAATAAGTAAAATTTTCCTTCATGGTGAATTGATTAGTCATATATAGCTTTCACAATGAATACAAAAATTTGCAATTAGAAAAAAACAAACAGGATTTGAATCCAAAAACTTGTAATTCAAGTTTTTGTTTTTTTAGTCTACAACAGTCACAGTCCAGCACATTAGCCGCTATGTCATGGGGACCTCCCCTCCTTTTTTATTTAATCTAATATTGTGTAATTATTTATGCAGCTTGTTAAAAGACACAAACAAAATTATATTTATACCTGAGAGAAAAGTACTGTGTTAAATCAATTGCCTTAGCAAGTTAGAAAATAAAATAAGATTAATTTACTCCAAAAAATATATAAGGCAGGTTATAAAAAATATACCCCCTCAACCAAAATGAAATGGGAATTTAAAAGATAAAAGTGGCAGCAAAATCGAGATAAGTCAGTTGTTGTGAAGATCAGACACATTAGCAGAAGTCTTGTTATGAACTGACTCTAGCTGTCTTTTTTAAAAATAATACTGGCATGCCTTTCCACATTTTGTGAGGAGACTGTTTAGGAAATGATAATGATGATATTTCAAATATTGTACAGTTAGTTTGCAAGTGCAGTGAGCCCTTCTCAAATCTTAGTTTGGCACAAGGCCAAATGTACGGCGCATCTAGTGAGAATTAAACTCACAAGAAATGGCCTGCTAGCCTAGTTTGCCAACATTTACATCATACCAGGACAAAGAAGGTTCTTTTTCATTTTAAAACATTTTTTCCAGGTGCAAATAATTTGAAACATTGTAAGTCTTATAATTAAAATTAAATTATAAATAAATATAAATGCTTAAAAGATGAAAAGTGGATTATATTCAATAATTAAGGTGGCCAGATTTTCAAAATAAATTGAAATTTATCATCTAAATTGAAAGTTGAATGCCTATGTCTTCTTCACATCTTTTATATATTTCAACATAAAAAAAGATTCACTTAACATTTTAATAAAATGTCTTGCAACATTTTAAATTCTGTTGGATTTTAATTTAAAACTCAGTTATGAAAAGATGATTAACTTGAAGATTGAATGAGAAAAATTGCAAGAAATTGACCAATAGGAATGAGATAAAACAGTGTGAAAAATTTTGTATTTCTTCTGTGTTTTACATTATTGCCTATTGATAAGTATTGTCTGTTGATAAGTATTGCCTATTGATAAGTATTGTCTGTTGTATCAACTATGAATAGGTGTTACCTATGAGTAATTATTGCCTATGAAAAGTATTGCCTTTAGTATTAAATATAAATAAGTATTAACTATAAATAAGTATTGCATATAGTATCAACAATAAATAAATATTGCTTATAATATTGTAACATAGTGCTCGTGGTGTAATGGTTATCGTCGTAGAAAATGGACACGGCGACACGAGTTCAAATCCTGGACGAGACTGATTGCATTTCACTTAGCACTAATACCCTTGGGAAAGGTATGAATCCAATTATTCTCCCTCCAGCTATGGATAAATAGTAGGGCAGACTAGGTTCTTCAGCCTTGGTGAGGCAACTCGTCTAGGAGAAGGAAAACTCTGAATTCAAACCTGTTAAACTCTGCTTAAAAAAATTGACCGTGTGTCATATCCTGCCCGAGCGGAGGGGTTGGGTAAATATGATAATATTGTAACATAAATAAGTATTGCCCATAAATAAACATTGTCTATAGTTTTGCTTATAAATAAGAATTGCTTATAATATTGTCTATAAATAAGTATTGCCTATTAGTAAATATTGTCTATTGTATTGTCTATAATAAATATTGTCTATAATATTGCCTAGAAATAAGTATTGCTTATAGTAGTACTTAAAAATAAGTATTACCTATAGTATTGTTTATAAATAAGTATTGCTTATAAGAAAGTAAAGTTGGTGACTGTAGTCGAGGGTGACCAGAAGGCTCCCTTTTCAGTAGCTACTACTCCAAGGTGTTGGAGAGGGTGCTACTCCTTTCCCTGGATTACTCCATTTTAACCTTGATACATACCTTATATTGCTGAGTGTTAAGCAAGGAGGTATCAAGCAACATTTTTAAAGTCTTTGGTATGACATAATGTGGGATTGAACCCAGGTCTCCCAGACCATTAGCAAACACTCTACCCGCTAGGCCAATGAGCAGGTCTCAAAATATTTATATATATTTATTTATATAATAAATACATAGATTAATGAACACACACACACACATACATACATACATACATTCATAGTTGGTGACTGTAGTCGAGGATGACCCGAAGGCTCCCTTTCCAACAGCTACTACACCGAGGTGTAGGGGAGGGTGCTACTCCTTTCCCTGGATTGCTCCACTTTACCCTTGATATGTACCTTATAATGCTGAGTGTTAAGCAAGGAGGTATCAAGTACCATTTTTAAAGTCTTTGGTATGACGCGACCTGGGACTGAACCCAGGTCTTCCGGACCATTGGCAAACACTCTACCCACTAGCCCAATTACATATAAAAAGATATTGCTTATAGTATTGTATATAAATCATCATCATCATCATCATCATGTTGCACCATCAGCACGGATCTCTTTGACCCTCTCTCACCACCCTTCTCTATTGTCCCTCGCCTCGCTTCCAGTAGGTCTTCAAGGCTACATCCTGTATTGGCACAGACCTGTTGTAGGTAGGTCCTAGCTGGTTGTCTTGCTTTTGCTCGTCGGGGTCCACAGGAGTACGTCACTTATGAGTTCGTCCCTACTTCTCCAGCATTGTCCCGCATGTCTGGTTTGTCTAACTTGGATAGTTTTTGTGATGGGTGGTAAGTGACCGTACAGCTGCTGTTTTGTGGGGTACTGCCTCCGGAACTTGTTCAATATTGCTCACAGCATTTTTGTGTAGTTGCCGTCAAGTTTTTTCTCCATATGTTTTGTTAGCGTCCATGTAGTGCATCCATACAGCAATATCAACATGACCATAGCTTGGAAGAAACTGTGTTTCATTTTATCGGTCAGGTCTGACTTCCATATGACCAATAGCCTATCTATAGCTGTCCATGCCTTTGCTAGTGACGTGGCAATGTATGTCTCGGTTGATGAGACGCTGCTTCCTTGGTAGGTGAACTGGTCCACTAGTTTCAGAGAGCTACTGTTTTGTGTGGAGATGTCACCTCTTTGATTAAAGCACATGCATTATGGAATACGTGTATAAATAAATCTTGCTTATAAATTAGTATACCTCTTAAAAGGATGAATGTTGTTTGGAAAATCTGTGGCACACAGGTGCATCATTGTTTTGTAATCACTTCATCTAAAAAGTGTGGCTGGTTCTACACAATCCTTTGTCACTTGAAACAAACCATCTTTGTAAACTGCCAAACTGTTTACATCTTCAACTGAACTCTTCGGCTCACATATGTCATCCATAATGGTAGATAACCATTTATATTATAATGATCTGATGTGTTTATCCAACCCCACCGCACAAGCAGAATGTGACTCATGGTGATTTTTTTTCAGTGAAGTTTAACAGGTTTGAATTCAGAGTTTGCCTTCTCCTAGACTGGTTGCCATAAGAATGTTAAAGAGCCCAATCTGCCTTACAATTAACCCATAGCTGGAGGAAGAATTGCTGGATTCAAACTTTTCCCACGGATATTAGTGCTATATGAAATGTAAACAGCCTCGTCCAGGATTTGAACTCAAGTCACGGTGTTCATTTCCTATGATGATAACCATTACACTACCAGCGCCTCCAATCTGATATTTTTATATATGTTCTCATAACATTGCGAAAATAGCATTGTATTGAGATATTTTTTTTAACACTCAGATAATCTAAATCCATCATGAAGCATTTGCATTTCACTTTGTGCTAATGCCCTTGGGAAAGGCATGTATGTCCAACTTTTCTTTTTTTTAGCTATCGGTAAATTGCTGGGCTGATTGGGTTGTTTAGTTTTGGTGCGGCAACTGGTCTAGGAAAAGAAAAGAAAAACTCTGAATTTAGGAGAATCTTTTGTACATTATGGCATTATTGTTTTGTTATTAGTTCATCCTAAATGTGCGGCTGGTTCTATACAAGCCAACATTAGCAGTGTAGCAGTTTCCCATCTTTAACTGAACTGTTAAGCCATCATATATTGTGAATGATGAGGAAGTATTGGGGAATAATGGTTATCATCTTAAAATATGAACTTGGAAAAACAAGTTCAAACCTGGATGAAGATCTTTGTAATGAATAAAATCTAATAATATCCATTTTGATTGTATAATATTCCACTTAAAATAATAAAGTCCAAGTATTTTTAGAAAAAAATTAACCATTTCTAAAAAATTATTAAAGGTGAACTTATTGATGGCTGATACTAAATATAAACTTATTGATGGTAAGCCCAGTTGGCCGCTGCAGTATAATACATAGACAGCATCTCTGCTGAGGAGTTAACTCTCGTCCCCCAAAAAGTGTCCTGGATATGATACTAAACTGTATATGATGGTTTAGCTCCAGTCCTGGAAATCTGGGGAATGTGAAGTACCCTGTCATTGACATTACTCACAGGTTCATTTAGACTCAGTATGGTCATTCCTCTTTATCCCATCTATGGGTCAAATGCAACTATTTAATCACTAACAATACTTGAAACCATTTAACTGTTCGCAAACAAATAATTAATGTTTGATTGACTTAGTATTACATAGCAATACTTGGAATCATTTAACTGTGTACAAATGTGTTGTATACCAAAGAAAGAATGAACAGACCGTAACACATTTCTTTATAAAAATATATCTCTTTCTTCTTTATTTCTCAAAGGGGATGAAATTGGCTGTAAATGTGAGACAGAGACTGAGGCGAAGAACTCAGACTAAGACTGATGGAGGACTGCTATGATTGACCGATATCTTCTTAACCACGTTGTGAATCTATATTCAGGGCCCCACTTAGCACTTCTTCTATTTCTTGGCTGGATGGGGTCTGGCTCTCCCCTCTAGGCACTCGCTGACAGCTCCTCGAATCTAACTTACTATCTGTCTGTGGGTGTCTGAGTATATATAATATTCATAACGTCTACACGTTCTTCCTGGTTCTGCTTCTGGCTCTCAACCCACATGATCTACTTCTGCGGTTCCTTTCGTTTACACAGCTGGAACATCCTGTTTACGAAATCCACAATAACTGGCTGTCAAAGGTCAATATGTAACAAATGAATGAATAATGTTGAATAGAATTATTATTATTAAATGGCAATACTTAACTGTGAGCAAATGGGTCAGCTCTGGTTCATTGAAAATGTTATCTACAAATTATTCATTTACAAAGGATGTATATATACATTTATGTTTTTAATCTTTATATCTAATCTTTAATTCTGTTGGTGTGAAAAAAAAAACAACAGATTATACAATTTGCAAATTCTACTATATATATGTATAGGTGGGAAATCATTCTAAACATCTTTTAACTATTATCTTCATCTTTTTTCCTTTTAACATGTTTTTTTATCTTGCCATCTTGTATGTGTTGTATCCGTACAAAACTTAAGTTGCAGGGGAAGTTCCGGTGGCATAGTGGCAAATATGCTAGACTGTAACACTGGAGTAAGCAAGTTCAAACTCCAGTTGTGCTGTTATGTTCATTTTCTGACGAATACCCGAGGGAAATGTATGAACCCCTTATCTCCCTAGCTATGGGTTAAATTTCGTGATCAGCAACATAGAACATTTCAAATATTCTTGTAGCACCATATCCTGTGATGGCTCCTTGGACAGAGAAATTGACACTAGAATCAGCAAGGCAAGTCAGACGCTGGGGAGTCTCCGCAATCGAGTGCTCAGCGAACACAACATCTGCCTATCTACGAAACTGAAGGTCTACAATGCTGTGGTTCTTCCCTCCCTCCACTATGGTTGTGAGACGTGGACACTGTATCGCAGGCCTATCAAGAAACTGGATCTCTTCCACATGCGAGCTCTCCGCTCCATCCTGGGAATCAGGTGGCAGGACCACATCACCAATCTGAAGGTCCTTGATCAAGCTAAGTCCACCAGCATAGAGGCCAACATCATCAAGGCCCAACTTTGTGATTTGAATGTCAGATGCTGAGATGCCTGATGTATGGGGAACTCCAGACCGACAAAAGAAACCAAGGTAGACCAAAACTGCGGTATAAAGACACGGTCAAAGCCAATCTCCAGTGGTGCCACATCAATCCGAGAGACCTGGAGGGATACGCCATGGACAGACCAAAATGGCGAGGCTCGGTTCACATAGCTGCTGCCAACTTCGAAGAGGCTCGATGCCAGAAACTCACTGCTGCCAGAGAGAGACACCGCAGAGCAGCCTCAGCAGTGATCACAACAACTGACTTCCAGTGCCCCCACTGTTCAAGACTCTGTGTCCCTGGGCTGGAGCTGCGGAGCCACCTCCGTGTTCATAGATGAGTTGTAGAGTGCAAACGTCATCATCGGATCCGATGGACAACCACCAAATGGGTTAAATAGTATCACTACTGTCCTTCCATAAAGATGTTTTAGGCATTTAATAAGCCACAAAGGTTGATATGCCATTAAGCAAAGAAACCAAACAAAATGAAACTAAATCAAACCAAATTAACATGTTAAAATCATCAAAGACAAAAACAGGAATACAAAGAATGTGGGAAATAATGAAAATTTTTCATTTTAACTTTAACTGCTTTTTAAAGTAATAGTTTGTCTAAAATGAAAGTTTATATTTGAGAAACATTTTGGTAAGTCCCTTTTAGTGATTTCTTAATTTCTTGCTGTTTTAGTTGCTGTAAAAGAGTTGCCAAATTTCACTGCGAATCCTAACAAACAACAAAACACGCCAATGCCACATCACCAATGCACAATTCATCTCAACTGTGAAAAGACTCAATCCATTCATCAAGCCTTTTTAGATGCTCAACAAGGGATCCCCTCAAACAGGTAACATATATAAAGAAAAAAAATCTTGTTTAGCAGGAGGGTTTGGTACAATTTTTTTTTTTTTTTTGTTTGACGAATTCTGGCTTCTTTTTTTTCCTTTCGTTTTTCCCCAGGTTTTTTTTCTTTTTTTTTTCTTCTCTTTTCTTGTTTACTTCCTTGATCTATTCTTTGCTACTGGTTGCTGTCACGGCAGTTCCCTGACAAAATTTGACCGAAAAAAGTCTCTTTTCTTAGAATTCACAATGAATGCTCTACGTTGAAATGCATAGCTTTCCTCATGAATTTCCTGGTAGCCAATAACATATATGTAAAAAAGGTATATACAAAAAATTCCTTTGCTTATGCTGGGAATGTTGATGGCTCTGGGGTAAGATATATGACTGTTGTAAAGTCAGCCGGGTCTTGATCTCAGCTTGAAGCATCTCGTGGGTCTAGCCACACTGAGAAGTTGTGATACAATGAAACAGTCTGTCTGTAGATGACACGCCAATGGTCCAGGAGGGCAGGGTTCAATCCTAGATCGAGTCATACCAAGGATTCAAAAAATTGTACTTGAAGTCTCCTTGCTAAACACTTAGCTTTATAAATGTTGTGGACCAGTAAAAGGTCCGGAAGAAAGACACGAACTCAGGTTAACATGGAACAAAGTACATTAACAAAAGTATAATATAACATAGATAAAAAGTTGTTGAACATCAGTCTGACTGCCAAAGTGTTAGGCTGGGGAGAACTCACATCGAGATGAATATTCTCCCGGTATTATTAGCAACAGGAAGAGTTCATTACAGTCCACAGGTTGGGTACCATAACAATATGGTACATATCAAGGGTAAAGTGGAGCAACTCATAGAAAAGAGTAGCACCCTCTCTGAACCTCAGTGTAGTAGCTATTGAAAAAGAAGCCTTTGGGTCACCCTCAACTATGATTGCCAACTTATATACAAAGATGAACTACAGAGATAAGATAAATAGGAAAATTTATTTTATGATTGTTCTCAACTAGTTTTAACCTTATGTCATTACCAGAAGAAAATTTTTTTGTGGAAAAAATGTATTTTTAGGAAATAAAAAAAAAGGCTTTTAAGGAGTTGATATGCTATAAAAGAATATAAATAATATATTCATTTGTTGAATGAATATCATTTTCTTGTGTCCAATTGTCTTCAACTGATCTTAATATATCTGTTGTCAGGGCACTTGCCAAATGAGCTGCTCATTTGGGAAGTACATTTAAGGAGTGTATTTCAAATTAGTAGTGACTCCTTGGTTTATTTATTTGTTCATTTAGGAGTATAATATATATATATATATAGTGAGTAAAAGTAAAGTTGGTGACCTTAGTCGAGGGTAACCTGAAGGCTCCCTTATATATATATCATCATCATCATCATCATGTCGTGCCGCTAGCATGGATATCCCTGACCCTCTCTCGCCACTTCTCCCTATCGTTCGTCGCCTCTGGCAGGTCTTCAGGGCTACATCCCGTATCCTCTCATAGCTGCTGAATGTATGTTCGAGCTGGTCGTCCTGCTTTTGCCCGGCCATATGTGGGGTCCATAGGAGTACACCACTTATGAGCTCGTCCCTGCTTCTCTGGCAGTGTTCTGCATGTCTGGTTCGTCTAACTTGGATAGTTTTTGTGATGGGAGGCAGGTGGCTGTATAGTTGGTTCCTTGTGGAGTGTTGCCGCCTGGACTTATTCAATATTGCTCTCAACATTCTTGTGTAATTGCCGTCTAGCTTCTTCTCCAGCCGTTTTGTTAGCGTCCAAGTAGTGCATCCATATAGCAGTATCGACATGACCACTGCTTGGAAGAAACTGTGTTTCATTTTATTGGTCAGGTTTGATTTCCATATGATTGATAGCTTATTGATAGCCGTCCATGCCTTCGTTAGCTGCGTGTCGATGTCTTTTTCGGTTGATGAGACATATATATACAGGGTGTTCCCAAAAAATGTATACACATTAGAAATAATTGTAAACGTAGTGTTCAATTAGAATTTTATTATTTCAAAAGTGTTAAAACAGCGACTGTTGCAGGTTTTGTAGTGTAGACTTTGTCTTTCAGGTATCCCCATAAGAAAAAATCTAGTGGTGTGAGGTCTGGTGAACAGGGAGGATATTCAACAAAATCTATTCGTCCAGTACACTTATTTGGCAAGACCTCATCAACAAAGGACCTAACATCGCTATGATAATGTGGGGGTGTCCCATCTTGCTGAAAATAAAACTCTTCATCTTCAAAGTCTTCTCTACGCTACAAAACCTGCAACAGTCGCTGAATTAAGAAAGGCCATTGAGCATAAATGCGCTCAAATACCAAGGGAATTGTTTCATGATGTGTGCGATTCCATTACTTGGCGTTGTCAGCAGTGTTTGGATCAATTTGGGTGTCAGTTTGAAAACAGGCAGTGAAAAAACAATAAAATGATACTTGTGTTGTATTGTCATCTGCTGATTCATGCAGAAATATACATATATATGCTGGATACATACTGACGCAATGAATAACAGACGCAGGAAGACTTCTTTAGCAAAATATATACCTCTCACTTTATTTGTAAGGGTTCGAAAAGGGTCAATCAAGGTTTGCGTGTGAGAGGGAGTTGAAGACCGAACATAACTGAAATATTTTGACCCCAAAGTTATGGCCGTCAGCGTTGTGTCTTTCTTGTTCTTCTGATGCTCAACTGGAGGCCCTGGGGTCCACTCTGCTGGGTGCTGGCTTTCTTTACTGCAGCTTATCAGCATCTTCTCTGGACCCCAATTCATCAGGGCCCCAAGCCCCTTCGGCCTGGTGTGGCTTTCCCTCCCACACCTCCTCTCCACTGGAACTTGAACTCTACTCAGTTATATAATCGTTCGACGCCCACTCGATCTTTGAAATTGAATGTTTAATCGTCATCAAGCGGAAATAACTGTCATGCAGTTCAGAGGTCACTCTCTTCTGGTGCATCACTTTGTAGTGGCACAGTGGGACCTTCACCTTGTCTCATATTATCAGCCTTAATCCGCCCACGCGATCTCTTTCGATTACGGGCCATTGGAATGTGTCACTTCCTTCCGGTGCATCACCTTGGAATAGCATTTTTGGGCTGGGTCGAAGGTCAAAATATTACACTTGTAAAATATTTTTACACATTTAATATAATAAAATTCTAATTAAACATTACATTTACAATTATTTTTAATGTGTATCCTTTTTTTGGACACCCTGTATATATATATATATATATACATATATTTATATATATAAGTTAGGATAGTATAGACACAAAGACAATGGTGCTTGGTGACAGTTTCTCGACTATGTGATGATTGAACCAATGGTCCAATGACTGCATGGGTGAGAAACTGACTGTCACCAAGCCCCGTTGACTCTTTGTCTATGCTATCCTAACTTCTGACTAAAGAGGATTGGGCCAATTGACATTTTATGGATAAAGTGACCATCAGAAAGAATGAAAACTGAGCATATTTAAAAAAGAACAAAAAACCCGGCCATATTTTACCTTCCTAGTAACCAGGCTTTTTTTATGACTATAAACATTAAGTATCTCTGATCTTTAGTTGAGTAATTCATTAAAATCATTTTGCCCTGTCAGCTGGGCCTGTAGAATACACTGACTGCACCTCTGCAGAGGGGTAAGACCCCCCCCCCAATGAGTGTCCTGTATATGACACTAAACAATCTGATGGTGAGGTTCCAGCAATGCTGGAGCTTTCGGGAAATGCGGAGTACCCCTTCATTGCCATGGCTTCCAGGTCCACTCTGGCCGGGAGTGGTTGCACCTGATAGGGCCCTATCTATGGGTTAAATAGAACTAACAGCATACTTATGCTAAAATGAATTGAGTAAACTGAATAGCTTGAAATAGAAATGTTTTTGACAATTAAACCGTACTTACACTTAAACTGCGTGCTTATGCTTAACTGAATTATTTCAAATTGAACTGTTTTTCGACATTAAAACTGTATTTACACTTAACTGAATTATTACATATAACTGCTTAAATACTTTGAAACGGAAATGTTTTCAACAATTAAACTGTGTACTTATGCTAAACTGAACTGTTTTCAATAGAACTGATTATTTACATAAAAATGGATTTGGCGTTAAATAACCTACAAAGGTTGATATGCCCAAAAACCAAACAAACCAAACCAAACCATTAAAATCATTGTAGGAAGCTATAGCTAGTTTTTCCTCCATACATAGTTGACAATATATATCACCAGCCTTACATATACAACATTTTTTACTATCTCCCATTTTATAGGATCTATACCATGATTCATTTTAATTTCCCACTCATAGTTAGATAAACTAATTCTATGTCTATATGTTTTTGTGTGCAAAACTACTTCTATGATTGTAATATCTTGTTTTTTAAAAGGTCCTTGGGTAGAACCTACATATACTTTCTTATCATTACAACAAATATTAATGTGTCTCCCGCCCATATACCTCTACTTTGTACATGATACATTGATATCAACATTTCCTTTTGAGGTGGGCAAGTGACTTTATTAATGCAATTCCATTGTTTATTGCTGAGTTTTTTTTAGTAGAGTCTGTTCTTTTTTATTGAATTTTTTCCTAGATATCAGTTTGTGTAAAATTCTTCATTTACAAATTGTATCATTTAGGGTTTTTTCATGCTGACAGAATTATTGAATGGGTATAAGAATAAAAATAGTATATATATATATGTGTATGTGTGTGTGTGATATATGTATTCTCACCGAAAACAAAACAATATTAGAACATCAAAATAACAAACAAAAATACAGATTCTCAAAGCACTACATATTAGAAACATGCAACCCAAACTTTATGGAATTAATTTTCAAACCAATGCTAACGTACTTAAATGTCTTTAGCTACTGACACTAATTATAGAACAATTTTAAAACGCTACACACTGCAACAGCCCAGATGCTCTTCTTCTTACAAAGTAGTAATGTACATACAAAAGTTACTGCACTTTTGTAATACATCCTCCCCTGATAGTGGCCCAAAGTTGGGTAGAAAGTACTTGCGAAATAAAAAAATTATGGAAAATATATCAATCAATTCACGCCGAACACTATAAAATCAATACGGCAATATGAAAGGATCTACAAGAAAATATGTAGACAGAAAATGTTTGTTATATTCAAAGAAATTTGTATATATGTAATATATAAATGTTTAATATTTTTAATTTTTTAAATATATTTATATGCATATATGTATAGATATTTGTATCTATATATGCATGTATATGTGTGTATATATATATATATATATATATATATATATATATATATATATATATGTATGTATATATATATGACTATATATATGTGTATACTTAGACAGCAGTCTTTCATATAAGCATGTTTGATTAAATAATAAACACATTTTGTCTAAAAAACTTAAAAGAAACTCTTTAAAAAACACTCGTTACACATGCAAGCAACCCCTGATGATGGCCTATGAAAGGTACAAAAGTGCTCAGGACAATTTTGGTAAAATCATCCACCAATTCCAACCTGAAACCAAGATACTTATTAGGATCTTAATAAAATTATACAGACAAAATGTGTCTTTATTATTTAATCAAACATGCTTAAATGAATATATGAGGATCATTAAATAAGTTTCCTGAGTTTTTTCATATGGGCACTCCTCAATTGTCTCATAATGACAGCCTCTGAGCTTAGGGAATAACGAAAAGTCTCAGGGAGCAAGGTCTGGACTATAGGGATGTTGAGGAACTGCCTTGATGCCCATCTTGGTCCCTTTTAACCTCAACATAGTAACCCTAACCCTAACCCTTTGGCCAATCAACACTGGTGTATTGACTTCCTTACTCCTCCCACACCTCTCATCATCCCTTACAGACTCCTTGCCTTCCTTGAATCTCTTATGCCTCTCAAAAACAGATGCTTGATTCATACAAGATGCTCCAAAAGCAATCTGAAGCATTCCATACGTTTCTGTGGCATTTTTTCCAAGTTTAAAAAGTCTGGAAACCTATTGAATGCACCACATATATACATGTATATATATTTACTAATCCCTCTGCTCGGGCAGGATATGACACAAGGTCAATTTTTAAGCGGAGTTTTACAGGTTTGAATTCAGAGTTTTCCTTTTCCTAGACTAGTTGCCTAACCAAGGCTGAAGAACCTAGTCTGTCCGACTATTTGCCCATAGCTGGAGGGAGAATAATTGGATTCATACTTTTTCCAAGGGTATTTGTGCTATGTGAAATGCAATCAGTCTCGTCCAGGATTTGAACTCGTGTCGCTTTATCCATTTCCTATGACAATAACCATTACACCATGGGCACCTCCATATATACGTGTATATATATATGCATATTCATATATATATATATAGTCATGCAACCTGTTCTCATTATTGAGTTGGTGGAAATGTTATAGTTAATGTAAGTCATTACTCAAATAGCAAGACAAAAAGGAAAGCTAAAAGAGAATTATTTGGAAGTAAAGAAAAATAAAAAAATATTTCTGATCTGTTCTGTTTGCTGACAGGCTTAGACTGATTATCTTTGACTAATTGTCTGAATAATTTTAATGAAAAGATGAAAGAATAATACCTGTCAAAAATTGCTGAAGTCTGTTTCTGTTTTTAAATGTAAATACTTTGTGAATATCTAGATAATCTCCATCAAAATTTAATGTTTTATTTTGCGAGGCCAATCATCGAAATGACAATTCCGTCTAGCTTGGATCCAACTCTAGCTCCTGTTGGTTGTCATGTTGTTCTGTTGTTTACACAGTTCACACCATATAACTTGAAAGATGATCTCTGTTGGGACCAGGTGGCAAAAACCAAATATGCAAACACAGGTAAGATAAAAAATGATCTTTTATATATATATATATATATATATATATATATATATATTTTAAAAAACTAATTCTGTCTTGGAGAAGATTATTTATATTTTTAGTTTCAGGGTTAGGAGAGCTGTGGATACTTGTTGTCACTTGATCTCCAGAAAAAAAGTTATTTGTTACTAAAGTGATAACTCAATGAGTACAATAATAATTATGATAATAATGAAATGCAAATAATGATAATTTCCCATTTAAATGAAAATCCTAGAAATTTTTCCTATGATAAATATTTTATCAGAAAAAGTTGTAATTTTATATTTCACTTGAAATCTAAATGTAGTGATACTGAAAAAAAAAAAGGTAAAATTTATTGTCGTATATCAGATGCATATGAAGTGCATATTATGCCGTATTGCTTATAAATAATTTGTTGAATCTATAGCTCCTCTCTCTGTATATATACGAGGATCATCAAATAAGTTTCTAGACTTTTTTCGTATGGGCACTTTTATTGATAGTACACACATGAAACTCTAGTCCCCTTCGAAGTAATCTCCTCCGGCTGCAATGCACTTGTCGTACCATTCCAACAACTTCTAGAAGGCCCCATGAGAGTCCTCTTGTGTGAGCGTGTCAATGACCTTTGTCACAGCCTCTTTCATCTCCTCAATTGTCTCATAACGATAGCCTCTGAGCTTAGGGAATAACCAAAAGTTACAGGAAGCAAGGTCTGGACTATAGGGAGGGTGAGGAAGTGTCTTGATGCCGATCTTGGTCAAATAGTCTGTGACAAAGATGGAGTTGTGGACTGGTGCATTGTCCTGGTGGAAATGCCACTGACCCAATTCGAAGAGTGCTGGCCTCTTCCCTAGGAATCTCTTCCTGAACTCCCTTAAAACCTCAACATAGTAACCCTAACCTAAGCGTCTGGCCAATCAACTCTGGTGTATTGACTTTCTTACTCCTCCCACACCTCTCATCCTCCCTTATAGACTCCCTGCCTTCCTTGAATCTCTTATGCCACTCAAAAACTGATGCTTGATTCATGAAAGATGGTCCCAAAGCACTCTGAAGCATTCCATACGTTTTTGTGGCATTTCTTCCAAGTTTAAAACACAACTTTATTGTATATCGTTTTTCCTCATGCCTAGATTGCATTCTTGAAATTCACCAGCTGTGACAATTAGGCTTTAGTAGGGTGTATTCCAATTCCTGTTGAAGCTGTTCCTTTAAACCTGAAATCATAAAAATTGGTCAGTCATCCCATAGGATGTATAGCAATAACATAGTGAATTTTCTAGAGTCTAAGACAATTTTAAATACCTGTACAAAAAAAGTCTGGAAACTTATTGAATTCACCATGTATATATATATAATTGTAATTCAAAATTTCACTCTGAATGTACTGATGTTGATAAAAACGAAAATTTATTATTATATATGAAATACATATTTCACAGGGTGTGACAGAAATGCCTTCCACATCTTAAACTGTCAAATGTTTAGTAAAAGTGATCTTTGGCATTTGGTAATGGTAGCTCCATCTGTCTTATCATTTTTCTTTCAGCTTGGACCAGTGCACACCATCTGTTTGCTGATGAAACATTTTTTAAGACTGGAAAATCCATATTTGCTTCACAGAGAGTTTTTGTGCTCATTTTATGTTACGTTGGAATGATGCTGTTCTGTATAGAAAATCAATACTGCTATGGGATGAAAATTCTATGCAATAAACACAAAAAGCTCTCTGTGTAGCAATTACAGATTCCCCAGTCTTAAAAACATTTCAATAGCAAATAGATTGTGTGCACCAGTCCAAGCACTGATCATATCTAAAAAAAAAAAAAAGTTGATGAGACATTAGCTAGATGAAGCTGCTATTGCCATTTGTCTAAGTTCATTTGCACCGCACAAGTTACAGTTTAAAATATGAGAGGTATTTCTGCTGTACTTGGTACATAGATATTAAAAGACATTTGCTTTATTTTAGTATTTGATGATATTGATATAAGATATGAAAAATCTACTTATTTGGTTTTAGAGAATATGAGGGTAACATGGTATTTAAGGTCCTTCACAGCTAATTGAGTGACTCCCAGAGAAAGTGAGTCTCTTTTAATAGCAGCCCAAGATAATCCCATAAAGACAAATTATATCAAAGTGAAAATTGATAATACACAACAGAATAGCAGAAAACTGGCACAAAAGGTATACAAGACTAGAGATGACTGGGTGGGAAAGGCGACCTACTAGAAATTGTGCAAGAGATTAAAATTTGACCATAGTACTGAATCTTATATGCACAAACCAGAATGCATTCTAGAAAATGAGACTCATAAAATTCTCTGGTATTTTAAGATACAAATGGATCTTCCAATCCTGGCCAGAAAATCAGACCTAACGTTAATTTACAAGAAAAAAAAAGGAACTTGTCTTCTAGTGGTTTTTACAGTTCCAGCAAATGACAGAGTGAAAAGATATACAAATACTTAGATCTTGCCAGAGAGCTGAAAAAGCTGTTGAACATGAGGGTGACAGTGATACCAGTTGTAGTTGGAATGCTTGGAATGGTCCCCAAGGGCTTGGAAAATAGATCGGAAGAATTGGAGGTCAGAGGAAGGCACTATTAAGATTGGTTAGAATAATGAGAAGAGTCCTGGAGAACTGAGGAGATTTGCTGTCATTTGGACTCCAATAAAAGACCACTAGCTCATGCAGTTTTGTAATAATTCACAAGAAGTAGAATAATAAACAATGATAATTTTTCAGCGAGGTTGAAATCTTAGAAAAATTGTATACAATTCTTTGATGTGTAAGTTTTACCAAAGTTTTTTAATAAAAGTTAATTTTCTTCTTAACCAAAGTTACTAAAATTTTATCATTTTTGGCTGAACTTTATTCAGTCAAAACTGATATTTATAACCAAAATCTTCAGCACTGAAACATGAATCAAAAATAAAATTGCTAGACCCCTATGAACAATAAAATACAATGGATGTACTTATTTTTGACTGCTAAATATTCATATTTTTTAATTATTATTAATCATGGGAGATGCTATATTTTTTGTTTCAAGGTTTGGAAGGGAGTGCTGAAGTTTTGAGGAGACTTGGTGTCTCTTCATCACCTGAAGAAACTATCAATTCTTACACATGGTTGGTTGGTTGGTTGGTTTTATGACATGTTAAACCTTGTTGGGTTATTCAATGCTGAAGTTAGTATATTTTTGCGAGAAATTACATACAAATAATTTCCAAGCAATAATATGGTTTCAAGTTATGCTGAAAAGTAATAATAATAATAAGTGGTATATGCACAACCCAGCACCTGTCCTGGAGAATGACACACATAAAATCTTGTGGGACTTTGACATACAAACAGATCATCTAATCTTGGTCAGAAAACCAGACCTTATAATAATCAACAAAAAAAGAGAGAATTTGCAAAATTTTGGACTTAGCTATGTCAGCTGACCACAGAATAAAACTGAAAGAATGTGAAAAGAAGGATAAGTACATGGACCTTGCTAGGGAACTGAAAAAACTATGGAACATGAAAGTGACAATTATACCAGTTGTGATTGGTGCATTTAGTACAGTAACTAAAGGATTACTAAAAAGGCCTGGAGGACTTTAAAGTTGGCGGATGAGTGGAGACTATCCAAACTACAGCATTATTGAGAACAGCCAGAATACGGAGAAGAGTCCTGGAGACTTGAAGAGACTCACTGTCCCTTAAACTCCAGTGAAAAACTATCAGCTAAAACTGATGTGAAAAACTTTCAAGGAGTAAATAATAATGATAATAATCTATTTGCTTAGTTATATGGTTTAAAGTATTCCTATTTAGTCCTTATAATTTTTCAACCGATCGATTTGACCCATTGCTCAGATCCTAATAGGAAATACCTCTCTGGATCAGAGTGGGCCTGGGAGTAATGGTCAAAAAGAGATGACTCCAACCGCCTAAGAGCTCCAGAACTGGAGCCTCACCACTGGATACACTCAGGACACTTGTTACTCATGTGAAAACTCAATAATAATAATAATAAAAATAATAATGGACATCACCCAGACAGCTAAAAATGGCTAAAATACTTAGAAGAGTCCTTAAGATCTGAAAAGACTTGCTATCACTTTGACTCCAGTAAAAGACTATCTGTTACAGATGGTATGAAAAACCTGAATAAAGTGAAAATCCTCCTCCTCCTCCTCCTCCTCCTCCTCCTCATCATCATCATCATCATCATCAAGTTATACTGACAGCACAGATTTCCTTGACTCTCTCTCCCCATCTGTCCCTATCATGTATCTCTCTTGGTAAGTCTTCTTGATGGTATTGAGTAATAATAAACCATGATAATTTTTCAGTTTGATGGAAATTTTTAAAAATTGAATGCAATTCTTTGATGTGAAAGTTGTTCATTTAACAAATATTCTATTAGAAAAAATTGTAATTTTATATTTTACTCTAAGATCCAAATGTAATGAGGTCGAAGAAAACAAAATGTTATGACCGATTATTAAGGGTCAATAAATAAATAACTCAACACGGAGATATGAGGTGCCACACAAATGTATCCAATTTGCTGAGGAGGGTTTCCTTGGTTCAACGTACATGAAGACAGGCAAGGTGCTTATTACAGCTGCTGCTACAGTATTTGTTGCACGCCCCACCTAACGGGCAAGTGTGGCACAAGGCCTTTTTTTTGGTGGGTCTGGGCGCAGGGCTGTAGCCCACACGCGCCTGGCATTTCCCAAAAATGTCTACAGCCCCGTTGGCATTCCCCTTATTAAGGGCACCTCAGACGCTGGGCGATTAACCCAACCTCCCCGAAGGAAGTAAAAGCCTGGTGGGAAGGCCCCCTGAGGCCGAAGACACACTTGGCCAGATCCGTGCCGCAGCCAGCACGGCTGGCCGAAATGCGACTCAACAACTGGACAAGCATGGTGTTAATACAGCTGCAGCTCCTTTATTTCTTGTTATGAATACAAGAAGGCACGAGGCCTTTTGGTTTGGGGGGAGGGGAAGGGAGCGGTCATGCTTTAACTATATTTTCTATGGGGAACCTAGCTAGCCACATTCGCCGACCCATTCAACAATACAATATATAATCACTCGTCCATCGCCATGCACGCAGCAACCACCAAAATACCGCATTTGCTCTATGAAAAATTCCTACTTAAAACCCGAAACTTATGCATGATTTTATTTACAATGTATGATTTTGATGGATATGCTAGGAATGGGAGAAAAAACCCCGAAAAAACATATATATACGAAAAACAAGGAAAAAATTCCCCGTTTGGTTTCCCTCCCATCCCCCCGTCTATAAATTTGGAGGTCGACTGTTTTCCGGGTCGAAAATACCGGAAACAAGCCGGACCTACCCTAGGTGTGGCGGGGTTCCTACTCTACAGGGATAAAAGGATTAAAAGGGTCGGGCTCGGCATGGGTCGATAGAAGCGGGTAATTTGATTTTTACATATGAATGTTCAAGATCTTCAAAATGCGGACTGGGATACAGGTTGAGGTACAAAAATAATGGGGTTGGGGAAGATCTTGAGTGCTAGCGACTAAATGACGGGGACAATGACTCACAACATACTGCTAACTAGGTTGCAAGGGGAAAAAAAAACAAAACAAAGCAAAATCCTACTTACCAAGGGTGGGGTCCCTAAGGACCCATACCATAGACGCCATGGGTCGGTAGAGGCGGGAAGGATGACACCAACATTGCCCCCTTTCGTACGACCAAGCTCGCTGCAGTCACCCACCTTTTGCTGAATGTTATGCGATCCAAGTGTTTTCTATCGCATCTGATTTTGACCCTCAGCTGATGCCGAAAATACAAAACCAGATCACGATGAGAGAAGTTTGCATCGTCATACAATCCCTTGTTTCGCGTCGTCCAAATCACCATTCGGGCTACAGCTAGGATCGCAAGAAACACCACACGCTTCTCACCGTGAAACGGAGGAAGAACGTTGTCTATGACGTAATCAACGTCGAGCAGCACGAGCTGTTTGGGTTCGATGCGAGCCGTCCACTCCCCGACGTGATCCCAAAACGGGCGAACTCGCTCGCAGTAGTAGAAGGCGTGCTCAGCCGTTTCTTCCAAACCACTGCCGCAGCGAGGGCAATCAGGCATGTCTGCCAGGCCCGCTTTGAAGTTCAAGCCGCGAAGGGATAACGCATTCCGAACTAGTCGCCAGGTGAGCGAGAACTCAGAGTTGTTCAAGAAGCTCGATCCTGGCGCCCAATTCCAGTGAGAGCGGATCTCCTCCGCTGTCCAGCCGTACCGCTCGCTGAGAGGATCAGACGCGGAACCCACCACTAATTCCCGATACAGCTCCTTCCGAGGCCATGAAAGGTCACTGGACCCAAGAAGGTTACGAAGGGCCGTTCGGCACTCGCGGACAAACAGTGTTTCGCCCAAAGGCCTACGTCGACCTTCAGCCTTTGGGTCTGACTTGATACAGCTGCAGCTCCTCTCTCTACCAGCTTAGTTCTTGATTAATATACCCTTTGGGTAAGTCCATTATTCTGGTCATAGGTGAGTCACCTACTACACAAAGAAAATCTGTCATTTGACATGAAGTGTATATTATTCATGGATATTAAAAGACATTTGCTTAATTTTAGTATTTGATGATATTGAGACATACGCCCCTGGATTTAAAGCCAGCATTGTAGGATTTGATATTCTAACGCCACCTGATCTGGAGAAAACTTTTGGACTGACTGGAGGTGTAAGTTGATTGTTTATTTTTTTCTTCCTTGTGTTTTATTTTCATATATATTCTGAAAAATATTCAGCTATTTAATATTCATGAAAACAGAAAATAGCTTGCCAAGGGCAATGGTGACTTAGTCCTTTTCAGAGTAATCTGGCAGTGGGGGGCGGTTATTGTGACACTACAAGCTCTTCTGCATGATAAAATAAATACAGGTAGGTATGAGAGTGTCTATGTGGTTATATATGTGTATAAGTTCAGGGTATATCTACGTATATGCATCTTCATGTGAGCATATCTCTATAAGGCATGTGATTTGGTTTGGTTTAGTTGGGTTTTTATGGCATATCAACCATTGTAGGTTATTTAATGCCAAATCCTCTTTATACATACATATTAAATATATATGATTTGGTTTGGTTGGGGTTTATGGTATATCAACCATTGTAGGTTATTTAATGCCAAATCCTCTTTCTACATATATATTAAATATATATGATTTGGTTTGGTTGGGTTTTATGGCATATCAACCATTGTAGGTTGTTTAATGCCAAATCCTCTTTCTACATATATATTAAATATATATGATTTGGTTTGGTTGGGTTTTATGGCATATCAACCATTGTAGGTTGTTTAATGCCAAATCCTCTTTCTACATATATATTAAATATATAGGATTTGGTTTGGTTGGGTTTTATGGCATATCAACCATTGTAGGTTATTTAATGCCAAATCCTCTTTATACATATATATTGAATATATAGGATTTGGTTTGGTTGGGTTTTATGGCATATCAACCATTGTAGGTTATTTAATGCCAAATCCTCTTTATACATATATATTAAATATATAGGATTTGGTTTGGTTGGATTTTATGGCATATCAACCATTGTAAGTTATTTAATTTTGAGTCCTGTTTATACATATATATCATATATATACGGGGATCATTAAATAAGTTTACAGAGTTTTTTGTATGGGCACTTTTATTGATAGTACACATATGAAACTCTAGTCCCTTTCAAAGTAATCTCCTCCGGCTGAAATGCACTTGTCGTACCGTTCCAACAACTTCTGCAAGGTCCCATGGAAGTCCTCTTGTGTGAGCATGTCAATGACCTTCATCACAGCCCCTTTTATCTCCTTAATTGTCTGATAACAACAGCCTCTGAGCTTAGGGAATAAACAAAAGTCACTGGGAGCAACGTCTGGACTATAGGGATGGTGAGGAAGTGTATTGATGCCGATCTTGGTCAAATAGTCTGTGACAAGGATGGAGTTGTGGACAGGTGCATTGTCCTAGTGGAAATGCCACTGACCTGATTTGAAAAGTGCTGGCCTCTTCCGACGGAATCTCTTCCTTAACTCCCTTAAAACCTCAGCATTGTAACCCTAACCCTAATCCTAACCGTTTGGCCAATCAACTCTGGTGTATTGACCTCCTTACTCCTCCCACACCTCTCATCATCTCTCACAGGCTCCCTGCCTTCCTTGAATCTCTTATACCACTCAAAAACTGATGCTTGATTCGTGCAAGAGGGTTGAAAAGCAATCTGAAGCATTCCATATGTTTCTGTGGCGTCATTTTTTCCAAGTTTAAAACAGAATTTTATTGCATATCGGTCTTCTAAAGTATCTTCACGCCCAGATGGCATTTTTGAAATTCACCAACTGTGACAATCCAGCTTTAGTAAGGTGTATTCCAATTGCTGCTGTAGCTGTTCATTTAAACCTGAATTAATAAAAATTGGTCAGTCATCTCATAAGATATATAGCAATAAGATACTGAATTTTCAAGAGTCTATTACAATTTTTAATTGCCTGTACTAAAAGAGTCTGGAAACTTATTGAATGCACCACGTAAGATTTGTAAACACAAAAATGTGTTTACAAAATGTTGATAACATTTTTAAACAATCCTGAGATCATTTTTTTGCCCACAGTTAAAGGATTTCAATTATTGTTATGTATCACTAAAAATTCAATTAGATTAAGCTGGTTTGGTTTGATTTTATGGCATATCAACTATTATTGGTTATTTAATGCCAAATTCTGTTTATACATATATATTAAATATATATGATTTGGTCTAATTGGGTTTTATGACATATCAACCATTGTAGGTTATTTAATGCCAAATCCTCTTTATACATATATATTAAATACATATGATTTGGTTGGGTTGGGTTTTATGGCATATCAACCATTGTAGGTTATTTAATGCCAAATCCTCTTTATACATATATATTAAATATATATGATTTGGTTGGATTGGGTTTTATGGCATATCAACCATTGTAGGTTATTTAATGCCAAATCCTATTAAATATATAATTTGTAAAAACATTTTGTAGCTACACACAGTTAAATGATCAAACAGTTCTATTTCTCACAATTCAATTTAACGTAAGTCAACAAAGTTAAATTGTTCCAAGTATTGCTGTATATCATTAACAATTCAATTAAACATTAGTCATTTGTTTAAACACAGTTAAATGTAAAACAGTTCTATTTCAAACCATTCAATTTAGCATTAGTCATTTGTTTGTACACAGTTTAAATGTCAAACATTTCTATTTGATTCATAGATAGGACCCTATCAAATGCTACCATTGTGGGCCAGAGTGGACCTGGGAGTGATAGGAATCAAGAGGTATTCTTCATTTCTCAAAGGTCCAGGATTAATGGAGGCTCACCATTAGACTATTTAATGTCATAGCCAGAAAACTCATTGGTGGGGGATCTTGCCCCTATGCAGAGATGCATTCAGTGTATTCTACAGACCCAGCTGACTGAGATGAATTTAATTAGACAGTCATTTGTTTACAATCAGTTAAATTGGTCAAAGAGTTCTATTTCTAACAATTTGATTTAACATGTCATTTGTTTGTACACAGTTTAAATGGTCAAACTGTTTAACCCATAGAAAGGACCCTATCAGGTGCTACCAATACAATTCAGAGTAGACCTGGGAGCAGTGGCAATGAAGGGGTACTCCACATTTCCAAAAGCTCTTGGACTGGAGCCTCATCATTAAATAGTTTAGTCTCATATACAAGACACTCTTTGGTGGGTGGGTGGTTGTGTCTTACCCCTTTTCAGAGATGCAGTCAGTATATTCTACGGCCCTAGCCAAAAGGGCTCTAATGTTGTGTGAGCATCAGAAATATATGTGTATATATTTTAGCAGTTGTTTTTAACCAGAGTTTTTTGTTTTTTATTAGCAAGAGGGAAGTTTGTTTGTGTTTAGCGAGGAAGATGGTATAACATATGTGTGTTTACTTTGAGTTGTTTCCTTGCTTAGTGTTGTTAGTCCCCTCGCTAAGGTTTAAGGGTAAATTAAGGTAGAATGAAGAAGAAGAAGTAAGATGGTGATAGTCGAAAGGTATTTTTGGAATAAGGTTTTTATTTGCAGCATGGAATATTGGTTTGCTTTTGGTGCTGCAAGACTCGTGAAGGGTTATGAGTATTGAGACAAAATTGAGTTATGAGATGTTGAGAAGGTTGTAATGGCAGCGTGTGTTGTCGGATGTGTGAGGGATTGTGTTCGTTTCATTTTGACGAAAGACATGTTGCAGTTGTAGGAATTGAACTTTGGATGTCACCGTGAGTTTCGTGTCTGGTATTTGGGGAAAGTATGCATAATCTCCATTAAGGTGGCCCAGAGTTGAATTGAGAGCTAGCGTGTCGAGAGCGGGATTACGCGTCAGATCGACATAGCCAATTTTGGGGTGACATAAAGTATTGCCTGTGCGAGGCATGTTGAATGCATCTAATTTATATTCAACTGGGATTCCTTGTAAGGAATCCATAGATTAGATGGGTTCCTTTGTTTGTCCATGCTGCTGCTGCTGCTATTCTAGAGCCGCAGTGACACGTCTGCATTGGGCGGCGTTCTCAAGCCAAAGAGGGTGTGTTTGGCAGCTTACCCGATTTGGTGGGTGGAAATGAAGGTTCGGGCTGAATAGGATAAGTCATCCTGATTGGGTGAAATTAAGTGTCGAATTAAATTGCGTGCCAAACCAAAATACAATTTTTTTCCTTTCTCTACAATATGTACGTAGATGTGTGTGTGTATAGTAGTATTATAAGGATAGTTATATAAGTTAGAGAAGTTGACAGATTTTAATTGATGATAAAATAGAAAGAGAAGGATTTCTTGATGGGGGATGAAAGGGTTAGTTTTTTAATGTCTGTCACAAACAGAACTCTTCACTGGTCAGTGGTCTGTAAACTAGGGTATTATTTTTTAAAGGTATTTTAGTTTAGGGTGGTCCATGTGGGAAAAATATTTTTTCTTATCCAGAAGCACAGATTGAATATATTCAAACAATCAGAAAATAGACAGGGCAGATGTGTGGCTGACAAGTTGTGGCCCAGGATAGTGATGGCTAGGTAGAGTGTTGGACTGAGGACCTTCTTCCACCCACCATAGTTGGTCACAAGAAGAACATTGATTGCAGAGTTAGGAGCTGTCTGTTAGACAGAATTGGAAACTAATTAGGTTTTGTTTACAGCCCATATTGTGAAGTATCTACATAGTGAAGTGTCACACAAACCACTGATCAGGATAAACAAGAAGAGAAATTGGCAGTAATATAGATGGCCATGTGGATGAATTTGGAAATTTGTTTTTATCATATTTACCCAACCCCTCCGCTCGGGCAGGATATGACACAAGGTCAATTTTAAGCGGAGTTTAACAGGTTTGAATTCAGAGTTTTCCTTCTCCTAGACTAGTTGCCTCACCAAGGCTGAAGAACCCAGTCTGTCCTACTATTTACCTATAGCTGGAGGGAGAATAATAAGATTCATATCTTTCCCAAGGGTATTAGTGCTATGTGAAATGCAATCAGTCTTGTCCAGGATTTGAACTCGAATCGCTGTGTCCATTTCCTACGACGATAACCATTACACCACAGGCACTTGGAAATTTGTTTTTGTTTCTTTTTTTTTGTGGGGCTTGGGTTTGTGCAGTTTCAACCAAAACCTGGTGGATAATACATCTTTTGGAAACAATCACAACATGGTAGGAGAGACTTCAACTCGCCAATGAGACTGGGCAGGCTCCAATGACAAAATAATTATCTTAGCATTTCTTCTGTTATTCAAAACAATCTGCAATGTCTTCTCTCAAGACTTATGATCAAATGACCCGTCAAATTCTCCTCAATCTTGTCCCTGGGGTTTCATAAGTAATTTTAGCTTTTCGGGAAAAGCCAGAACTAAATCTGGACTTTATTGACGTCTGATAAATCTGCAATATTCAAGTCAAAAATCTGTATAAGATGTGAAGAATTTACTTGTTTGGTGATTGAAAATATGAGGGTAACACAGTATTCAAGCTCCTTCACTGCTAATTTAGTAACCTCTCATGTATGGTCCGTTCTGTTTATTTGCTAAATTAAATCCAATAGATTTTTGAGATATTCAAAATGACTGGATACATTCCTTGTAGAACTAGTAATTATTTATTTACCGAAATCCTCCACTACGAGCAGGATGTGATGCAAAGTCAATTTTTTAGTGGATTTTAACAGGTTTGAATTCAGAATTTTTTGTTCTTAGATGAAGAAGCTACTGCCCTAATGCACAGAGAAAATAACCAAACTTACTGGCTCGGTGGCCCGGCTGATGTCAGCTAACAAACAAATGTCAATGGGCCAGCATATATGCACGCTAACATAGCCACTCCTGAGCTCACAGCCAATCAACACACTGGGAATGGACGAGACCACCTGTGCATGGAACGCCCCAATGCGCATATAATCTTCCCTTCCTGATGTTCAAGTGACTATTCACTTTCATGCGTAATTCAACACCTGAACTACACTCAAGTACCGAACTTTGACATTAGACTTGTTGTCATTTTAAGTTTAAAGAGTCCAGTCTATCTTCCTATTTACCCATGGATGGAGGGAGAATAGCGGGATGCATACCTTTCCCAGGAGTGTTAGTGATATATGAAATGGCTGAACTGGAGAACAGAGTAAGAATCAAGATCATCCAGACTACAATACTGCTAAACTGAGCTTAGATACTAGGAAAAGTCCTGGATATATGAGCGGACTTGCTGTCTCTCAAATTCCAGTGAAAATCATCAGTTAAAACTGGTGTGATAAAGTCACAAGGAGTAAGAAAAAAAAATCCTGATGAATTGAGGAAACTTGCTGTCACTTGGACTTCAGTGAAGACCACTAAAATTAACTCGTGGAAAAAAATCACACAAAGAGTAAAATAAAAATAATATTCTTCATTATCTTATTTGATAGAATATCTTTCATGGTGCAATGGGCCTTGATCAGCTCTACAGCATGCGACCTGTGTCTCTACTCAGCAATTACCAATCCCCTGTGTCTGGTCTTTATCTTTGTGGTAGTGGAAGCCATCCAGGTAAGAAAAATATTCTAACTTATACTTTCTAATACTTAAAAGTTAGAATTAAAAAAAAAAGATCATTTTTTGGCAGCCTTCCTATGGATTTAAAATCATAAGAATCAATCTTTCCTTTTTATGTCATCATTATGCAATTTATAATATGAAAATAAAATAATAAAATAAAAAAGGATTGAACTCATAGTTCCAGAAAAATAGAGAAAAGTAATAGCTGGAAAGGACTATTTTCGGTATTATTTCCAGTAGCGCCTATAAATAAGTACACCCTAATAATTATTTGTGTATAACACACACACACCTAACTTTAGACTATGAAATTCTAAAAAAAAAAAGTTTCCATGTATGATAGACATTGACTTTTTAGAATTTGTAGCAAATATATTTGAAGTAAATTTGGCATTTGTCCAACTTTTTATTGGTTTGTAATGACTAAAAATAAAAATTTACATAGTTTATATAATGTATTAAAACACATAGTCAAGGGGGACTCAAAGGTTCCCTTTTCAATAGCTACTACACCGAAGTGTGCATGGGAGGGCGCTACTCCTTTTCCTGGATTGCTCTACTTTACCCTTGATACGTATCTTATGATGCTGAGTGTTAAGCAAGGTGGCCAGCTCATTGGCCTGGTGGGTAGAGTATTTACCAATGGTCTGCGAGACAGGGGTTCAATCTCAGATCGTGTCATATCAAAGACTTTAAAAATGGTTCTTGATACCACCTTGCTTAACAATCAGCAATATAAGGTATGTATCAAGAATAAAGTGAAGCAATCCAGAGAAAGGAGTAGTGCCCTCACCTACACTTCAGTGTCGTAGCTATTGAAAACGGAGCCTTCTAGTTGCCCTAGACTATGGTCGCCAACTTTACTTACTATTAAAACATAATATTTACACAGTATTTAGAGCAAACACACAGACATATTTGCACAAAAATGGGACTAGCTTGAGACAAAAATAAGCTTGCATTAGGAAAAACAAATGCACATTTCTGGATATTTCTCTTTAACAGCATAAAACATATTAATTTGAACTATAGATATAGTTTACTTTTGATCATACCATACCAAATATAGCAAGGCCTGTGGTCGGAAAAAAAAGTTGATTAGATAATTCTTGTGTATAATATGCATCACAAACTTTTGGGTTGAAAAATCTGGAAATAAAGCATCTTATACACAAATAATTATAGCACACACCTATTAATTTTTTTAAATAAGAATTTAATTTCTTCTTAACTAAAGGTAAAAAGAAAGTAAAGTTGGCAACCTTAGTCAAGGGTGACCCAGAGGCTCCCTTTTCAATAGCTACTACACCGAGGTGTAGGGAAGGGTGCTACTCCTTTCCTTGGATTGCTCCGCTTTACCTTTGATACGTACCTTATAATGTTGAGTGTTAAGCAAAGCAGCGTTGAGTACCATTTTTTGAGTCTTTGGTATGACTTGACCTGGGTTTGAATCCTGGCCTCTTGGACCATTGGCAAACACTCTACTCATTAGACCAATGGATTCTATTATTTCTTGAGGAACATCATACAATCAAAATGGATATTATTACGTATTATTTTCCATATCACCCATAAATAAGTACATCTTAATGGTTTTAAATGAAAAGTTAATTTCTTCTAAACTAAAGATACAAGGATTTTATTGTTTCTAATGGAACATTACACAATCAAAATGGGTATTATTAGGCATTACTTATTACCAAACTCTACTGCACTGAAACTCTCAAACCAAAAATAAATATATTCAAAGGATGCTGTTATTTTTGTATTGCTGCTTATTTTGGTTTCAGAGTTTCCATACTGTAGAATTTGGTCATAAGAAATGCCTAATAATACCCATTTTTATTGTATAATGTTCCACAAGAAATGATAAAATCCTAGTATCATTGGTTTAAAAGAAAATTAACTTTTATCAAAAATGTTAGGGTGCGTTTATTCATGTATGATGCTTTGTCTTATATATATATATATATATATATATATATATATATATATATATATATATATACGAGGATCATTAAATAAGTTTCTAGACTTTTTTTGTATGGGCACTTTTATTGATTGTACACACATGAAACTCTAGTCTACTTCGAAGTAATCTCCTCCGGCTGAAATGCACTTGTACCGTTCCAACAACTTCTGGAAGGCTGCATGGAAATCGTCTTGTGTGAGTGTGTCAATCACAGCCTCTTTTATCTCCACAATTGTCTGATAACGACAGCCTCTGAGCTTAGGGAATAAGCAAAAGTCACAGGGAGCAACGTCTGGACTATAGGGATGGTGAGGAAGTGTCTTGATGCCGATCTTGGTCAAATAGTCTGTGACAAGGATGGAGTTGTGGACTGGTGCATTGTCCTGGTGGAAATGCCACTGACCCGATTTGAAGAGTGCTGGCCTCTTCCGACAGAATCGCTTCCTGAACTCCCTTAAAACCTCAACATAGTAACCCTAACCCTAACCCTTTGGCCAATCAACTCTGGTGTATTGACTTCCTTACTCCTCCCACACCTCCTTACAGACTCCTTGCCTTCCTTGAATATCTTATACCACTCAAAAACTGATGCTTGATTCATGCAAGATGGTCGAAAAGCAGTCTGAAGCATTCCATATGTTCCTGTGGCATTTTTTCCAAGTTTAAAACACAATTTTATTGCATATTGTTCTTCCTCTTGTCCAGATTGTATTTTTGAACTTCATTTGCTGTGACAAAGCTATGGCTTTAGTAGGGTGTATTCCAATTGCTGCTGTAGCTGTTCATTTGAACCTGAAATCATAAAAATTAGTTAGTCATCTCTTAAGATGATGTATAACAATAACATACTGAATTTTCAAGTGTCTTTGACAATTTTAAATGCCTGTACAAAAAAGTCTGGAAATTCATTGAATGCACCACGTATGTATATATGTGTGTGTGTGTGTATTATATTAGAAGAGTGTTGGTTGTCACTAAATCACTCTATGGGTAAGTGTCGAACCAAGTGCAATATAATATGGAGAGTGCTCAATGTCTAGGATAGAGCTATTATATAATAATAATAAATGAATATATCATCATCATCATCATGTCGCGCCGCCTGCGCGGATATCCCTGACCGTCTCTCGCCATTTCTCCCTATCATTCATCGCCTCCGGCAGGTCTTCAGAGTTACATCCCGTGTCCTCACATAGCTGCTGTATGTAAGTTCGTGCTGGTCGTCCCACTCTTGCACATCCATGTGTGGGGGTCCACAGGAGTACATCGCTTATGAGCTCGTCCTTGCTTCTCCAGCAGTGTCCTGCGTGTCTGGTTCGTCGAACTTGTATAGTTTTTGTGATGGGGGGCAAGTGTCCGTATAGTTGGAGTCTCGTGGGGTGTTGTCGCCAGGACTTGTTTAATACTGCTCTCAACATTCTTGTGTAATTTCCGTCCAGCCTCCTCTCCAGCTGCTTCGTAAGCGTCCATGTGGTGCATCCATATAGCAGTATTGACACAACCGCTGCCTGGAAGAAACTGCGTTTCATTTTATCAGTTAGGTCCGACTTCCATATGATCGAGAGCCTATCGATAGCTGTCCATGCCTTCGTCAGTCGTGTGTCGATGTCTTTCTCGGTTGATGAGACGCTGCTTCCTAGGTAGGTGAATTTGTCGACTAGTTTCAGAGAGGCTCCGTCTAGTGTGGCAATGTTGCCCGTTTGGTTGTAACACATATATTCGGTTTTGTTTGCATTGACATGGAGGCCAATGCCAGCTGCGGCTCGTTCCAGACTATGCAGTAGTGTCTCTGCTTGATTAGGCGTATTCGCTAGTAACGCCAAGTCATCAGCGTAGTCGGCGTCCGTGATTGTTTTTGCGGGGTACCTTTTGCTTCTTCTCTTAGTCAGCTCGAAGCCATTTTCTCTGATTTTGTCGATCGAAGTCCTAAGCACATAGTCTAGACAGATGATAAAGAGGTACGGGGCTAGTGTGTCTCCTTGTAGTACTCCTGCAACAATGTCGAAGTATTCCGTGTCTCCATCTGGTGAACGTACTTTCACTTTGGTGTTTCTGTAGAGAATCATTATCGCTGCTACGGTTTCTTTTGGTAGGCCGTATGCTAGTAGGATTTGCTCCATCTTCCCTCTGTGTATGGAATCGAAGGCCTTGGTAAAGTCGACAAATAGTAATGTCGCCTGTAGGTTTTTTGCCCGAACGCCTTCCAGGATTCTACGGATGGTCAGTATTTGTGAGGTTGTGGATCTATTTCTCCGGAAGCCATTTTGGTTTTTCCTAAGGATGTTGTCTATTTTGGGTTCTATGCGGTTTCGTAGTAGGGCATTATAGATTTTGGCTGCTATGGATGTAAGTGTTATCCCTCGGTAGTTCTTGGCTAGTCCGAGGTCGCCTTTTTTAGGGAATGGAAGGATGCATCCCTTCATCCATCGTTCTATCCTATTTTGACTATAGACTGCGTTGCATTGCCAGAGCAGTATATCGTCGAATTGTCTCGTCTTCCACACTTCTGGGGGGATCTCGTCTTGCCCCGCCGCTTTCCTATTTTTAATTCTTCTGAGAACCGAGTCGAGTTCTTCTTTGGTGAAAGGACCTAGTTTTACGTCTAATTGCTTACTAATAATTCTGGTGATCGGTTCATCCGTTATTTCCGGTGGGTTTCCTAGTAGATTTTTGAAATGCTGTTCCCACAGTTTTACTCTTTCTTGTTGGCTTGCAGCTTTCAATTTTGCTTTGGCTGTGCTCTTCCTTCCACTTACTTCGTTTATTGTTTGCCAGGCTATCCTGGATTGCCTATCTTCCACCGAGTCTCCAATCTTATCTATCTGATTTTGTACGTATTCTGCCTGTTCTTTTAGGTATATTCCTGTTAATTGATGTTGTGCCTTTTCTAGTTTTCGTGCATTTGTGTTTGTTGGGTTCTTTTGATAGCTTTTGGAGGCAGTCTTCATAAGTGCACGTTTTTCTCTAGCCGCTAGCGTTTCCCAAGGGACTCTATATTTAGTTCTAGGTTTTGTTGGAATACACTTTTCTGCCGCCTCAAGGTGTGCTTCTACAAAATTTTCATATTCGTCATTTGGGGTGCCTATTTCTGCCTTCTCTTGTAGTGCTTCGAATCTGTTTCTTAATTCTAATGCATATTTATCTCTAATATCTCTGTTGTTGAGTAGGGCCCAGTATATATATTAGGTATATATATATTCAATCCATGGAAAATAGTCTGCAACCCTGGGTTTCATGGAGTTTTTTGCAAAACAACAATCATCAGGCAGTTAAAAAGATGGATTCCATCTTCTTAACTGCCTGATGATTGTTGTTTTGTACAAAACTATATGAAACCCAGGGTTGCAGACAATATTCCATGAATTAAATATATATATATACCTAATATATATTCATTTATTATTATTATTATTATATATATATATAGTTTTTTTCCTTTGTCTGAAGATGCAGATCTAACATCTAAAGTATATATATATATATATATATATATATATGATCTTCTGAAATAAATATTATTACAAAAAGTATGAGCAATCTTTTAAGGTTTTTCTTTTATATGGTATATATATATATATATATATATGTTAGGATAGCATAAACACTGAGTCACCGGCACTTTGTGACTCTGTATCTATCCTATTCAAACCAAGATTTACATATGCTGTATTATCAGAATTGAGCTCTCTTTATTTATAGATCTACTAAACTATATTATTAATGGAATATATATAAAAGTATATATTTTTCCCAAAACATAAGATATGTTATTTTTCGTTACAGAAAAAAGAAGGATTACTTTTCTTTTTCATTCATGCCAAATGCAACAAATTTGATTTTTTATTATATGATAAAAATTGATAAAAATTATTGGTTGATATTTTTACAGGTGGTGGTGTAATGGGAGCTGCTGGAAAGCTTGCTGCTGAAAGTCTTTTCAGAAATTTTAAAAAGTCAAAATGGAGGTCAAAGTAAACCCTTCGCAGTCTGCTTGCCAAAAATGAAATGAAAATTAAGCAAAAGACAAACTCTCTGCTTCTTTTCATGGTTATAAGAAATAATTGTAGTGTGTCCTTATAAATCGTATTCAACAATCCTTAGAGGTAATCAGGCAACTTTGTAATTTGATGGATATTTCATTAGATTTTTTATCATTGTTTTGATTTAAAATAAATGTTTTTGATAAAGTGTAATTGTTTTTGTATGTATTTACAAAACCCCTCCTCTATTGGCCGGATTCGACGTAAGGTCAAATTTTAAGTGGAGTACAGCTGGTTTGAATTCAGAATTTTCCTAGCCTAATGAGTAGAGTGTTCAATCCCAGATCGGATCATACCAAAGACTCAAAAAATGGTACTTGATGCCACCTTGCTTAACACTCAGCATTATAAAAAGGATCAAGGGTAAAGTAGAGCAATCCAAGGAATGGAGTAGCGCCCTGCCCTACACCTCGGTATAGTAGCTATTGAAAAGGGAGCTTTCGGTTCACCCTGGACTAAAGGGAGACAACTTTACTTACTTACACTGGTATCTGTATCAAGACTAAAAACTATTTACCCATGGTTGAAAAGAGAAGAGAAAGATTCTAGACTTTCTCACAGGCGGGAGTATTAAGTGAAATACAAACAGTTTCATCCACTTTGACAAAACTGAAATATTAAAAAATATGAATTTTAATATCATGAATTTAAAATAAAATTCCTCTTATAAAAAAAATCAGTCCTTTATCACAAAGTTAGACATTTTCCAGTGGTTAAATGATGCTAGAAGCTCTTCTCTGCCTAGGTGCTCATATTAGGTTCAATAATGCATATGCATGTTGTTCAATGTCTATATAAGTATGTATGCATATGACCATAGTTTTATCATTAAGGGTTTTCGGACTACTGTCTTCATCTTTATTGTTATTTCCTCAACATTTCGGACGATATGTCCTCTGGTCTTCTTCAGGTGTTTGTCGAACTAGGGAACCTTCACAGAACTTCGAACTACATCCTTTATTGAAACCACAGGGGTTGCCTGATTTGATTCCATTAGCCATAATCGGGTACAAGTGTTAAGTATTCCTTCGTGTATTGTTACTCGCCTGCAGTCAGGATTGAACTTGCAACCTTCAGATGATTGTCTCCTTAGAAGCTTAGGGAACCAATGCCTGTAACTGATATGCCATGTGTTCTGACAGACAATTCAGAGTGAATCTTTGTGACTTATAAACTTAATGTTCTTATTTGACTAGAATTACAACTATTATGTATGATTTTTAACAGTGCTCATATTCAGATTTAAAATTTTTTAAAATTTTTATCTAGCCTATAATTAAGATATCGGTCCCCATATTGTATTCAACTCTATATTTAGTCTACTCAGCAGGTCATTGTAGCCCAATATATGTGCTGATTCCTTAAGGCTTCTAATCCTCCAATGTTCAGCCCTATCAATTATATCAACTTTATCCCATAAAGGCAGATGGTTTCCCGGATGAAGGACGGAGGACATATCAGCCAAAACATTGTGGAAATAACCATAAAGATGAAGACAATAGTCTGAAAACACTTAAGGATAAAAATCACCAAGCTTCATCTTAGAAATTTAGACAACTTATAACCATAGTGTTCAAGAATTTATTTTTGTTTCTTTATTGGTTATTTAATACCAAAACCATCCTTGAAGTCAAACAACAATGGTATTATTTAACCAATAGCTCAGGAAAAATATATATAGTATATACGTCTATGCATATGAGGGTGAGCATATTCGTATGGGTGTGTGTGGGGGGCATAGGAAGTCTATATGTCTGTATTTATCCAATCTCTCCACACGGGCAGAATGTGACTCAAAGTCAGTTTTTAAGTGGAGTTTAATAAGTTTGAATTCAGAGTTTTCCTTCTCCTAGACTGGTTGCCACACCAAGGCTAAAGAGCCCAGTGTGCCCAACTATTTGCCCATAGCTGGAGGGAGAATAGTTGGATTCATACCTTTCCCTAGGGTTTTAGTTCTATGAGAAATGCAATCAACCTTGTTTGGGATTTGAACTCATGTCACCGTGTCCAGTTTCTACAGCGATAATCATTATACTGTGGGTACCTACAAAGTTGATATGAATGTATGTTCAGAAAGTTTCACAATTTTTGAAACAAAATGATCCAGCTCAAATCAAAGACCTCAAATGATTGAGTAATGATATTTACATTTATTGAAAGATAAAAGGATAACAGTTTAGAATCTGCAACAATTTAGTCTCAAGAATGAACGGAAAATGTCAAGGGGAGCCCAAGAGTAGATATTTAGTTGAAAGCACTGTTGAATGCAGTGTACAAAGTTGTAACGCATGCACATTTCTCCTGGTTGAATGGAGGCTCAGATAGTGAGGAACCTGTTGCCCTACAATCTTCACAAGTGCCATGAGCTTCAAAGTTTTTGATTGACTTGAAAATCTGACTCTTGTTTGAAAATGTGTTGAAATTGAACTTTCTTTTGTATCTTGCTTAAACAATCTTGAAAGACTTAAGATTCATTTTATGTGTTCATATAAAAAAATTCTTCAGGTTCATCATCAAAGGCAAGATTTTACTACATTTAGTTAGATATGTCAAAACATTAGCTATTGTCTGGTAATAATCTGAAAAAAGAATAAGAATAAAGTCAGCTGGAAAGATTTGAGAGGCTACTACTTTGTTTTAACAATTGTGAAACATCCTGTGTTTAAGTAAGAAAAGTTGGTGACCTTAGTTGAGGGGAACCCAAAGGCTCCTTTTTCGATTGATGCTACACCGAGGTGTAGGGGCGGGTGCTACTCCATTCCCTGAATTGCTCCACTTTATCCTTGATCCTTACCTTATAATGTTGTGTATTAAGCAAGGTGGCATCAAGTATCATTTTTTGAGTCTTTGTTTGTCTCGACCAGGGATTGAACCCTGGTCTCCCAGACCATTGGCGAACAGAATTGAGTACTCATTAGGCCAATGTATTTAGCATTATCAAAAGAATATCTGAACAAGTTAGAGAACTTGGTAGATCTTAATTGAGAAAAGAATAAAAATAGAAGGAATTATTGATGAGGATGAGACGATGAGATTTAAATGTCTGTAATAAACTGAAGTTTTTGGTACTCATATGATCAGAAGCCAATAGACATAGGTATAATTTTTTTTAGATTTTTTAATTCTGAGAGGGCTAAGCTGGGGGAGCAGTTTTCTTTTCTGAAAGTCAGAAAATCATATATTCAAGGGAGCAGTCAGGAGTTAAACAGAGAAGTGAGAGTTTGAATCCTGTTATACCGTCATGTGCCTAGCGGGCTTGCAGGGTGCCAAGTCCACCAGTTAAAGCCGGATACAGACTTTGGCTGTGGTCTGCTGAACGCTATTTAATGTCACAGATATCACCAACTCCCAATTCTTCCGCAAGAAAATAAGGACTCTGAACTACTGTGTTTGAGTTAACAGGATTAATAACAATATTTTTTTATTGCATAAAAGAAAAAAACTAAGAAAACAAAACAATTCAAGTAAAAGTCAGGAGCGAGAAAGTCTTTCTGTATCCTGGAGGAGCCTCCACTAAAATATCCGTATCCTGGACTAAGCCCCCTCATAAGATATCTGTTAATGGCGGAAGGTGAGAAGGTACTTCGATAACAGTTGACACAGTTTGCTTTCCAGGAGACTATGGGATTTAATGGCAGAGCTCACTTCAAATATCAAGTTTATCATTTCAGTATGAATGCAGCAGGATAAAGTTGAATACATTTAAATTGTATGGTCACTTACTTGGAGTTTTGTGAAGCTTATTCTCTTCTCTTCTTTCTTTCGTTATTGGGTTTCCATAACATTTTGGTGGGAGGATACACGTCTTATTTCTAATAAGACCAGGGTTAATTATTGTTCCTATCCTCATGGTCAAGTCTTTCCTTTGAGTATTCGTTTAACGAGACTTACCATATCTCGGAGTGCTGGTTCATTCAAAAGATAAGTTCTTTCCTTTCTCTCAGGGTTCTCTGCGCTGCATTATTTTGGAATTTGGGTTTCTTCACATTCCAAATTATGTTCTTGGTTTTTTGACGAACAAAGGCAATTCCTTATGTGTCTTCATCCCTCAAGGAATAAACGGCAACTCTTATGTGTCTTCACCTGGTGATGAATGGACGGCAATTAACTTATTTCCATGGTTTGAAAATTTGCCACGTGTTGATTTTTTTGGCAGTTTCTTTCCCATTATCAAATATGGTCACAGATTTGCTTCTCCGCCGCTGATGCACACATGACTAATGGAGAGTGAGGTCCTCATATGCCTATCTCGCCTAGTAATGATAGAGAGGGTGGGAGAGAGAGACAGCCTCTCCCACTCCCACTATCCTGTAATTCCTGCTTACTACTATAGTCTGCTGATGGTCAAATGTATTAGGGTGTCATATTTCCTTGTCACAATCCTGAGAAGCAATCATGGGTTACCAGGAATAGTAGTGGTTCATGAAGGAGTTAGCAGTTAGGCGCAAGAGGAAAAAAGAGACTGGCACCTAAATCCATATTTCAAAGTGTCACAAGCCCCTCCCATCAGGATAAACCAGGAAAGTGAATAAAAATAACAATATGAGTATATTCTGGAATTCATTCTGTTACTTTGTAGAGCTGAGCCATGGCTTACACAAATTAAACCAATACTGACTACTTTTTTCTTAATAGCAAACACAGCATAGGATTGAAATCATTTAGCAGGCAAAAATGAGCAGGCTGTTGATGATACTACCAGAGTTAATAAAAAAAGTCACTATCTGTATTATAATCATTAATAAAATAATATCTTTATGAATAAATCATATCTGTTGGTTGGTTGGTTAGTTGTGTTTTTTGGCTTATCAACTCTTATAGGTTATTAAATGCCAAATCCTGTTTATATGTATATATCAATATGTATAATTTTTAAATGGATAGTTTGTTGGTAGCATAATTTTAAATGAGCCAGAACTCATTTATTTGCACACAGTTAAATGGTTTCAAGTATTGCTATCTAACATTGGTAATTCCATTAAACATTATTCATTTGTTTGTATGCATTAAATGAATCCAAGGTTTGCTATTTAATACTAATTCAATTTAAAAGTCATTTGGTCGCACATAGTTAAATAGTTTTAAGTATAGTAATTGATCAAATATTATTATTTGACCCATAGATGGGATCCTAACAGGTACTGTTGGGATTTTACCTGTTGAGAATAAGACAAGATCTATATCTGCAGACTTAACTATAGAATTCATCTTGATAACAGTTCTTTCAGTTCAATGGAGTTTTGATGGCTGGTCTGCACAGATTTAAAGGCTTGAAAAAGGACAATTCTGGGTCTCTATGTGCGTAGAGTATCCTTGTATATAGCGTCACGTGGACTCGTAGCCTGTTTAGGTAGTATAGGACTTTACACTCCTATAATTTAATTTGGGCGGTATGCCACTTGTTCCCACAAAGATGGCGGACGCTCAATGTTCAGTCTCGGGAAACCATTGGCCAAGAGGACCACGTGATATGCTTACAACTACGTCGGCGCGCGAAAATTCAAGTCCTGCGTCTTGAGCCACTGATAAGACGATTTTTTTTTATAAATACGCTGTCTTAAAACACATTCGATCTCTTTTACGAATTTTCTTCGTAGCGGCAACACTCTCTTTTTGACGAAATTCACCCGTATCAGCAACACCATGCCTCGCAGACATTCATATACAAGAACTATGAGACGCTTTCCTGTCTTTAAAAAACTACCGGTTTCTAATCATAGAAAAAAGACATTTTAATTTTACAATTCTTTTTGTAGTTTAGTTGTGTTACACACACACACACACATACACACGCGAGCTCACACATATATATACACACTATCAGTATGTTAGAGTTAGTTATGTTTTCATGTATTAATGTAAGTTTTGATATTATAGAATATAAATTTGTTTTTGTTCGTTCGCCTTGTTTTAAATGTTCATTTTGTCCACGCCGTTTTACAACCATTATCTATTCCACTTCCTTTACGTCCACATCACCCCACAGTAGCAGTCTAGATTCGGTGTTACATCACTGGTGTCAAAGGGCAAAAAAAGGATGTTAGTTTGAAAAACGTGTGCACATGTGGCGATATGGCAGATGTGCTGATAGCGGCCCATGATTGGTTGTTTTTCAACTAATCACGGGACATGTAAAAGTGACTTTGTAAATAATTTCCAACAGTGCTTCCACTCCATTTCTGAGTGGATCTGAGAGCAATGGCAATGAAGAGGTACTCCATATTCTTCAAAGCTCAAGGACTGGATCTACACCATCAGATGGTTTAGGGTCATATACAGGACACTCATTGGAAGTGGGTTTTACCCCTCAGCAGAGATGCAGTTTGTGTAATATCCTGCTCTAGCTGACTGGGCTGAATGAATAATATCTGTATTACAATGAATAACTTTTTTTTTCTGTTGTAATTGCAATAAAGTTACTTCCTTTTCAGGAATTAATTTTTGAATTCTCTATGAAAGAATCTTGGCTTAATTAAATCAGACATTGAGTCGATAAAAGTCAAATAAAACTTTTAAAGTTCTTTTTGTCTCCTTTGTTTTCAATAGAAGAGTTCATTCCAAAGGACGAGATCATCTCATCATAGTTACAAGAACAGAAAAAAGGGCACATTGTAGCAAAATTTTTGTTAGTGTAATAGCATCAACATATTCTAACTTTGAGAATAAAGCAATTTCTAATCTTGTTTGCAACTTAATAAGTGTAGAGTCAGTGTTTATGATCACTGTAATCATTTTAATTGCTCAAGGAAAATAACTATTAAATACTAATTATGGAATTCTTATTTATTTGTTATTAATTAACATATTAATTTCATAAATAGGCAGCAACTTGATATGTGACTTAATGGCTTCTGCAGGTGTCCTTTAGGTGAGTAATTAAGAAAAAATTGAACTAACATATTAAGAAGTGATGGGCCTCTTGTCATAGGGTAATGATAAATGAGAGTGTTGTAACAGTGCGACCTGCCTAAATTCAATTTGACACTTTTCAGCACTTCTGGTAGTTAGAAGGCTAGAGACCTCTGTTCCCTTGTCTTCTAGTTGGCATCATATTATTCCTTTTCCTCTGCTGTGTTGTCTTTGAATAGGACAATATTCTTGACTTCAGGTAAGATATGCTAAAAAACTAAATGAGCTTGGTCCTGGGTATTGCTACCCCTGGGGCATCACCTCCCATTTGTAAGAAAGTAGAGGGTTAGGGTTGTCTGATGCTTTCATGACATTGTTCACAGGGACTGAACTTCTCTTTGGCTCATACACATGCATATGACCCTTCATACATCAACTTGTCATGACTCATATTCTACCTCCTGTGAGGAGGTAGTTAAATATCAGGGTGTAGACTCTGTACTTGTAGAGATCTAATTAGATATACAACAAAATATATAAATAAGTAAATATCAGGGGTCCCCAACCCACAGCGAGCAGTGGGGCTTGTGGAAATTGAATCGAGTGGGCTTTGGTATCAATGAGTTGAAGGTTTGTATATTTGTAATATCGGTCCGCCATAACTCACACAATTATTTAAGTTTGAAGAAAACATTTTTGGACACATGTAGCAGAGGAAATGTATTATGGTTTTGCTAAACAATGTAAAACAATTTACTATGAATTAACAATACATTTATTGCATGAGCAAACTTAATGGATTGAATTCAGAAATGACATGAAATACTAGAAGAGTACATTATAAAGAAAAGTCCTTTTATGTAGTTGAAGAGTATTTTGGTATAAGTTGAGAGTCCTTTATAGAATGTAAATTGTTGCATTAAGACTCACAAGATTTGTCAGGGTGGCATCTACACAACTGGAAAACACACACACTTGTGCATGCTTCTGGTTATTGAGGCTGGTTCAGAGAGAGGGAGAGAGGGAGAGAGAGTGAGCTAGCTTGATTTTGCCTCTCTGTTTTATATGCTACTTTGATCGTACCACCAAGTGGTTATTAGAAGAACTACTTGGAAGGCAAGTGATATAATTCCTAAAGGCTTCACACCCAACTTTTAAAATTTTCTCTTCACCTTTTGATATTGACAGTGAAGAAATACCGTTAGAGTTGCAGTTGGACATCATTTATATTCATTGTTTAAGAGAGTGGAAAACCAAATTTCTTGCTTGCTTCATCCTTGATTTCTATAAGAACTACTTATTTCCATCAGGACAATTCCTCAACCGTATCACCCATACTCAGCAAGTTGTGAGTATATTTAGCATCTCGTGAGTTTAGCTGCTTTTATTGTTGTTTTAAATCCTCCTAAGTTAGACTTTGTGGCCCTAAGACTGAAAAGTTGGGCAGCCCAGTGCTGGAGACTTTAATTCATTGAGTACTCAGTACTTCTGACCTATTCCCAAACTAAGAAAAGCTGAAGTGGTTGGTTGATTGGTTGCTTTGTTTTACGGTGTATTAACCCTTTCTGGGTCATCTAATGCCAAATCAAGTCATTTTGATAAAAGCGTCAAACAATTCAGTTTAGTATGAGTTTTTTTTTATTTACACACAGTTAAATGTCAAAACAGTTCTATTTGAAACAATTCAGTTTAGCATTAGTACACAGTTTAAAAGTCAAAAATAGTTCCATTTCAAACAATTCAGTTTAGCATAGATACACAGTTTAAATGTCTAAAACAGTTCTATTTCAAGCAATTCAGTTTAGCATAAGTACAGTTTTTTTTACACACAGTTAAATGTCAAAACAGTTCTATTTCAAACAATTCAGTTTAGTTTAAGTAAGCAGTTTAACGACACAGTTAAATGTAAAAACAGTTAATTTCAAACAATTCAGTTTAGAATCATTACACTGTTTAGTTCTATTTGACCAATTGGTAGGACCCAACCAGGTGCTACCACTCTGGGTCTGAGTGGACCTGGGAGTGTTGGCAATGAAGGGGTACAGTGCATTCCCCAAAGCTCCAGCATTACTGAAGCCTCACCATTAGATTGCTTAGTATCATATCTTGGACACTTCAGAGATGCAGTGTATTTTACCACTCCAGCCGACAGGGCCAAGCAGTAGTGGTACCAATTGCTGGTTTGTAAGAAGTATTAATAGTGTTGCAACATTTTCAAATAATAATTGTTGTAAATTTCTCTTATTTTTCTTTAAAGTGATTTATGGTCTTTTATAAAAAAACTTTTGAAAACATTTTATCTTCTGTGAGCACAGGTGATTATACTGAATTAAAATGTTACATCTATCTTATGGTGATGAAATAATCTGTACTGAGTGTTGATCTGTAGAGATCTCAAACTTATTTTACAAACTATAGGATATAAAATATGCTGATGAAGAAACCTTATAATTTCAAAGAATATGAAATCTAAGCCTGTCACAAAACTAAATAAAAAAATCAAAAACAAAAAAGACATGACAAAAACAACATAAAAAACAAGCCAACACCAAAAAATAAAGTATCTTTACTATATAGATCAGGAGTCCCCTATCTTTTTAGCCAGAGGCCCAAGAAGCTTAACTAAGGATGGTCTCAGTCAACAATCTTAAAAGGACAAAAAAATCGCAAAATTCACCTGGTAACAATCATACTTTATTAATGAGATATCAGATGCAGTTTAGTGTCATACCCAGAAAACCCTTGAAGTGTTTTTCTGGATGAAAATAATCCAGTTATTTCTAACGAAAACTATGCTCGTATTTAATAACAGAAATTTGTATCTGCCAACATGTTAAGAGAACATCAATCAGTTGAAGGTAACTAAGAGTTGCCTCCCTTATATCACAAACAGCAAGTTCAGTTTTATGACTTTATTTCAGCATCTTTCAGATTGAATTAATTAAAGAATTAAAAAATACTTTATTCAAAATATAAATTTTAAGTGTTTTAAAACCCTAACGAATCACAACAAATTTTAATATCATTTGAATTTATCAGATGAAGCAATAGTTGATTTTTGACTTGAACTTTTTCATTTTATTTCTATTGCCTAATTTATTTGTATATTCCAATTTTTACTCATTGAGTATAGACGAGTATCAGTCTCACTCACTGATTCCATAACCTAGTTTTATTATGGGGTGATACTCATGAGGCATGTCTTGGACAGGAATAACCTAACCACGCCCAGTTCTTTTCAAGTAGACAAGTCTACATGGAATATAAGGGGGGATTATCATAATATAATTATTTACACATTTTCTAAAGAAGTCATTATTCATATTTTTTTTACCAAGTAATTTGGTACAGACATGAATAATTCCATCTAACTTCAGGTCCTGCTTGATCACTGAAGTTAAGTAGCATTTCCCCTGTTCAGTACTGGGATGGGTGATTATTTAGGAACAGCAGTTTCAGTAAGCAACTTGAGGCCTAAAGGATAGTAAAAAAACTTGAAATGGTCCAACTACTCAGGAGCAAACAGATTTTTTTGGATCTATTGACTATACTAAAATCCACCCCCCCTTTTTTTAGAAGAATAATCAACCTTCATAAATCTTAATAATATCTAATTAAATAAAAGAATTGAAAAACAAATGAAACTCTAGTTATTCTTTAAGTGGGAACAGATATCTGGTTAGGTAATTATATAGGATCAGATATCTGGTTAGGTAATTATATGGGATCAGATATCTGGTAAGGTTATTACATGGGATCAGATATCTGGTCAGGTAATTATATGGGATCAGATATCTGGTTAGGTAATTATAGGGATCAGATATCTGGTAAGGTTATTACATGGGATCAGATATCTGGTCAGGTAATTATATAGGATCAGATATCTGGTTAGGTAATTATAGGGATCAGATATCTGGTAAGGTTATTACATGGGATCAGATATCTGGTCAGGTAAATTACATGGGATCAGATATCTGGTCAGGTAATTATATGGGATCAGATATCTGGTTAGGTAATTATAGGGATCAGATATCTGGTAAGGTTATTACATGGGATCAGATATCTGGTTAGGTAAATTACATGGGATCAGATATCTGGTAAGCTAATTATATGGGATCAGATATCTTGTTAGGTAAATTGTTATGTTTTGACCTTTTGACCCGACCAAAAATGCCATTCAAGGTGATGCACCAGAAGGAAGTGATACATTCTAATGGCAGTTATGAGAGGAAATCGCGTGGGCGGAAATTGGCTGATGAAATGGGACGAGGTAAAAATATCCCATGATACTCTCATAGACTGACGCACCGGAAGAGAGTGACCTCTGAACTGCATGACAGTTATTTCCGCTTGATGACGATTAAACATTCGATTTCAAAGATCGAGTGGGCGATCGTGTAGGCGTTGAACTATTATATAACGCAGTCAAGATGGAAGTTGAGGCAGTTGAGTTCCGGCCAGAGAGTTCGAGTTTCAGTGGAGACAAGAGGTAGGGAAAGCTACACCAGGCTGAAGGGGCATGGGGCCCTGATGAGTTGAGGTCTAGAGAAGATGCTGATAAGATGCAATAAAGAAAGCCATCACACAGCAGAGTCAGCCCCTAGGCCTCCAGTTGAGCAGCACTAAAGAACGAGAAAGACACAACATGACGGTCATAATAGTGGGGTCAAAATATTACAGTTTATGTTCGGTCTCCAGCTCCCTTTCACAGTAAAACCCCACACAACCCTTTCGAAACCTTACTAATAAAGTGAGAGGTAAAAATATTTGTTAAAGAAGTCTTCCACTTGTCTTTATCATTGCGTGCGTCTGTTTTATTATTGTGTCATTATGATAGGGCTCATGACAATATAACAAAATTATATGGGATCAGATATCTGGTCAGGTAATTATATGGGATCAGATATCTGGTAAGGTAATTATAGGGATCAGATATCTAGTAAGGTAATTACATGGGATCAGATATTTGGTAAGGTAATTACATGGGATCAGATATTTGGTAAGGTAATTACATGGGATCAGATATCTGGTAAGGTAATTACATGGGATCAGATATCTGGTAAGGTAAATTACATGGGATCAGATATCTGGTTAGGTAGTTATATGGGATCAGATATCTGGTAAGGTAATTACATGGGATCAGATATCTGGTAAGGTAATTATAGGGATCAGATATCTGGTAAAGATTTTACATGGGATCAGATATCTGGTCAGGTAATTATATGGGAACAGATATCTGGTAAGGTAATTATATGGGAACAGATATCTGGTAAGGTAATTTCGTAGATTATAATTTTAGCTAGATATTCAGCTCACTAGCTCAAAATTAAATATTGCTTGCTGAACAACAATCACATAAAGTGCTTATGACAAATATTTTGTTAAAAATATCAAAAAGTATAAGACATCATTTTCTTGAATTTTAGAAAAAGATATCATTTTATGAAATTTTAGGCAAAGATATTTTATCAAATTTCAGAAAAAGGTTATTTTATCAAATTTTCACAAAAGATATTTTCTAGAATTTTAGAAAAAGATATCATTTCATAAATATTATTGAAAAATATATATTTACCTAACTTCATCTGCTACAAGCAAATTATGACATAGGGTCAATTTTTTTAGTGGTGTGCAACAGTTTTGAATTCAGAGTTTTCTTTCTCCTATACTGGTTGTTATACCAAGATTAAATAGCTCAGTCTGCCCTACTATTTATTCATAGCTGGGAGGAGAATAATTGGATTCATAGCTTCTCCAAGGGTATTAACACAATGTGAAATGCCAACACCCTTATCCAGGATTTGAACTTGGATCAGCATCTCCATTTCCTATAGCAATAATTGTTACACTTCCAATAAGAAGTAATGCATTGAAAAATGTTGTCTTTTACCAGGTTTGTACTATTCTTTGCAGAGCCAAAAAAAGATTTTATGTGATTAGAAACTTTGAAATTCTGGCCAAAAACAGTTGAATTTTTGTAGATGATTGTTGCACGATTGTACTTTAGTATTCTAGGAATCACCAGTTTAAGTTTCATCCATTTGAAGTTGGCTCTAATAGCAAAGCTTTCTTTTTAAAAATTTTTCTTAAACTAAAATTACATTGCAAAATATATTTAATTGGTTGTGTTAATGGTATATAAAACCTTGTTGAATTATTTAATTCCAAAGTCAAGCTTTTTTTTAACATTATACATTTTTTTTACATTATTATATTTTTAACAAACTGTTCCTACTGAACAACAACAACAATACCAATAATAATAATAATAATAATAATAAAGGTGACAATTATACCAATTATGATTGGTGCTTTTGGTACAGTAACTAAAGGATTGTTAAAAGGACTGGAGGACTTGGAAATTGGAGGACGAGTGGAGACCATCCAAACTATAGAATTATTGAGAACAGCCAGAATACTGAGAAGAGTCCTGGAGACGTGAGGAGACTAGCTGTCACTCAAACTCCAGTGTAAGACCATCAGCTAAAACTGATGTGAAAAATTCTAATGAGTAAATAATAATAATAATAATAATAATAATAATCTATCTTGTTTCAAATAGTCCTATGTGCTGCCAGCACGATATGATGATGATGATAAATTGCACACATTTGTATGGTTTCAAGAATTTAAAGCAGTTATATGGTTTCAAGTAACTAATAATAATTATAATAATAATAATAATAATAAACTTTTGTAAACAATTACAGCTTCAAGTAGTTATTCATGATACAAATAATTATCACACAATTATATGGTTTCAAGTATTTCTATCTAATACAAGAAACTTCATTTTGGTGTGAAGGAATTTTCAAAAGATAATATTCTGAATATGTCCATTGGAGGTTCATTTTGTGAGTACAAAACATTTGATGGACATAGAAGTATTTATCTTTGTATTAAGCAAGGTTGGTTGGTTGGTTGGTTGGGTTTTATAGCATATCAATCTTCGTAGGTTATTTAACGCCAAATCCATTTTTGTGTAAATAATCAGTTCTATATCAAACAATTCAGTTTAGCATGAGTACACTGTTGAATTGTCAAAAGCATTTCTATTTCAAATTATTAAGTTTATTCAAACAGTTATAATTCAGCTAATTCAGTTTAGCATAAATACAGATTTTGTTTATACAGTAAAATGTCAAAACTGTTCTATTAAGCAAGCATTGATGGTCAAAAAAGAATTTTGATTAATTATAGTAAGATACGTATGCATATTATGAGCCGTCTATCGAATTGATATTTGTTGATTATCAATTACTGAGCTGTCAACATAATCAATGAGTTTTTCCTGGAAAGCAGCGATTTAAATTTGTCGATTTGATCTCAGCTTCTTATGTTGATCTGATGTAAATATTTGTTATTTGTTTATTTGTTTCAGTTGTCATCATATAAAAGTACTCAATCTAGAAAAAACCAAAAAGCCAAAAAACAAAAAACTAGAGTACTAGTTTCAGTTATAGAAATCATCAAACATGTTATGAATTATTCATTTACTAAATTTAACCTGGCAGAGGACTCACTCAGTAAAGATTAAAATTACTATGCTTGGCACGATTTGATAAAATAGGTTGCTTTGCATTGATTGCTAAGATTAGTCATGTTTCTTTAGACTAAAATCATTTGTTTCTTTTTTGGATAAGATCAATCATGTCTATTTTGGCTAAAATCTGTCATATTTCATAGTTGGTTGGTTGGTTGGGTTTTTATGGCATATCAACCTTTGTAGGTTATTTAATGCCAAATCCATTTTTATACAAATAATCAGTTCTATTTCAAACAATTTAGTTTAGCATGAATACACAGTTTAGTTGTGAAAAACATTTCTATTTCAAGCTACTCAATTTAGTCAAACTGTTATCATTCAGCGAATGCAGTTTAGTATAAGTAAAGATTTTGTTTACACACAGTTAAATGTCAAAACATTTCTATGTTAAACAATTCAGTTTAGTGTAAATACAGTTTCAATGTCAAAAAACAGTTCTATTTCAAAAAATTCAGTATCTTCTATAGAGTTAACTTATTTTATCAATTGCGCCTTGAACGTATTATATAAATATTCTTTTTGGTATGTGTTGGTCAGTTCTTTCCAGTATTTCTAAAGTTTCTATGATTTGGCATTTGTTTACTTTCTTTTATTAAATAAGGATGCTTTTTAAGTTATCTCGTTTGTTTTTTTTTATCTGGCAGTGGAACTCTATATTTGGTTCTTGGTTTAGTTGGTATGCCCTCTGTTACTGCTTCCAAATGGGCAGTAACAACACCAGATCCAATTTACATCAATATACACTGGCTAAATTTACATTAGAAGAGTTTTTCTCAAATGATGAATATTGGCTTGTGTTTTGGTTTATTTATATATTATAAGGTGTATTTTTAAAATCTTTTTTTCATTGGTACTGTGAGATGAAAGAAAAAAATTAAACCAAAAGATCCGTTTGGTATGTGTCATTTGATGATATCAGCAGTGATTACTTTGAGTCAGGAGTGGAGAACCTGTTGCCTTGAGGCCATATGCAGCCTTCTAAACAATTAGGTGCAACCTTTTACTGTTTTGTTGAAAGACAATTAAGATAATGAACCTTTATTTTAGAACCTGATATTCTAATATTTTCTCACAAAAAGCAATTTAAAAAAAGTCATTAAAATTTTTATTTCTTTAAATTAAATCATTAACTGGAAGTTTAAACTTTAGATTCTGGTGTGAACATACGAAAAAAATTATTGAGTGTTCCCTTATTAGTTGACAATAAATTTCAGTGTTCCTTAAACATGTAAAGGTTCCTATTCTCTGGTTTAAGCAGACAATAAAAATCTCCTTTTGAGAATTGACTTGGATATCAGAGGGCTCATAGGGTGTCATAAGACAGTTTTAAAAATTCATTCTTGACTTATTTACCTCTGTCCTTTGAACAGTAGAAATGTTATTGCTAACCCTGTCAGTAAATGGTAGAGCCACATGGCTATATTACTCAATCTTTTCAAGTAAGCATTTTTCCATTTTGTACCCCATCAACATACTGCTTGTTTGTGGAACAATATGTGTATAATTCCACCATTGAATAGTTTTTCAATCGTGTTACCACAAAATTTTGAGTTGTCTCTACACATGCAGTTAAAATATGAGATCATTAGGAAAAAATTGGTCTCAAGTCATAAGCTTATGAAATTATATCCATTTTTCTGAAATACCGTGTACATCTCAAATTGTATGAATTTTTCAAAGACATTCTGTACTTTCTTATAGGAATCATTGGATACTTGCTATGATTTGTAAAACTAGCTTGTCAACCATCGATTGCTAAGATTAATCGTATTTCTTTTTGTTAATGGTGAGAGGAGACGGAACCTGTGTGTATCTGTGTGTGAGGAAAGAGAATGAAAAAAAGAAAGGGAAAGAGAGAGGGGGAAGAGGGAGAGAGACGAAAAAGAGGAAAAAAGAAATATATATGTATGTATATCATTAAATCAAGCTGATAGCATTGGTTCCCTTGACTATCTCTCTCTCTCTCCTGCCATCCATCCCCATCACCCATCACTCTTGGTAGGTCTTCTAGACGACATCCAGTGTTCGTACAGAGCTGATGAATGTAAGTCTTTGCTGGTTGGTCAACACTGGTGAGTACATGTGTTGGAGTTCACAGGAGAACGTCCTTTTGGGTTTGTCCTTACTTCTGCGGTAATACCCAACCTGTCTTGTTTGTCATAATGGGATGGGTTGTGAGATGAGAGGTAAGTACGTCAGCAATTACAACTCGGAAAAAATTCCCGTTTTATTTTATCAAAGAGATTAGATTTCCATATGGTCGATAACCTTTTGATTGCAGTTCATGCCTTTTCTATGCATATGCTGACATTGCTTTCAGTAGACGCGATATTGCTACCGAGGTATGTGAAATGATCTATTTTCAGAGACATGTTATTTAAAATGGAGATAGCACCATTTTGTTTAAAACTCATGAACTCAGTTTTATCTGAGTCCACGTAGAGACCAATGTCTCTTGCTGTCTGTTCCAGGCTAAGTAGCAAATATTCAGCCGGTGCAATTGTATTTATGAGAAGCGCTAGATCATCTATAAATGCACGCACGCATACACGCACTAACGCACGCACATATCTATCAATACACACACATACGTCTACGCTCTTGGTGTAATGGTTATCGTCGTAGGAAATGGACACGGCGACACGAGTTCAAATCCGGGACGAGGTTGATAGCATTTCACATAGCACTAATACGCTTGGGGAGAGTATGAATCTAATTATTCTCCCTCCAGCTATGGGCAGACTGGGTTCTTCAGCCTTGGTGAAGCAGCCAGTCTAGGAGAAGGAAAACTCTGAATTCAAACTTGTTAAACTCCGCTTAAAAACTGGCCTTGTGTCACACATCCTGCCCGTGCGAAGGGATTGGTTAATACACACGTAATATATCTGCATCAATGATAGTTTCTGTGGGATATCGCCGTTTTCTTTCTTTGTGTGTGTGTGTGTGTGTGTGTTATTTATGCATCAGCTTACGCGCACTTCTGTGTGTGTACATGTCAGTGGCGTTATTATTAGTCAAGTCTACCCGGAATCTTTCTTGAATTTCAGGAAAATTATCACTCAAAAAACAAAACAAAAAAAAAAGCACTATTGAAAGAATTCGACTGAAACAAGTGGAAAGCAGAGAAAACCCATTTGCTTATATGTCAAGATGTGTGCGTGCGTGTATGTATAGATGTATAAGTTTATAGATATATGTATATATATGTATAAATGTATAGATATATGTCTATATATGTATAGATATATGTGTGTGTATTGATAAATGTGTGCTTGCGTGTGTGTGTGTGTGTGTGCATTTATAGATATGGGAATATTTCTATGAGTCGACAGTATAATGTATAGTTATATCCGTGCAGATGTTCATACTTTTCTCTTTCTCTCTCTTCCTCTCTCTCTCTCCCTCATCATATCTATCTATCTATCTATCTATCTATCTATCTGTGTCTCTTCATATCTATCTATCTATCTATTTTTGTGTCCACACGGTTTTTGTTGTGTATACACTTCCACATATGTTCAAACCATTCTGTAAGTATAAATCCTGTGTGTATGCGGGCGTATGCGTCTCTGTGTGCGTGGAGACACTTGAGTGCAGTTTTTGATATGTAAGTGTATGTATGCATACGTAAAAACCTGTGTGTGTGTGTGTGAGAGTGTGTGTACGTACGTACGGAAAGAGAATGAAAAAAGGAAAGGGAAATAAGTTAAATCAATAGGAATAAAAAGAGAGGAAGTAAGAGAGGGGGAATAATAGAGAAGTAAAAGGATCGAGATAGAGAGAGAGAGAGAGAGAGAGAGAGAGAGATAGATAGATAGATAGATAGAGAGTGAGAGAGTGAGAGGGAGAGCGTGAGTGTGAGAGAGAGTGTGGAAATAGAGAGAAAGGAAAGAAAGTAAAGGAAAGTAAGAGATAGGTAAAGAGAGAGAGAGAGAGAGAGAGGAGCGTGTGTGAGAGAGAGAGAGAGTGGAAAAAGAGAGAAAGGAAAGAAAGTGAAAGAAAGTAAGAGATAGGTAAAAGGAGAGAGAGAGAGAGAGGGAGAGAGAGATTGAGAGAGAGAGAGTGCAGAAAGGGAATAAAAAAGGGCGGTAAAGGAGAAGTAAATTCAATAGAAAAAAAAGCGAAGAGAAAGAGAGAGAGAGAGAGAGTAAAAGAGACGAGAAAGAGAGAGGATAATAAGAGAGAAAGAAGAGAGAGTGAAAGAAAGTAAGAGATAGGTAAAAGGTGAGAGAGAGAGAGAGAGAGAGAGAGAGAGAGAGAGTGGGGGGAGAGGATTAAAAAAAAAAGAAAAAAGAAACTGAGGAAGTAACCGGGAAAAGACGGAACATTTTTTGAAATATTATTCAGTTTATATTAATATATGGGTCATATATATATATATATATATATATATATATATATATATATATATAACCCAGTTTGATTTGTGTTCTACTTGGACATTTCGAGAGAGAAATTCCCGTGGGAATGGTTTTATGGAGGAGGCGTGTATGAATGATGACAGGTTGGAGAAAGGAAGAACTTGATGAAGCAGGCCGGGATATGTCCAGTGGGTGAAGAATTGTCCAAGACTTTAACGTATGCATTTTCCTTTCTTCTCTTTTTTTTTTTTTTTTTTTTTTTTTTCACTCAGATACATACAAGCACGTGAGCGCATGCGTCGACTTTTTTTTAGAAATTTTCTTTAAAAATATTAGCTTTTATCTGATGAACAAAACATCTGGTAAACGGGTGTTGTTAGAATTTCGTAAAGACACATGTTTTACATATCTCTCGGTCTTAAGCATATATGTAATAATGATCTGACTTTTATATCTTTGTTACTGCAAAAATGGCACACATTAGCGAGGTTTCTGTGAGCACAATATCATTACAACACACTTAATTTAAAAAAAAAGAAGAAGCAATTCGATTCATTTGACAAATCAATAATAATATTGTGGAAATTAACGTTTGCGTTCAAGCCGATCATTATAATACATTAAGGAAGGTTAATTGCTAATTATAAAGACATCTTCGGACTTATTTATTTATAATGCTACGTGCAATCTTGAACAAGTCCTGGCAGCAACACCCCACAAGACACCAACTGTACGGCCACCTGCCTCCTATCACGAAAACTATTCAAGTTAGACGAACCAGACATGCAGGACACTGCTGGAGAAGCAGGTACGAGCTCATAAGTGATGTACTCTTATGGAGGTGCCTGTGGTGTAATTGTTATCGTCGTACACGGCGACACGAGTTCAAATCCTGGACGAGACTGATTGCATTTCACATAGCACTAATACGCTTGGAAAAGGTATGAATCCAATTATTCTCCCTCCAGCTATGGGTAAATAGTTGGGCAGACTAGGTTCTTCAGCCTTGGTTAGGTAACTAGTCTAGGAGAAGGAAAAACTCTGAATTCAAACCTGTTAAACTCCGCTTAAAAAATTGACCTTGTGTCATATCCTGCCCGAGCGGAGGGGTTGGTAAATAGGGTAAATAGGATAAGTAATGTACTCTTATGGACCCCTACACATGGCCGTGCAAAAGCAGGACGACCAACACGAACATACATTCAGCAACTATGTGAGGATACAGGATGTTGTCCAGAAGACCTGCCTGAGGCGATGAACGATAGGGAAAAGTGGCGAGAGAGGGCCAGGGATATCTGTGCTACCAGCACGACATGATGATGATGATGATGATAAAAAAATTGATTTCTTTCTTTCAATTCTTTCTTTCTCATCAGCTAGCTGAATAGAATGATATACACTACCAGTCAAAAGTATTTGGTCACCCTCAAAATTTTTATTTCTCATCCTAAAAGTGTTATTTTGAATAAAATAAGTATCACGATAATTTTATTTATTATGTAGTAGTGACTGTGTATTTATGGTATTTTTGGTCCCCGATAATTTAACGTTGAAGTTTGATATGGAGTGTTTAGAAAAAAGGTAGAATAGGCATAATATAGGCACATGGATAAAGTAGTAAATGAAGGAGTAAAGAATATGCAACGGCGTGGACAAAATGAACATTTAAAACAAGGCGACGAACAAAAACAAATTTATAATCTACATCAATAAAACTTACATTGATACATAAAAAATATTTCTAATTTTACTAACAAAATAATAGTGTGTGTATATGTGTGAGTGTGTGTGTGTGTGTGTGTGTGTGTGTGTGTCTAACACAACTAAGCTACAAAAGAATTACATGTTTAAAATGTCTTTCTTTTTATGGTTAGAAACAGGGAGTTTCTCTGAGACTGGAAAGAGTCTCATAGTCAATGTATATTTTGAGGCCCATCCATGTTGTTGCTTTTCACTCCTGTTGATCCACACTGGAGGGAGTGTGTTGCCGCTGCGAAGAAATTTGGTAAAAGAGAGAAAGGGTGTTTGAAGACGACGTATTTATAGAAAATACGCGTCTTGTAGGTGGCTCCAAACGCAGGACTAGAATTTACGCGCGGACGTAAGTTTAAGCATGTCACATGGTTCGCCCGGCCAATGGTCTCCCGAGGCTGAATATATGAGCGTCCGCCATCTTTGTCGTGGGAACAAGTGGCATACCACCCAAACTAAATTATAGGAGTGTAAAGTCCTATAATTATACTAAGTACAAGTATTCATGAGCCACATTAAATACAAATTACCCCCCCCCAAAAAAAAAACAACAAAAAAAATCCCAAAAAACTTCTAAAACTTTTGATTTATCAAAATGACTTTTTTTGGCCGCTATCACTGCTTCACAGATTCTCTGCATTCTTTCCACCAAAGACTGGAGGTAGACTGATGATAGTTCTGCTCAGCTTTCCTACAAGAATTGCCAGAGGTGAGCCGCACTTGTCGGTTGTTTAGCTCTGACTTTTTGGTCAAGTTCAACCTTCACCAGTTCAATGGGATTTAAGTCCACTCATTGCGACGGCCAAGACATCCGTTGACGGACGTGCTGTTCCTCTTTGCTTTCAATGAAACCCTGGTAGAGTTTAGTAGTATGCTTTGGGTTCTTATCTTACATGAGTACAAATCCTTGACCCACAAGCTGCATTCCAGAGGGTATCGAGTAGTGCTGTAATATATTGTGATTGCCGGCCTGATTCAATTTGCTCTTTACCTCGTAAAAAATCCCGACTTTGCAATTGGAAAAAGCTCCAACACCACAACAGACCTTCCTCTATGCTTTACAGTTGGCGTGATACAGAGGGCTGCAGCTCTTTCATTAATTCTTCGCTGCACATGAACCCTCCGATTTAAGTCAAAGATTTCGAACTTTGAAATGCCAGACCAAACGATTTTATTCCATTGCTCTTTTGTCCAGTATTGGTGTGCCTTGGCCCAATAGAACCTTTCGACATTGTTTAACTTCCTCAACATTGATTTCTTGACGACAATTCTGCCATATAGGACAGCTTCACAGAGTCTTCTTCTTACAGTGGATGTGGGCACATTTTTTACAGTATTGGTTAAGTTGTGCAGTGGTGTATGAAGTAGTTAGCCTTCAGTCAGGCAAGCTGGTGACTCTGATGAAATTATCCTCTGCATAAGTAAAAGATGTAGTATCTAGCAAGCAACAATTCAACATAGTATAGTCTAATGTGACTTCAAGTGGTGCTATAATGTAACTCTTGGAAAACGTTTTATTCATGCTCAGTACTAAAGTAGAAAAACGCCTTCAAATCAATTTTTCAAAAGTTATCTAGTTATATCAATGTCAAAATTACTGAAGAAGGCCTATATTTAATATAATAAATAAAAAACATTGTGGTGCTTAACTTGTTTCAATAAAAATAACACATTTAGGATGAGGAATAAAAGTTTTGGAGAGTGGCCAAATACTTTTGACTGGTACTGTGTGTATGTATATATATAGTGACAGAAATTATTTCGTGAGTCAGGAACTAACCTACTACAGTTTTGCCTAAGCAGTTCATCAGGTACCCTGAGCGGCTCATCAGGTACCCTGATGAGCCGCTTAGGCGGAACTGTAGTAGGTTAGTTCCTGACTCACGAAATAATTTTGTCACTATTTTGCTCTACTTAGTATTGAGCACTTTTTTGCACTTGTAGCTTAGCAGCAATTATGGTGTTTTTTTTTTCTTTTGACCAATCAATCGCGTATCAGTTGATTGTTTTTCAATTGGTGTGACAAGGTTGGCCTTTTCTTTTTTTTTTCCCAATATAAATATATTTTTCCCCCGAAGACAGTAATTTCTTTGTATATTTTTATCTTCGAATTACTTGCGGTTTTTTCCCTTACCTTAAGTGCTATTATTCAATAAGTTGTTTAATATATATATATATATATTCGAGCGTCCTACGTGTCTAGCCACACTGAAGAGTTCGGATAGAACGAAACAGTCTGTCTGTGGATGACAATATATATATATATATACATGGGAACTTCTTGTGGCGTTGTGGCTAACGAGCCAGATTGCGACATCGTAGTCTGTAATAATATGCAAACATTTAACAACATGACTGATCTGGGGGAGCCCTCGTTGTGTAATGGATAACGTGCTGGACTGTGACATTGGAGTAAGCGAGTTCGAACTCCAGTCGCGCTATTACGTTCACTTTCGAACTAATACACTTGAGAAAGGTAGAAACCCCCTTACCCCCTCCAGCTATTGGTTAAATAGCACCGCTACTGTTCTTTAGTAGGGATAACTTTGGCATTAAACAACCCACGAAGGTTGATATGACATTAAACCAAGACACCAAACCCAATCATAATTGATCTAGGAGAATTATGGACAGGTCATGCCGAAAGCATCGGTTCCTGTCAGATCACTGAAGTTAAGCATCGATGAGCTTGTTCAGTTCAGAGATGGGTGACCACTTGTATTATTTGCATGGTTATGCTGAGGAAGAGATAAGGATAAGGTGATAAAGAGTAAAGAAATAGAATGATCATATTTACCCAACCCCTCCGCTCGGGCAGGATATGACACAAGGTCAATATTTTTAAGCGGAGTTTAACAGGTTTGAATTCAGAGTTTTCCTTCTCCTAGACTAGTTGCCTCACCAAGGCTGAAGAACCTAGTCTGTCCTACTATTTACCCATAGCTGGAGGGAGAATAATTGGATTCATACCTTTCCCAAGGGTATTAGTGCTATGTGAAATGCAATCAGTTAGGTCCAGGATTTGAACTCGTGTCGCCGTGTCCATATCCATAAAGAAATGAATGATAGACAACAAGGAAAAAGGTGCATTCATGAAACTTATAGAAAAGGCAATTCATATAGAATGAATGACAATTTCACTAAGAGTCCTGTTTGGTGTTTAATATTATACGTATTTTCTGGACGAACAATAGAAGAAAAGAAAGAGAAATTTGGTGCTCAGCGCTTCAGCTTCAAACGTGTGACACAGACAGGAAGTAGCTGTAGTAGGCGGCTGGCTTCTCTTTAGCTGCATGGAGGGTATGTACAAGCGTTCTCTTTTTGGATCTGTTGCATATAGGAGCCGGTACAGGATAAAGCCACCATGAGAGGTCAATATACGATACTGGTGTGGTGTATAACGACGTAAGGTCTGTTGAACGTAGGAAGGGATGGTATGGCTGCGTAAATCTCTTGCGCTGCACCTGTTTACGTGAGAAGGGTGGAGCTGGAAACAGGATTGGACCGCTGAGAGGGTAACTTCGCCGCATTTATTTGCAATTGGTAAGACGCCCGTGGAGTTACTGAGTTGTACATTGGTGCAGTCAGGACTTGTGTGGAGCTCAATCTGTGAACGAACCGCGAATTTTTTATAGTCGTATTCGAGAAATATTGTGCTGGATGAAGTTTTCCGTAAGTGGTTTGTGTGTCTGTTAGTGTGCTGAACTGACCTCTGCTAATAAGGAGAGGTACACTACATTGGTGGAACAGTGACCAATTATGTTTATTACGACTAAACGGTAGGTTTGGGATCGGTTTCTGCGGTGGTTGGTCATAGTCGGTCGAAACTGCTTGACGCAACTGCCGGGTAAGCTCGGCAGCCGCGTCTCGCGGGCAAGACTGACCCACTCCTCGAGCCTCAGGGGGCCGTCCCCCCAGGCTATCTGGTGGTACCATTCCGTGCTAGAATGGACCTGGAGCGATGGCAATGAAGGAGTACTCTGCATTCTCTAAAGCTCCAGCATTTCTGGAACCTTATAATCAGATTGTTTAGTTTCATATCGAGGACACTCGTTAGCCGAGTCTTACCCTTCCCCCTCAGCAGAGATGCTGTCTGTGTATTCTGCAAACCCAGGCAACTGGGCCACACAACTTCCACTAGAGATTTGCTCATTGCGGTGAAGGCTTGTTTAGGACCAGTCACACTTTTAGGATGAACTTGTAGCAGAAAGAACTTCGTATTTTTGTTTGGCGCGTAAATTAATTTGACCGTTATGGTCGTCACATATTTTCACCCAATGAGGACGACTTATCCTATTCAGCCCGGACCATTTTCTCGGAAAATATAAAAATGGTGAAAGCCCGCCAAACTATCTCTTCCTCAGAACCTTTCGAACAGGGCTGACGTACTTTCTGGCCGCTCCCTTCATAGCAGCAGAATCACAACACCATGAGAAAAGCCGTCTAATTTATGGACCTTTTCAGTCTACCTTCTTAGACCAAGGGTTCCCAGTTGAACATGAATTAGATGCATGTAATCTGCCACACACAGGGACACCTTTATGTCGCCTCTAACTTTTGTCTACAGCGACGCGCAATATTCGCTCAGACATCCAGCTACCTCATTCCTGGGCAACCTTCTCTGGAGACTTTCATGCCTCTCTCCGACAGCAACCAGGACCACACATTTATGGGTAACTACATCATTCCTGTCCTTAAACAGCAAACACGACTTTTGCTACGTCTACAGCGACGTACATTTCTCTCAGACATTCAGCATTGCCTTGATTGTAGCGACGCACATTCCGCTCAGGCATTTAGCTGCTATAATTCCTTCTCAACTCAATAACTATTTCCTTCCTTCCATCCTTCCTTCCTTCCTACGAGACTTGCAGCATAAAGGTACCCTTTATTCTGGCTGCCATTAAACCTTCTTGAAAACTTTTCTATATCTTGAATCAACTCATTTATTTTCCTTCAAATATAGCGAGGAACTAACTTAGCAATATTCCTCGCTAAACACTGATAACAGAAGAATGGTACATTAGTAGTACAAGAGGTTCTGCCAACACAACTTCTTAGGTTTTAAATTTAATTTTTTTTCTTTTCCTTTTCCGATCTAAAAGAAGGAAAAATCTAAAGAACCCTGTTTACTTTACCTGCTCATATAATAACGATTGTTAAAAGCAATAAAGGTAAAAATCTTTTAACACAACAATTGTTTAGGAACATTTTTTGTTGTTTTCGTTAAAATACTTCGGCAGTTGTACCTCTGCAGGTCTCTATGGCATTTTCTAACCTTCGAAATACAATAAAAACCAAATTTTGGCTGGAGGGTACAGTGGCCAAAACGTTGTATTAAAGACAAGGACAGTGGTCCGAAAGAATCCATGTCTAAGAAATTCAAACCTTGTCAGAATATTAGGAGAAAGCTTAGTTTTAAAAACCTGAAAGTGAACTTAATTTTAGTATTAATCATAAGGATTTTGTGGTGGGTCTGCCTCAGCGGGGTAAAAAAAATCGATTGCTCCTCCCATTTGTAACGAATAATAAACATGTAGATATATATGCCCGCCTTCGCAAGTATTCTTATCTCACGATCTGATCTGCAAGAACATATGTTTATTCAAAAACACACGTGTAAAGTCTCATTACGAAATAGATACTCAGGGTGATATTTTACTAAAAAAAAAAAATCATTATTGTTTTGAAGTATTATAATTTACTGTAGATGAATTAGGAAAAATGATGGGGTAAGTTCTCAATGTTTGGGGTTAGCTGTTAAAAACAGCTTTATCTTTTAATTTATTTTTTTGGTAAAATTTATTTGTAAATTTCTTGGGCAATACTTGGAAGACTATATCTTCCATGTATTAGGACAAATTTGATACTTCCTTTTCTGGGTGGTCTATATTGGGGCTCTTTTTGTTTTTGTTAGTGATGTTGTATTTTGAGAACAAGATGAAAGTTATTTTATATATGGAAGACAACGCCAACTTTTGTTTATTCTTGTTATTAATTTTCTTCCTATTACATTTTATTTTACTCCTTTTCTACTCGGTGTTGTTACTCTTCTTACTTTAATGTCTATGTAAAAAAAAAAAATTCTTAGTTTCGAAGGGTTAAGATCAGGTGACAGCAAGTCTCATTAGAATTTTAAAATTTCTCTACGTGGTCTTAACTTTAGGATTTCGGTGCGTTCTAAATGCCCAGTATATATAATTAAGATATTTTTAAAATACATATTCCAAAGTATGAAGTTAAAGTTAATGTATATCAATAAACTGTTTGATATCTCCACGAAGTCGAGACTTAATAATAATATCAGTTATTGTGTAGTGATTTGAAAAAGAAAAATCAAATATATTATATAAGAACAAGTTCAAAATGTGCAGAAGTTCCCAGAAGCCCCTGACGGTAAGTTTGAACTGCGCATGCCTGAAAACGAACCAAAGGGCACGAGAAGGAAACTCATTCTCTTTCAGCAGTGACCGTTGGATTGGAAACATTTATTTTCTCCGGCTGCTTGTGGAAAAGCACGTGTCTGCTTTGCGGCACGCTGGTTCACTCTTTCACCAGTTGCAATCGTCTTTGCTAACAGCTGCCACTATTAAAAGTACCCAATGGATTTACCACCTACGACTAAAAACACCGAAATTGGAAATATCAACCCCGAAAACAACTAGCATAGCAAGTTAGACTAGCAAGCCTTCCCGAGTGAGTTCGAGTCTCTTTGGATGCTCCCTTCATGCAGCCTTGTACCACATCTAAGTAAAAAGCTTGGAAAATTACAACAAATAAATCTATAATGAAAATATATGAAAATCGTTCTTTACTCAAATGTTTACTTAAAAGTGTCGAAACTGAAGTTATTTCAACTAAGACAGAAATGAATAATTTTAACAACTTTTCTGGGAGATGCAACCATTTCATTTGTATTCAGGAAGAATTTCCTCACCTACAGAATGGTTGTTGAACCCAGAAATGAATTTAAAATTAAAAAGATATCTCCTCTCTCCGCTTACTTCCTTTTCTTCCTTTACAGCCCTTACAGAAAAGAAGACGTCAGCAAATTAAGATAGGGTAAAAAGAAACTAATGGAGTCAGATATCAAAAAACAAAAAAATAAATTAAAAAAAAAAAACAAGCAAAAAACCCCAAAGACCAAATTTTCTGTAGTCCCATAAATAAGTGTTTAGCGAGGGTTGAGTTCGAACTCGCTTATTTCAGTACTGTAGTACATCACTTTTACCATTATACAATGCGAACTCACTTTTAATTAAACAAAAATATCAAAACTGTCATTTACTCAAATAATTGCTAAAAAAGTATCGAAAACGAAGCCGTATTCACCAAGATAAAAATAAACAATGAATCAATCTTTATTTTTTTCCCAAATACTTCCCTTGGCATTCAACATACTTATTTCTGTGAGTTTTCCACAGAAAATCCCTTTCTTGAAGTTATTTTTCCTCTTCAGCCAGAGTGTCATGTTGATAATAAATCTATAATGAAAATATATGAAAATCGTTCTTTACTCAAATGTTTACTTAAAAGTGTCGAAACTGAAGTTATTTCAACTAAGGCAAAAATGAATAATGAATGAAAAAAAAAAACTTCTCTTGTTATTAAACACACTAATTACAATGAGTCTGCCATTTATGGAAACACAAATGAAACTTCTTTTTAATATAGTGTGAACTTGTGTTGCCTTATATATGCTGGACACAGCTGGAGAAATCGGGACGAACTCATAAGTGACATACTCCTGTGGACCCCTTCACATGGACAAGCTAGATCCTACATACAACAGCTCTCTGCCGATACAGGATGCAGCCTTGAAGACCTACCGGGAGCGATGGACGATAGAGATGGGTGGCGAGAGAGGGTCTGGGAGATCCGCGCTGACGGCGCGACATGATGATGATGATGATGATGATTTCTTTTAATGTTCTCTACGCCTTCAAATCTTACCTTTGAGATAAATTTTCAACTTAAGAAACAAGATAACGTCACGCATATCGAGATGTGATGAGTATGGACGGTGTTGCACTTACAGAAACTTGTGTTCTGTACCGAAAAAAATTTATTGCATTTCAGGATGGCACGTTGCGTGTCCCTTTTTTTTTTTTTTTTTTAAATATTCGTTTTGTTTGAACCCTTTTCTTTGGGCTGAATGCCTTTTAAATCTCTGGCATAAGGCCTTTACTTCGTACCGTGGCACGAAAATACGCCGAAGGAAAAGGTTTCCATGGCTGACTCCATATGCGGGTCGACCACGTGGAAATAGCCCCTTCTGCTTCATTTTATACTTTTCAGCTGGTGAAGAGAGCTGGTGCCTACTACGATGGATATAGAACATGAGTCTGGCAGGTAGCTAAAGTAAATACACTTTTGGACTTCAAATTCAACTTTGAAAAGTTGAATTCGCCTCCTCTTTTACTTCTCAGCAGGCGAAGAGAGCTGGTGCCTACTAAGATGGCTGTAGGATTTAACTTTGGCAAGTAGCTCGGATGTATATGCACTTTTGGATTTTGTGGTTCAATTTCGTAAAGTTAACTTCGCTTATTCGCCCTAATTTGCGACATATGCCTGGGAGAAATTATGTGCTAAAGCATAGTCTAGAGGTAAAGGTATTTCAAACACGCAACCCTTTATACCTGTTTTCCAACCAAGGTTCCAGAAGTGAAACAGAAGAATCTTTTGAAGTGATAGAGAGCGGTCTGAAAGAAGCCATTAGCAACTACGTACTTTGCAGTCTACTAAAGAAAATTACAGTTTCTGGGGAGAGTGTAGGGAACGAATAAATAAATAAAAAAATTTTAAAATTAAATTTAGAAAAAAAAATAAATAAAAAGAAAACTTTTAAATTTGCCGAAAACTCCCAGAGGTCCATAACAGGAAAAGGGGATGATGCATGCGTAAAAAGAAAAAAAGGCATCTTCCTCTTGACAAAGGGGACGAGTCATTCTCTCTCTTTCAGGCAGGGTCCGTCGAACCAACAACACCATTTTGCTGTCGGGTGTTTTGGGCACCACGCGTGCGTCTTTGGACGTTGCGTCGGTTGGTCCCTTCACATGTAGCAGCACTTTCTCGGCCAACATGATGCTGAGATATACAAGACCCACAACTGAACTATAAGCTAATTCTTTACCGGACTTTGACAAACTTCCAAAAGGAAACTAACCCTTATGGAAGCCCGAAATACCAAATGCGGACCATACATACATGAAACAAATTAACATATATTTCGACACCTTAACTGGGGAATTCAACCATTTTAATCTATTCAGGAAAAATTCCCTCATCCACGGAATGGTTGTTGAACCCAGTAAATAAAGGAAAGTATAAAAGAAACGTCTTCGTCTCTTATCTGTTTCTATCTTTTCTTTTTGTATATTTCTTTTGGGACTTTCTTTGGGCAAGGCATTGCACCGGCTAGTCAACGTGGGGTAAAATAATATAACCAACATATGGAGTCAGATATCTTACGGCAACACAGCCTTGCCCTTAGCCCCTGACCTTCAAACCTAAAACTCCACAAGAGATACTTGACTGAGTCTTGAAACCTTTACACGGGAAACGCAGCACGAGGACAGTTTTTATTTACTTCTGTTGAAGCCTTTTAAAGTTTCAAGCGAGAGAAACTCGACAAAGGCTTGAAGCGTTCACATAAAGTTGAACCTCGTCTCTTAATTTGCATTGTTCAAACTTTCTCGTGGGTCAAATTGTTGGTAAAAATCCTATGTTTGAGTGGGTTTTTTTTTCTTTCCTTCTCCATTGTACAAATTTTCTTGTAGGTTATTTCGTTTATAGAAATCCATATTCGAGTTACTGTTTTCTTGTATTGTTCTAACTTGTTACTGGGCGCCTAGAATTTGAAATAGGAAAATAGGAAATATAGGCAACTTTGTGAAGAATCACATCTCGGGGTGATTCTTGTAAATAAATAATAACCAAACAAGACCATTTATGTTTTCTTCTTGTTCTTCCCCTCCCCATTTTCTTTCAGACGTGGGTTTAAAGTCGAATTTATCTGAAAGAGGATTAATTTCCGACAATTTCGTTTAAAATGTATCGAGAATTCTTTTATATCTAAAAAGAAAAATAAATTGCCACTGACGCATCTAGATTTCATCTTGACATTGTCACTTTATTATATAATTTTATAAGCTGCGCACACGTCTTCATTAAAAATTTAAAATATAAACCAAATTAAAAGCATCAATGTGATACTTTTTTGATCCTGTTTCATAAATCAAATAATTTTTTGCGTATTTATTTCTATTTCATATTGCATTTCATACATATGCTGCAGTTAAAAACAAAAAAAATTGAAAATCATTTTACATGAACGCATATATGAAGCGTTAATTCACTGATGTTAGATTTTAATTAATTGATGTAATAGTGACGTCATGAAACCACCAACCTCCCAAAAAACCCAAAACAAGCAACAGAAACAAAATAAAACAAAACAAAAAAAAAAAACAAACAACAAACAACAACAACCAAACAAACAAAAAACAAAAAACAAAAAAAAACCCCAACAAAGCAAAACAAAAAACAGCAAACAGTTTGAGTGTTTTCGTGATTGGTTTGTTTTGTTTAATGGTATGTAACGCTTTGTTGGTTGTTTGGTTTAATGGTATGTCATCCTTTGATGGTTGTTTTGTTTAATGGTATGTAACGCTTTGATGGATGTTTGGTTTAATGGTATGTGATCCGTTGATGGTTGTTTGGTTTAATGGTATGTAACGTTTTGATGGTTGTTTGATTTAATGGTATGTGATCCTTTGATGGTTGTTTGGTTTAATGGTATGTAACGTTTTGATGGTTGTTTGGTTTAATGGTATGTGATCCTTTGATGGTTGTTTTGTTTAATGGTATGTAACGCTTTGATGGTTGTTTGGTTTAATGGTATGTGATCCTTTGATGGTTGTTTGGTTTAATGGTATGTAACGTTTTGATGGTTGTTTGGTTTAATGGTATATGACCCTTTGATCGTTGTTTGGTTTAATGGTATATGACCTTTTCATGGTTATTTGGTTTAATCGTATGTGATCCTTTGATGGTTGTTTGGTTTAATGGTATATGAACCTTTGATGGTTGTTTGGTTTAATGGTATATAACTATTTGATGGTTATTTGGTTTAATGGCATGTACCCAGATTAAAAAACCAGTCTGACCTACTAGTTACATATTGCTGGAGGGAGAATAAGAGGATTCATATCTTTCCGGTGGTTTTTGGCACTATGTGAAATGCAAGCAACTACGTCCAGGATTTGAATTCGTATTACCGTGTCCGTTTCTTACGTCGGTTGCTATTCCACCACGAGCGTCCATTATATATATCCGTCACGAGCAACGTGTATAAGACGCAATTTGAATTTTTAAGGGGAGTAAAGCTGGTTTGATTGTTTATGACCTTTCCTCTCCTTGACTGGTTGACTTATTAAGGATAAAGGGCCCAGTCTGTCCAGTTATTTACCCGTAGCTGAAGGCAGTGAAGAGATGGATTCATGCATTTCAAAAAAGTACTAATATGAAGTGAAACCTAAACAGTCTCGTCTAGGATTTGAACTGGTGTATCTGATTCCATTTCCTATGAAAATTTTCACAGCGTTTTTTCCTTCATTTTTTTAAATCTCGAGATAACACGCACTTGAATAAGATCATCAGGCGTCGCTTGGGTATTATGTTCAGCGTCTTCTAAATTATCTCGGAATATTGGGATGTCTTAAAGAAGGACACATTCACTTCTCTTGACACGTTTCTAAATTTCATAGACATAAGTTCTACTTGGAATCCCACACCAAATTTTTCTCCCGAAAATTTAGCTTTATGTTTCCTTTGTTATAATCTCCGATTAAATACTTGACCTCACTATTCTATTTGAGTAAATGAGAATGTCGTTTAGCCTTTTCTCGCGAGAAACGGAGTATTACGTCTCAATTCTTTTTAGGAGCGACCATTGCATTAAAAACTTTATAAAGTAGATAATCCCATGATTTTGTTTCAGATGTTGCCGTTTAGTTGTTGGTATGATTATTAGGTTTCATTCGTCATTCAGGTTGTTGTTTTCAGCTTCGGGTGTTAGTAAAATAACAATTTGGTTGAGTCATTCTTTGGTCTTCCTCAAATGTGCGTTGAATCCTGCCTTTAGAATTCGCTTAGCGTTTTTTCTTGTTTCTTCATTCTTTTCATCTCTTTAATCGAGACTTATAAATCCAACAGAATCGCGTGACGGTGTGTTAAGGTTTCATTACCAATACTGAAAACGAGAGAAAGAACCAGATTGACATTCATTCGTTGGAAATGGAGACGGCGACACGAGTTCAAATCCTGGACGAAGCTAATTGCATTTCACACAGCACTAATACGCTTGGAAAAGGCATGAATCTAAGTATTCTTACTCCAGGTATAGGTAAATAGTAGAGCAGACAGAGTTCTTTAGCCTTGGTTAGGCAACCTGTCGAGGAAAAGGAAAACTCTGAATACAAACCTGTTAAACCCCGTTAGAAATTGACCCTGTGTAACATCCTACCTGAACAGGAGTGGGTTAAATAAATGGAAAGCAGAGAATATAAACTTAAACCGGAGGCACATTACAAAATAAAAGATCTCAGAGAACACAATTGGTTTAATCCTTAAAATCCGAGCGGCCGGTATTTGTACTGCTACCTAAAAGTACACACAGCCAATTTTAACAGTGTTGTAGTGTGGATGGTTTCGATTCCTCCCCTGATCACCCAGTTACTTTTCCAGGTTCTTGTAGACTGCTCAGAGAGCTCCAATTTTTTGCGTATTTATTTCTATTTCATATTGCATTTCATACATATGCTGCAGTTAAAAACAAAAACAAAGAAATTGAAAATCATTGTACATGAACGCATATATGAAGCGTTAATTCACTGATTTCAGGTTCTTGTCGACTGCTCAAAGAGCGCCAATTTCGATAGCTGTTACCGTCACCTTCATGTCTTACAAATTTTTCTGGTTTCTGGCAAAGTTCAAGTATTTGTCGAGTTTTTCCATTACATTTACTGTCACATTGTGGTCTTCTGGAACTGTAAAATCCACTGGATGACCAGTTATTTTTAGTTGTTAATTAATACTTAATCTTGCTTGGATTGGGTGAATCGTTTGGATCTTAAAGATCCGGTAAATTTTATGCACTTCATTTTCAAGGAATATTTACTTTGCCTCCCACCAGGCAGGATTTGACACAAGGTCTTTTTTATTGTGGAAATTTAGGAGAGAGGAGGTTGAACTGGTGCCGAGATTCGTGCCCTGTTGGACAATGCCGGTCATAGGATCGCTAGGTGCAATATAAACTATGTTAGCCTTTGCTAAGTTTCCCGGAACGTATACCAGGTGACCTTGTTGGTCATAGATTCACTAGACCCGAAGGTCAAGTGCGCTTCATTTTCTTGGACGGATTCTGTTATGTGCATATACCATTTGTCGGTATGGTCAAATTTTAAACTTTTGTACAATTTCCAGTAGATTACCTTTCCCACCCAGTTGTGCCTAGTTTTGAATTTCTTTAGTGCCAGTTTGCTGTTTTCCTATGTAATACTATTGTTTCATCTCAATCACTACAGAACCAATTCTGAGTGACATCAAGTCTCCTCAAGTCTTAAGGACTCTTCTTAGTATTCTGGCCGATGTGAAGAATACTGTTGTTTGGATTGTCTCGGTTCATCCCCCAATTTCCATCTCTTCCAGCTTCCTTACCAAACCTTTGAAGACCGTTCTGAGCACACCAATTTAAATTCGTATCACATCACTTTCATATTCCATAACTCTACTGATAGTCTTTCACTAGAGTTTGAGTGACAGCAAGTCTCCTCAAGTCTCCAGGACTCTTCTCAGTATTCTGGCCGTTTTCAATAATTTAGTTGTTGGGATGGTCTCCGCTCGTCCGCCAACTTCCAAGTCTTCCAGTCCCTTTACTAGTCCTTTAGTTACTGTTCCAAACGCACCAATTACAATTGGTATAATTGTCACCTGCATGTTCCACAGTTTTTTCAATTCTCTAGCAAGGTCGAGGTACTTATCCTTCTTTTCAGATTCTTTCAGTTTTATTCTGTGGTCAGCCGGGACAGCAAAGTCGACAATTTTGCAAGTTATCTTCTTTTTGTTGATTATTATTAGGTCTGGTCTTCTGGCCGAGATTAGATGATCCGTGTGTATGTCAAAATCCCATAGGAGTTTATGTGTGTTATTTCCTAAGACAGGTTCTGGGTTGTGCATATACCATTTGTTTGTGTGCTGAAATTTAAATTGTTTGCACATCTCCCAGTGGATCACCTTGCAGACCCAGTCATGTCTTGTCTTATATTCCTTCTGTGCTAACTTGCTGCATTCGCTTATTATGTGATTGATGGTTTCATCTCTGTCACCGCATAGCCTACATTTGCTATTTTGTTGCGTCTTATCTATTCTCGCTTTGATATGATTGGTTCTTATGGCGTTGTTTTGTACTGCAATTAGGAGAGATTCTGTTTCTCTCTTAAAGTTTCCTTTTCTTAGCCATGTCCAGGTTTTGTCGTGTGAAATGTTCTTTATCAGTCGTTTAAAACGTCCATAGAGTTGTTTTCCTTCCCATTTTTGTTTCCTAGTTATTGTTATTCTGTTGTCTATCGTGTTATCAGTATCGTTTCTGATGGTTGTAATGAGTCCTCCATCATGTTTTTGTATATAGTATTCGAGTCGTTGTATCGATGCGTCAACGCTGTCTTCAATGCTGGCAAGTCCTCTTCCTTCCTCTTTTCTTGAAACATATAGTCTGTCAACATCGTCTCTGGGATGCATTGTCATTAGCTTTCTTGTTCTTTGGTCCATTTGTCTGAGTTCGTCTCTGGTCCATTTGAGAAAGGGTCCGAAATATCTAACGAGTGGTGCAGCCCAGGTATTTATTCCTTTGATAAGGTTTCTGTTAGAGAGTTTTGTCTCCAGTAGTTTTCTTGTTCTCCTGAGATATTCTTTTTGAATTTTGTCTTTCGTTTCCACTTGTTTGATGGTGTCAGCCTCCAAGATGCCCAAGTATTTGTAGGTTTCGTTTTCTGCAAGTGTTTTAATCTTGTCTTGATTTGGTAGTTCCATTCCGTCAGTTAGATGTCGTTTGCCACATTTCATTACAAGCATTGCACATTTTTCTATGCCAAATTCCACTCCTATATCCTGACTGTATATTCTAACTGCGTGTATTAGAGTTTCCAGTTCGTCTTCTTCTATTATTATTATTATTATTATTATTATTATTATTATTATTATTTACTCCTTGTGAGTTTTTCACACCAGAGTTAGTTGGTAGAATTTACCTGAGTCTGAGTGACAGCAAGTCTCCTTAGGTCTTCAGGAGTATTCTACCTGAGTATTCTACCTAATCTTAACAATGTTGTAGTCAGGATGGTCTCAATTCTTCCTCTGATTTCCAATTCCCCGAGACTTTTTTCCAAGCCTTTGGATAACGTCCAAAGCATACCAACGCCATCATCTTCATGTTCCACAGTTTTCAGCTCCCTTGCAAGGATCAGGTTTTTGTAGATCTTTTTGCTTTCTTTTATTTTCACTCTGTGATCTACCGGAACAGCTGAATCCACCAGGTGACAAGTTCTTTTTTTTTGTTGATAATCAATACAAGGTCTAGTCTTCTGGCAGGGATAAGGTGATTCGTTGGTCTGTCAAAATCCAAGAGAATTTTATGCGTCTCATTCTCTTGGACAGGTTCTGGTTTTTGCATGTATCATTTGGTAGTTTGGTCAAATTTTAAATTTTTTGCACAATTTCCACTAGTTTATCTTTCCCGACCAGTCGTGTCTAGTCTTGTACTCTTTTTGTGCTAGTGTGCTGAATTTGCTTATTATGTGCTTCTCTTTCTCCACTTAACCTACTTAATTAATTTTGGTCTTTATAGCATCGTTTTTTGGTGTTATTAAAAGGAACTCAGTTTCTCTTTTGATGTTTCCCTTTCTTAGCCATGTTTAGGTCTTCTCGCATGCAATCTCACCAGTTTATCTCTTGAAATATTCATTCAGTCATCTTCCTTCCCATTTCTACTATCTAGTTTTTATTGTTTTTCTCTTTGCCCTGTAAAATATGATTTTTAAAACGATTTTCTGTTTGTTCTGTCTGATCATTAATCACATGATACGTGAATGTAGCAAACTAGCACAAAAGGAGTACAAGACTAGACACGACTGGGCGGAGAAATTGGTCCACTGGGAATTGTGCAAGAAATTAAAATTTGACCATACGAACAAATGGTATATGCACAAACCTGAATCCGTCCTGATGAATAAGACACACGAAATTCTCTGGGATTTTGAGATACAAACAGATCACTTAATCAGAAGACCAAACCTATTAATAGTTAACAATAGTTAAAAAAAAGAAAAAGAAAAAAGGGAACATGTTAATGAGTGGACTTTGATGTCCGGGCGGATCACTGAGCCAAAATCAAAGAAAACGAAAAGAGAGAACAAAACTATATCCGTGTCAGAGAACTGAAAAAGGTTTGGAACATGAAGGCGACGGTGATACAAATTGTAATTGGTGCACTTGGACCATAATATATATGTATAAACGTTGGCATTGAATAACCTACAATAGTGGATATGCCATAAAACCCAACCCAACCAAATCTTATATATTTAATATATATGCATATAGAGGATTTGGCATTAAATAACCTACAATGGTTGATATGCCATAAAACCCAACCAAACCAAATCTTATATATTTAATATATATGTATAAAGAGGATTTGGCATTAAATAACCTACAATGGTTGATATGCCATAAAACACAACCAAACCAAATCTTATATATTTAATATATATATGTATAAAGAGCATTTGGCATTAAATAACCTACAATGGTTGATATGCCATAAAACACAAGCAACCATCTACTCAGACTCCAGTGAATGACCAACTAGCAAACGTCGGTGTAAAAAACTCGCCGTAAGTGTTATAATAATAATAATAATAATAATAATAATGGTCAGGCGGATACAAAGTTCATAAATCGCAAGGAAAAATCAACTACCTAAATATACATAGAAGACATCCAAGTGTTTGCCAAAATGAGAAAGATTTGGAAACTCTAATAGACGCAGTGGGGATGGAATTTGGCAAAGGCAAATATGCTATGCTAAAAATGAAAAGAGGAAAACGACATAGGACGGAAGGAATAGAACTCCCAAATGAAGACAAAATCAGAAAGCCCGGAGAAAAGAAAACCTACAAATATTTAAAAATACTGGAAACGAACACCATCAAACATGCGGAGATGAAAGAAAAAAAAATCGGAAAGAATAGCTCAAGAGAACGAGAAAACTACCCGAAACCAAACTACCTGGCTGAAATCTAATCAAAGGGATAAATACCTGGGCTGTCTCCCTCGTAAGATACTCGGGATCATTCTTAGAGTGGACCAGAGAAGAACTTTGATAAATGGACCAGAGAACAAGAAAACTAATGACGATGCATAAGACCTTACACCCCATTGATGACGTTGACCGACTGTTTGTGCCAAGAAAAGGAGGAGGATTTGCCAGTATTCAAGATAGCGTCGATGCATCGATACAACGGCTCAAAAAAACGCGGAGGAAGACTGATTACAGCGACCAGATATAATACAAAAATAATCAGAAAACAAAAATGGGAAGAAAAAACAGCAGAATAGACATTTCAAGCGACAAACAAGCGAAATCTCACACGAGAAAACTTGGACATGGCTAAGAAAGGAAACCTTAAGAGATAAACTGAATCTCTTCTGATAGCAGAATAAAACAACGCCATAAGGATTAACTAAGAATAGACAAGACGTAACAAAGTAGCAGATGTAGGTTATATGATGACAGAGACGAAACGATTAATAAGATAATAAGCGAATGCTGTAAATTAGCGCAAAGAGAGTATAATACTAGACACGATTGTGTGGACAAGGTGATCCACTGGGAATTGTGCAAGAAGTTTAAATTCGACCATACGAATAAATGGTATATACACAACTCAGAATCCGTCCTAGAAAATGAGACGCACGAAATTCTCGAGATTTTGAGATACAAACGGATAATCTAATCTCGACTAGACGAGCAGACTTAGAGATATTCAACAACAACAGGAAAAAAATAAAAGAATAACAAAATAAAAAAAATAAAAGAGAACCTGCCGAACAGTGGACTTTGCTGTTCCGACTGTCACAGGATAAAACGGAAGGAAAGCGAAAAGAGGGATAAATACTTAGATCATGCTAGAGAACTGAAAAAACCTGTTGAACAGGAAGGTGACGGTGATACCAATTGTAATTGGTGTACTCAGTACAGTTACCAAAGGGACTGGATGAGTTAAAGACTATCCAAATTGTTGGGATTGGCCAGAATACTGAGAAAAGTCCTGGAGACTTGAGAAGACTTACTGTCACTCAGACTCCGATGAAAAACCATCTACTAACGCTGGTGTGAAGGACTCTCAAATGACTACAATAATGTCTGATAATGGTTCATATAATAAGTCAAAAAAGCAACAATAAAAAAAAAACATTTGTATCCATTGAATAAAAGTAATTTTTCTGGCAGAACCTTTTACCTCCAAAGATCCTTCTTTGAAAGAAAAAGTATTTCTTGGCTCTTGAAGGAGGAATTATTATCTGGGATACATTAGATTAGATTAGATGAGAGAGAGAGAGAGAGAGAGTGAATAAAAATATATATTTGCTTATTGGACCACTTTTTGGCCGGAAGTGTCTGTGTTTGAACACTCACATACACACACATACATTCTCACCTGTATATGTATATATATATATATACACTGACACAAATCATATCAAAGATTACACGTGCATACATCCATACACACATGTATATATTCATGTACACACAAATGTATATATCCACACACACACACACACACGCACACACAGGGATTGCAATGGGTAAATTGTCACTATTCCAGTTTATTAATTTCGAGTATGAGTTTTGTTTTGTTTCAGGTTTTATTCCCTGCTCTGCAAACTAAAATCAGTTGGGCACAGTGAGAAGATCAGCACCATGGCACTATTCTTTCATCAAGAAATTTGGAAACGGCATGCCGTACTGCCTCCCATTCACGCTGGATGCTCTAATACGAAAATTTCAGAGTGTTTGTGTGTTTGTTTTATTTATGCATAGCAATACTTGGAACCATTTAACTGTGTGCAACAAATGATCAATAGTAAATAGAATTATTTGTATTTGATAGAAATACTAGGAACCATTAAGTGTGTGCAAAAGAATGAGCTAAAGCTTCAAAATGTGTTTATAAATCATATATATATATAATATATATGTGTAAAGAGGATTTGGCATTACATAACCTGCAATGGTTGATATGCCATAAAACCAAATCATATATATTCAATATTTATGTATAAAGAGTATTTGGCATTAAATAACCTACAATGGTTGATATGTCATAAAACCGAATCATATATATCCAACATTCTTGTATAAAGAGAATTTGGCATTAAATAACCTGCAATAGTTGATATACAATAAACCCAACCGCTGCAAACCAAACCACTCGGCACAGCAAGCATTAATGTCTTGTTGACAGATGCAAGCTTATATAAAATACATATGTGCATGAAAAAAATCAACAAAAACCCAAATAATAAAGAAAATAAAGAAAATCATAGCAAGATGCATACAAACAGGAATACAAACTTTTCCTTTTCACTTACATGAGCATACACACGTACGGGATAACATGACAAGATGTATACAGACAAACATACCCTCTCTTGGACACACACACACGCACACACACACACACACACGTATATACATGAGAAGATGCATACAAATGATGCTCCCTTTCTTTCTTTCTTTCTTTTGTTCACACACACACACACACACACACACGTATATACATGAGAATATGCATACAAATGATGCTCCCTTTCTTTCTTTCTTTCTTTCTTTTGTTCACACACACACACACATAAAAATACGAGAAGATTCATACAAATGATAACCTTTTTTTCTTTCTCTCTCTCTGGTACATAAACACACGCAAACACAAACACAGTGACACACACACACACACACACACACAAATTTTTAGCTCATGCGTACATACATGCACACTTGCAAGTTATCACAATTACTTGACCCACTGTCTATTGACCCTTCAAAACGTAACAAAAGTGGAATTTAAGGGTGTCGAGTAGAATTGAATTAAAGACTCCTCACACGTCACACGGTGATTATGAATTTCGCCATTTTATGAAATTATTAAAAAAACTTTTGGGTGAGGGAGTGGCGGTGGCAGACCCATCAAAAAGTTAAGGGTTGAAGTGAGACACGGGGGATCAGACCCACCGTCCACCCCACAGCGTGACGACAGCTGCCTCCCTTGAACACGAAGAGTTACACAAACGTGCTCACGATTTCACTCTCTGTTTCATTTCATTCTCTTTCATCCTCTACCCTATCACCTTTGTCTCTCTCTCTCTCTCTCTCTCTCTCTCTCTCATTAGTTTTCTTATATTTCCCTGGACTATTTTCTTATAGACCTACTCTCACATTTACTTTCTTTCCCCACCCCTCAGTCAGTTTCTCGCCTATTCTCACACTAATTCTAAAGCGTTCGTTTTGTATTCTACTACATTCTCCTTGAAACAATTACAGTTCCCTATTTGTTCTTTCTTTGTCTTTGCTGGCTTTCGTGTCAACTCAACAGAACCTAATGACGTATTCTTCTTCTTCTTCTTCTTCTTCTTCTTCTTCTTCTTCTTCTTCTTCTTGCCAATAACGTCATTTGACCAAGGTTGGTCAGAGCCGGCCGTTCAGTACGTCATCTGATCTTCGTAATTGTCCACCTTGGAGTCATGATGAAGAAGAGAAAACAAATAAATGGATAAATAAATAAATAAATAATGAAGTAGAAAACGGATTTGAAGTGTGGAGAAAAAAGGCTAGAGGTTATAATTCATCCGGTCATGATAGATCAGAAAAGACATCTTAGAGATAAAAGAAAGGAATGAAAGAAGGAAGGAAGGAAGGAAGGATGAAGGAAAAGACGACTGTAAAAAGAGTGGCTAAGAATGAGAAAGTTATATAAAAAGAAGAGAAAATAAAATAAGAGAGAAAAATTGAAAAGATATAGAAAAAGAAAATGGATGAAAATAAATTTATTTGAAAGAAAAGTGATCACTTATAAAACTGAAAATGAAAAGAAAGATTATCAGAAAGAAGAAAGAAAGAGAGGAAAAGAAAGAAAGAAGAAAGAAAGAGAGGAAAAGAAAGAAAGAAGAAAGAAAGAGAGGAAAAGAAAGAAGGAAAGAAAGAAAGAAAGAAGAAAGAAAGAGAGGAGAAGAAAGAAAGAAAGAACGTTATAAAACAAGTTGAAAGTGAAAGAAGAAATGAAGAAAATTAACGATGATTGATTAAAAATATGAAGAAATAATTAAAAGAAGAAAGTCAAAAAGAAATTAAAGACTTTCGGAAATAAAATAAAACAGACAAGCAAATGATTAAAGAAAGGTGATATCAAACCAGAAAAACAAACAAACAAACAAACAAAAAACAACAACAACAAAACAAAAACAAATAACCAATCAATCAAACAAACAAACTAACCCCCCCCAAAAAAAACAACAAAAGACAAAACATCAAAACAAACCCCTCCTAATAACCCCCCCTGTTGATAGTCGATTAAGAATTAGTTAAGAATTTAAAAAGGTACCCTTGTTTGATTGTTCATTTGTTAAAAATTCCTACTGGCTCCACGGGCCATTGGCCTAATGAATAGAGTATTCGCCAATGGTCCAGGAAACTAGGGTTCAATCCCAGGTCCAGTCATATCTAAGACTCAAAAATGGTACTTGATACCACCTTGCTTAACATTCAGCATTATAAGGTTCGGATCAAGGGTAAAATAGAGTAATCCAGAAAATGGAGTAGCGCCCTTCCCAACACTCCGGTATTGACTACGGTCGCCAACTTTACTTTTATTTAAATATAAAATCTTAGTTTTCACACATTCCAAGGAGAAACGAAAAGACATTCGACAAAGTCCAAAGACTGGAAGCAAATATTAATAAGTATTTATTAACACAGAAGATTCATTCGATATTTTAATGTAGAGTTTATCAAGCAATAAAGAATCCACATTCTTGATACTGAAATATTGTTCGACCGCGAAAAAAAGAACGGACGATGGTGGGTTGAAAAGTTTTTAGCGAAGGAATATATTGTTGTGTGTGTTTGTTACAGTGTTTATATCCTCACTAAATGTTGTTGGAAAATAAATGATAGAGGACGAAGATGTCGTAAGGTTTTTATGATGGTTTTTAATTGCAGTATGGAATAAAGGGTTTACGTTTATGCTGCAAGTCTCGTAGGAAGGAAAGAAGTAAGGAAACGAAATGAAGTTGTTATAGAGTTGAGAAAGCATTTTAGCAGCTAAATGCCGGAGCGAAGATGTGCATCGTTAGGTTAAGGCATTGTTGAATATGTGAGTGAGATATGTCACCATAAGTGTTGCAAAAGTCGTGTTTGCTGGTTGAGGACAAGAACGTTGTAGTCACCCATGAGTTTGTGGTTCTGGTTTTTTCGGGGAGAAGCGTGAATGTCTCCAGAAAATGTTGTCCAGAGATGAAGTAGCTGGATGTCGGAGCGGAATTTTGCTTCGCAGTCGACATAGCCAATACTGGAGGCGACTAAAAGTTGTTGAAAATATGCGTCGACCCTAACGGTCAAATTAATTAACGCGCCAAACAAAAATATGAAATTCTTATGTCACACGTTCATAGGCTGAAAAAGTCATAAGATGACGTCATATCCGGTGCTGATGTCTTTTTTGACGAATGGTATCCAAGCATTACAAAACCAGTGCAAGAAGTGTGTGGACCGCAAGAGAGATTATGTTGAAAAATAGATCTCATTTGGTCAAATTCGATGAGAGTATCTTGGTCGGCTCAAGAACTTGTCTGCCGACTTTCGTTGTACAAGGTTATTTTCGTAGAAGACAAAGACACATCATTCGGATACGGCTATTTCTGGCAAAGTGGATGGGAGACAAAAGGAAAAATGGGACGAAGATTACCAGAGTTTAGAGAGAAGTGGATGGAAAAAAAAAAGATTAAAATAATTTTTAAAAAAATGCGGAAACTCCCAGAAGCCACTGACTGGAAGTAGGGGCGACGCATGCGCAAAGAAAAGGAACTGTCCCGACAAAAGAAAGAAACCCGTTCTCTTTCAGCAGTGACCGTTAGATTGAAAACACTTTTCTTTCTTGCTGCTAGTGGGAGGCCACGAGTCTGTTTTATGCGGCAAACTGGTTTACCTTTTCACTAGTAGCCGCCGCGTCTCTGTTACCAGCAACTTACGACTAAAAACACCGAATAATGGACATACCTACCCGAAAATGACTAACACATTTAACACTTTGTCTGGAAGACGCAACCATTTAATTAGGATTCAGGAATGATTTACTCACCCACAGAATGGTTGTTGAACCCAGAAATAAAGTCAAAGTATAAAAGATATCTTTGCCCCCTTTCTTCTTTTCTTCAGTAATTCCTTTGCAGTCTTCACAGACCAAAAGATGCCAGGCCAATTAAGATGGGGTTAGAAGAAAGCAAATAGAGTTAGATATAAATATCATAACACCAAAACGTCCAACCCAAACGAACAACCACCAAAATATAAATAAACTCCTTAGGGTTTTTTTATAGGAGTCAAAGCGTACGCAGTTATAGACAACGTAGTCGTTTCGCTAACATTCTTATTAATTTGTATAAAATTTTGCTTCTTTTCTTTTCTTTTCTTTTTTTCTTATAATAAAGTAATTAATATATATATGCTGATTAAATTTCTACAGAATATTAATACTGCTAAGGTTCTACAAGCTGTACTAAGTTTATTGGCTGACCAAAATACAGTTGACTGGGGGTGTAGAATATCCCGACTTCATCTGTGAGTGTCCTGATATGACACTAAATAATCTGATGATGAGGTTACAATAATTCTGGAGCGTTGGGGAATTTGGAGAAACCCTTTATTGCTATTGCTCCCAAGTCCACTCTGGCCCGAAGTTGTAGCACCTGATAAGGTTCTATCTATGGGTCAAATTACTCATTTAAAAATGAAATTACCAACAATGTATTTATTTACAGATCACTTCAACTGCGTGCAAACAAATGATTAATAGTAAATAGAATTATTCGTTTAAGATTGAAATACTTGAAACCATTTAGTTGTGTGCAAACAATGACCATAGGCTCGTTAAAAAAAACTTAACAAAATGTCTTTACAAATCATATTTAATATGTGGGAACAAGATTTGGCAATAAATAACCTACAATAGTTGATATTCCGTAAAACCAAATGAAAACTTGGAAAAAGGGATGAACACTCAAGTTCTGGGTTAAATAGTATCACTTCTGTTCTTTTGCAAAGGAGAGCTTTGGCATGAAATAACCCATGAAGGTTGATATGCCATAAAACAAAGAAACTAGATGAAACCTAATACTACTCCTATTAAGTTTTTTTTTTTTTACATAATCCCCAACGAACTCATAAGGACGAACACATAATCGACGTTCTCTCATGGACTCTCACTCATGTGCCAGTGTTGGCCGACCAACCAGTTCTTACATGCATTAGTTTTGTGCGGACACCATATGCTGTCTAGAAAATCTACCAATAATGATGGATAATAGGGACGGATGGTGAAAAGGTGTTAGGGAACTCCGTGCTGTAAGTGCGACTTGATGATGATTATGGGTCAAATAGATTTGTTTAAAATAATGTTTAAAATGATTTTGAACAACATTGATGCATTGGCTCTTAAAACATTGATATGGTAACTCTATACAATTGTGTATGAATTATCAGTCTTGGCTAGCAGGTTGGTTTCACGGCACGTCAACCCTTGTTGGGTTATTTTATGCCGATCTCCAATTATATACGGTACAAAAATACATCTTCACCTCACCATCATTTTAAACGGGCGAATACTTCATTATCCCAAACAGACCTATTTGACCCATAAATGGGACCCTAATAGGTACTGCTATTCCGGGTCAGAGTGGACTTAGGAGTAATGGGAGCGAAAGAACTGAAGCCTCACCACCTGATGCAGTTTAGTGTCATCTTCAATGCACTCTTATTTTGTGATAGATCTAATCCATCTGCTGGGATACAGTTGTTGTATTCTAGAAGGCCTACAATTGTAAAATCCTCATTTGGTTATGAATTCTGGCAATGAGAGATTTAAAAATGTCTGGCACCAAAAGGCGTTAGATAAGGTTTTCACTATTTTACACTTCAAAACAACATTAATTGCGTATCACCTTTCTTTTTTTTTTTTTGAAAATCGCGCTTGTTCTTCATTGTCCTCCGCATGCAGTCGAGACTAATAACTGTCTTTCAGAAATACGATTTAATCTCTTGGGAATCTAAGTAGTTCTCTACTTGACCAGCATATATCAGAAAAAAGCAAAAAGAAAAGAAACAACCCCCCCTCAAAAAAATGGCAGAAGAAAAAAAACAGCCCCCCCTCAAATACCCCCCCCCAAAAAAAAACAAACAAAAAACAAAGTAAAGCATCGATTCTAATTTATGTAATGTTATTATTTCGCACTTTCCAGTCATTATTCCAATCCGTTTATCACATCTCAACATAATTTCATTGTAATCCTTGGTTGACTTGTTATCAATTTGGCCTTTTGCTTTGCGTGAATTTTAGTATTTATAAAAATTGTAAAAAGTTTTCAAAGAACATACTCAAGAAGAACTAAAATTTTCATTAAAAAAACGAACGAATATAGACAAGTGACCAATCTATCATCATGTCGTGCTGCGAGCATGGATTTTCCTGACCCTCTCTAGCCACCCGTGTTTTTTGTCCATCACTCCAGGCAGGTCTTTTATGCTACATCTTTTATCAGTACAGAGCTGTTATAGATAGGTTCTAGTTGCTTGCCCAATCCTTGCTTGTCCGTGTGAAGGGTTCCACAGGAGCACATCGCTTATGAGTTCGTCCTTACTTCTACAGCGGTGTCCTGCATGTCTCGTTCGTCTAACCTGGATGGTTTTCGAGATGGGTGGTAGATGGCCGTACAGCTGCCGTTTTGTGGGGCGTTGTCTCCAGGATTTTTTCAATACAGCTCGTGGCATTCCTGTGCAATTGCCTTCAAGCTTTTTCTCCATACGCTTAGTCAGCGTCCATGTGGTGCATTCATATTGATGTGACCGCTGCTTGGAAAAAACTGCGTTTTATTTTATCGGGTAGGTCTGAGCGCTACTGGCAAATACACCCACCCAGGCTGAATCCCTGCTGCATAGTCTGGAGCAGGAAGCAGGCTGCATAGACCTTCATATGAGGTGACATCTCCACACTAAATAGTAGGTCTCTGAAACTTGTGGACAAATTCACCTACCTCATAAGCAACGTCTTATCTACTGAAAATGACATCAATACGCGACTAGCGAAGATATGGACAGCTATCAATAGGCTATCGGTCATATATCTATAGATTATTAAAATTATCTCTAAGGAAAGTAAAAAGTAAAGCTGGCGACCGCAGTCGAGGGCGACCAGAAGGCTCCCATTCCACTAGCCACTTCACCAAAGTGTGGGGGAAGGGCGCTACTCCTTTCCCTGAATTGCTTCACTTTACCCTTGATACTTACCTTATATTGCTGAGTGTTAAGCAAGGGGGTATCAAGTACTATTTTTAAAGTCTTTGGTATGACGCGACCTGGGATTGAACCCCGGTCTCCCGTACTATTGGCGAACACCCAACCTACTAGGCCATTGAGCCGGTCTAAAATTACCTATAGATAATTAAAATTATCATTATGTTTATATGTAACTATCACCCAGTAAAAAATAATACGCCATCGCGAGATTTTTGATAGAGTAATACACTTAAAATGCTTTTTAGAAAATAAATCACTTTCCAGTCCTATTAGTTATCGAATAATAATTTTTTTGAGTTACGTTCGCGTTGAATGATTTTTTTTATAATGTTGTATTGTGACCTTCGACCCGGCCAAAATGCCATTCAGAGTGATGCACCAGAAGGAAGTGACACATTCTAATCGCAGTTATGAGAGGAAATCGCGTGGGCGGAAATTGGCTGATGAAATGGGACGAGGTAAAAAATTCCCATGGTACACTCATAGACTGATGCACCGGAAGAGAGTGACCTGTGAACTGCATGACAGTTATTTCCGCTTGATGACGATCAAACATGCGATTCCAAAGATCAAGTAGGCGACTGAGTGTGCGTTGAACTATTATATAACTCAGTCAAGACAGAAGCCAGACAGTTAGAGATCGGACGGAGTTATAGACGAGATGTGGTAGGGAAAGCCATACCAGGCCGAAGGGGCTCGGGGCCCCCGATTGAGTTGGGGTCCAGAGAAGTTGCTGATAAGATGCAGTAAAGGAAGCCATCACCCAGCAGAGTGGGCCCCAGGGCCTCCGGTTGAGCATCAGGAGAACGAGAAAGACACAACGCTGGCGGCCATAAGAGTGGGTTCACAATATTGCAATTTCTGTTCGGTCTCCAACTCCCTCTCACACGCAAACCCTGAGTAACCCTTTTCGAACCCTTACAATAAAGTGAGAGGTACATATATTTATAAAGAAGACTTCGCTCGTCTGTTTACTTATTGTGTCGTTATGATTCTGCATGTATGTAGATGAATCAGCAGATGACAATACAACAATAATTCAAATTCTCGATAAAAAGGATAAGAGGGTTCATACCTTTCCCGAGGGTATTTGCCCGAAAGTCAACGTAATAGGGCGACTGGAGTACGATCTCGCTTACGACGATTCTACAGTCCACCGCTTTAACTATTACACCACGAGGACACCCCCTTTCCTAAATAGAAGTATCAATATAATCATGGACCTCAGTTACAACAGGAAACCCAACGAGTTCTTGTACATTACTAATATTCTCATTATATTTATACATAGCCGTACATCAGAAAAAATTGGCACATTATGGCGATAGTTTTATTAAAGCAATATCTTTAAAACGAACTTAGAGAATAAAGCAATTTTCAGTCCAATTTGTAAATGGATGATAATTTCATGAGCTGTGCATTCGCTGAACATCCTTTTTTAACTGTTCAGATTTTCGATATAACAGAAGTATCTATGAAATACTTTTTAGAATCCTTCACTTCTTAAATAGAAGCATCAATATAATTATGAACAGCGGTTACAATAGGAACCCAATAGGTTCATGGATCGTCTTATATATATTTGATTTGTCTATTTAGAACCGATAGCACGTCAGGAGCTTTTGGGAGATTTTAATGTGGTGACCCCCCTTCTTTGGTTGTAGTCGACATTTTTTTTTAATTTACTAAACTATAGTCAATGGATTTGGGGTCGCCACTCCGACACCATAAAAGATTATTTTTCTTTGGTAACGTTTGTTTTAGTAACGTCTGCTTTGGTAACGCCTACTTTGGTAACGTCTACTTTGGCAACGTCTACTTGGATATTCATCCGAGCGTTGATTATCAGCGTCTGTTGTTGCAATTCTTTCAAAATAGGAATAGAGTCTCTCTACATATCAACATGCATATCAACCAATGTAAAGTGTTAAATAAACTCGAATATAGAATGCTGTTCTCTGGCAGATCGACATCAACAGAGGTCATCTAGTGCCTAATATATTTTTCTGTGTTTATTATCTTTCACATTGGAAAAAAAAGAAAGAAAATATGTTAGGTTGGTCGTGTTTTAAGGCATATCAACCTTTTTAGGTTATCTAATGCCCCCCCCCCAAGAAGAAAATAGTAATACTAGGGTTCATTAGCTAAGATTAGCACCATACTAGAAGTATGGGCACTCAGTAACAATTAAACTTAGTAATGATCTGTTCCCTAAGATCGTTAGTCATTTGCACGACATGAGGCGTCCATTAGTAGTATTTGGGGCTAATGACCATATTGAAGTTGAGGGTATTTATTTAGACGAATCCGTTCTAGAATTATATTGCAAATTTTATTAGTATGTGGTTGTTGCAACTGTTAAGGAGATTGAGTATTACTGATCTCAATCGAATTGCTGGCCTTTACGTATACTTGAACAGGAACGACTGCAGCTGAGGATTATAAGTCACAAACGAGAGAAAGATAAATAATAAACAAATACACGCAAAGCACATATTCATATACAGTCAGACGATAGATAGATAGATAGATGTGTGTGGGGTGAGAGAGAGAGACGAGAGAGAGAGAGAGAGAGAGAGAGAGAGGAAGGGAGAATGCGGTTTGAGGTGTTGGGGTAGAGAAAAGCGGGCACCCATAAGCAAACAATATAAATAAAAAACTAAAGCCAGCCAATCATAATTAATGACAATAATCTTGTTTTTGAGAACAGAGATAATATATATATATATATATATATATATATATATATATATATATATATATATATATATATATATCTTTTTTTCTCTCTGGACCAACAGAAAGAATATATATATATATATATATATATATATATATAGAGAGAGAGAGGTGGGGGAGAGAAAGAAAGAAAGGAGGAGAGAAAATATTAATAACAAAAAACATATTTGCCATATGTGGCTGTCTTTTTGGGTAAAATACTTCATTTTCCCGCATTATTTTGGGTTGTAATCCCACCTTCATCACCCAAACATCTTTTTTCTAAATCATGTAAGTTAACCCTCCAAATCAAACGACCAACAGGCATCACAATTCACATTTGTTTCCCATGATTGTGATATTGAAGTTAAAAAATGAAAATCCTGCAAGCCTACATTTGTGAGCTTGCGTGTATTATATCTACATATTTAATTGTTTGTCTGTAGATGATTGTCTTCGCATGTGTATTTGTCTGTTCATGTATACATATGTTTGGGCCAATTTTTGATTGGAGTTCCAAATTCCAAATCATGATGTAAATGACTTCATATAACAATCGCATGTTTACAATTTATCTACCGTTATTTACCGACATTTATTTAACATAATTTAGCAATATACAAAGCGAAATGATGGAATAGAATAGAAAGACTGTGTTACGCCTAATTTCTAAGTTGGGAATTGGGTTGGTTGATGTTTTATGGCATATCACCCCTTGACGTTTATTTAATGCGAAATCCTATATATATATATATATATATATATAATTTGTTAGGGAATAGTTTGTTGGTAACTATTTTCAAACGAGTTAGAGGTCTTATCTTTTCACACAATTAAATTGTTTCAAGGTTTCGGTTGGTTGGTTTCTTTGTTTAATGGCATATCAACCTTTGCAGGTTATTTAATGCCAAAGCCATTCTCCTAGAAGAACAGTAGTGGTACTATTTAACCCATAGCTGAGAGGATAAGGGGATTCATACCTTTCTCGAGGGTATTTGCCCGAAAGTGAAAGTAATAGCGTGACTGGAGTGCGAATTCGCGTACTACGATTCCGCAGTCCATCGCTTTAACCATTACACCACAAGGACACCCCTAAAATTGTTTCAAGTATTGTTAATACTTATAATTCTATTCAACATTAATAATCTTTTCACGCAACTAAATGGTTTCAAGTATTGCTATTTAATACTAATAATTCTATTTGATATTATTCGATTGTTTGCACACAGTTAATGGTTACAAATATTTTCTTACAGCTGTATGGTTTCAAGTAACTAATAATAATAATCCTTTGAAAATAATTGAACAGTTCTAAATGACCTATAGACGAGACCTTAACAAGTTCTACCAATATACCAGAGTGGACCTGGGTGTAATGAAAGGTTACCCTCCATTCCCCAAAGCTCCAGGACTAGAGCCTCACTATCAGATGCCGTTAAGTGTCATACCCAATAACACACATTGGGGATACGTTAACCCATTGCAGTGTTGAAGTCAGCATATTCTAAGACCTTAGCCAACAGAGCTGGAGTAATTATGACTACATACGTTGATATGTAATATCTTTACGTTTATTATTAGTTGAGGTAATCGTCTACGCTGGGTAAGAGGTAGAAAATATAATTCAAACGATGTTGAAAAATTTATCGAAAACAAACTGTTTAAAGACGTTATTTCCTTAAAGTCCAAGTGGATCCATTTAGATTTTTATGAATCGTCCGTCTAGATGGGAAATTGCTATGGTGATATACCCCATAACGTCACTGCATGGACCCTTCCCGACACTATAAATAGTGACTGGCTTGATAAGCGAGTCTAGTCAGAAATCGGTAACCGTTAGTCTCTGTATTTCCGTTAATATATACTGCTGTAAACCTTACATCTTTTTGTGTTATTCATTTCTGGCCCTTCAAGACCACAACAGAAATACACAAGGTCCCTTCGTGCTGTTTCGAAGAAATCCTGGAAGCTGTACAACCACTTATCACCATGTCATAAAACATCCAAGTTAGATAAACAAGATATGCTGGATAAGTAAAGACAAACGTATAAACGGCGTTCTTTTATGGACTCCTACTCATGGACACACCAGTATTGGCCGACCAGCAAAACTTATATTCATCAGTTCTGTGCGGACACTGGATACCAACTAGAGTATTTGATGGTGAGAGTGGTTCAAAGTAATCCATACTATTACCACGACATCGTGTTGAGAGTGGAAGATGCCATCAGAGTGTCTACGAACAAGGATTTTTCATCAAGATTCCGAGGCTTCTCATGACCATATATATTCAGCAGTTCCACATACATTTGACGGAAACAATCCTTATTATTTCTCCATCTGGAAGGAATAGTTTTTACTGTTATTATAGAGGGAGTTCTCGCGGCGTAGTGGCTAACGTGCGGGACCATGACATCGTAATTCGTGTTATTACGTTCACTTTCGAATTAATATCCCTTATCTCCACCAGCAATGGGTTAAAAAGTTCCACTACTGTTCTTCTCCTACTAGGATGACCTTGGCATTAAACAACCCACGAAGGTTGATTTGCTGTTAAATTAATAAACCATAGCCTACATTTACCATAAACAGCTACGATTCAAATTGTGACCTCTTCCCGTTAGGTTGTAATTATATGCCCCCAAAATTACACGAAAACTTGCTATAAGTCATTTAAGAGTAATAAAAAAGCAAAACAACAAACAAAATCAAACAAAAAAACTTACGAAATATTTGACCTCAGGCAGACCTTAATCTTATATTTAGTGCTCGTAATTATCCTTGATACATGATAATTCATAGACTTGGGGGTTGATAGAGAAAGTGTGGAAAGCCGACAGACAAGTCTAGCATTATACATATATATAATACTAACACACTTGGGAAAGGTATGAATCCTATTATTCTCCCTTCAGCTACGGATAAATGGCCGGGCAGACTAGGTTATTTTACTTCGATATGGTAATGGGTCTAGCAGAAAGAAAACTCTGAATTTGAACCTGTTAAACTTTGCTTAAAAATTAACTTTGTGTCGCATTCTGCTCGTGTCGAGTGGTAAGGTGTGAGTGTATATATATATATATATATATATATATAGAGAGATATCAATAGTTATCATATATAAAATTATATTAATGTTTATGGAATCTGTATTTCCGTGAACAAATATGCACGCGCAATATTTTAAAATAAAAATTTTGTCCTTTGTCTCATCTTGAACGACAACCAATGTTTTTTTTTTTGGTGATAATGAGTGCTTTTGAAAAAAAAACCCCAGAATGTTTAATATTTGTGATTTAGGATAAAGATGAGAATCAATGAAACATTGCTGTGTATGCTTCTAAGTTTTTATAGAGTTTACGGAGGTTTGTTAAATCTAATAGACAGGAATTGTTTACGGTATCGACCGTATTTTAGTGGTCACTCTTCTTAGTACTGAACATTCTTAATTTCAGTGAGATCTCGCGGGAACCGCAGCTTAAAGAATGAGCCGACCAAAAACCAAGCTCAGATGTCTAGGATTATGCCAAGTGCTCTCTGTCTATACGAAAATATGTCTCTATCTCTTTCTCCACACACACACACACACACACATGTATATATATATATATATATATATATGTGTGTGTGTGCATGTATAGTCTGCTATACTTATGAATAAAGAGTGTTCAATATCATTGATAGAGCGCGTATATTTTGGGTCTGACTTGGTCTAATGATAACATAGGCAAGAAACTGACAGTTTCACCGTCGACTATGCTTACGCCATTTTAACTTTATAATGTATAAATATATATATAACAAACGTTATATATCAATTTAAATGTCCTTTAGGAGATTGTATCTCTGAAAACAACAATATATATGTCGGTTTAACCTCAACTATCATATCGAGAAGACTTACAATGCACCTTTCTGGTACCAGTTCCATAGCACAGCATTAAAAAAACATTCATGCCCTACAACATAATTACGGAAAATTCTTACCGAAAACACAACAACATTAGGACAACAAAATAAAAAGCAAAAACTACAGATTCTCGAGGCACTACATATTAGGAACAAATAAACCCAAACCCTATAGAATTAATTTTGAAACCAGTGCTAATGTACTTAAATGTCTTTAGCAACTGAAGCTATTCATAGAAACAAATTCGAAAAGCGAACGCTACACAATACAACAGTACAAACACTCATTCTTACAAAGTAGTAATGTACATACACAAATTACATCACTTTTGTAATACATCCTCCCCTGATGATGGCCCAAAGTTAGGCAGAAAGTACTTGGGAAATAACTAATTATGGAAGGTTTATCAACCAATTCCCGCCGAATATCAAATATGTGTCAATGAAGAAATGCTGCCTATATATATTTATATATATATATATACATAGTCATCCACAGACAAATCTGTTTCGTTCTATCGGATGGCATGTAAATATAGAAATATAAAAATATAAGGTATTCAGAGGATGAGTTTATTTATTGCTCAATAATGTGCCAATGTTAAATGTTTCGTTTTTTCTTTTAATATTTAACCATTATCAGGGCAATGTTAATATGTAATGTATCTTCTGAATTATTTTAAGTTTTAAAATGAAACAAAAAAGAAAAAAAAATTAGCATCCTGTTGTCTTTTGTAGCAAGCGGTCAGTTATATATGACGTAATTAGTGTTCGAAATTCATTTTAAAACCTATGGTATTTGCCGTGGATTTTAAGTATTTTTATAAGCTTTATAAGAAATAAAAAAAAAATTGTTTCTCTTTGTAATTTAGGAAAAATTGTAATCATCGAAAAACATTCTAAAGTGATTATGAATATAAATAATTAATGAAATCTAACTAATTCAAATAAGGGATCTTGTAACTTTTTTGCTCTAATTTGACTTAGGAGATAAATTGATAAAAATAAACCAACAAAAAAGAAGAAAAAAAAGGAAAAAACAAGTATTTGATAGTATAGTAATTAAGATTGCCCTGATGATGGTTTGATATAAAAACCGAAAAGTTTAACGTTAACAGATTATTCAACTCTTGATAAACTCATTCTCTGAATACCTTGTTTTTTCATATTTCTATATCTCCCTACACACACACTCACGAGTGCACACATCATTGTTTGTCAGGAACTGGAGTTTACATAAATTGTGGCGACAAAACAACCATTTTCCCTCCCCAAACAAGTTTCTGAGTAGCTTGCTATATAACTTGACAAAGGTAGCAATCTTTCTTTGTGGAGATTGCTAATCGTATATTTTGCTTTAATGTTAATTTGAAGAAATTAAAAAGGTTTATTATTCATTTTTAGTCTTATTCTTTCTTTCTTTTTTTCTTTCTTAGATAAGAAATTGCTTTGTTGATAGCTTTTATAATTCTTCTCGGTTGTAATTGTGAACCGGCTACTTTAGCCTTTTTGTCAACTGAAACAGTCACAAAAAATATAATTTTCCTCCACCCCCAAGTAAGTTAAACATATATATCTACAAAAGTCAGCTATTCACTTAACAAAAGCGAATCTATTTTTCCATTTAAGTATTTTTGTTTTTGTTTTCAACGACTATTCTATAATATTAGATAACGTAAAAAGTTAATTAGGTTATTTTTTAGAATTAGAATGAAAAGAAATCGTTGTTGGTAATGCAAACTTCCTTTCGTCTGTAGATGGTTTGATATATTTGTATATGTCTAGTACAAATATACTTATAGTTCTATGAAAATGGGTTGCCTAGTTTGACAGTCCACTTACTTGAATAAAAGGTCGATGTCAAGTGTTGAGAGAAACAGCAAAGCGATGTGCCGATTGTGAAAGGGTCGCATTCTACTTTCAGGTCGTGGTTTATCAGAACAACTTGATTATGAAGCAGATACTGTTATGAGTGATGGCGTATTCCTTTGAAGTGAGCCAGGTGATTTTTTAACGCCCCACCAAACTAAAATAGATCCAAGGTCATCCTTTAATCATGGATGTCACGCAAGAAATAAGCCTCCAGTAGCAGCATTTTTAAAAAATTCTTAAAATTCCGTCGGCTTTCTCCTTGTGGGACTCCTCAAGCTCCGGGAAATAAACCTAGCCCTTACCCCCTTCAAGATGAGGGAGACCGTATTTCTTGGGGAAAAGGCCCCCTGTTATTACTATTTCTCACCCCTCTAGTGCGAACTCCGATTTCTATCTTTGTGTAAATAGAGAGGAACTATGCTCTTCCAAGTAACCCCATTGCCCCGAAAAAAATTCAATGGAGGGCCAAGTCTGGTGCTTCGAAAATACTGCTGTGACACATTCTGTGCTTAAAGAAAAATATATGAAATAATACCCAAACGGTGGGTTTTGTTGGTTTGACCATTTGTCTAGGGGTGTGGACCCCATTGTTAATTTCCACACCCGGCTGTGTGGACATTTCACAGGTTGTACAACCGCCCCCCCCCCAAAAAAAAAGCAACAAACAGAGGGTGGAAAGAAGAAACAGACAAATACGGATTCAGAACTGGAAAACACAGGAAGGTAAAGTTGGCACGTTTTAACATTTTATATATGTTCACGGATATCGCGAGAACTCAGCGAAAATCCCACACTCCTACCACTTATCTGGTCATCGTCTTCTCTGCTCTGTGTCTTTGTTCTTGACTTCATACTGCCCTTCGACTACTCTGAACCCACGTCTTAGAACCTACTCTCAGCTCCGTGTCCTGAGCTTGACTGCCCGGCCACGCGTCCTGAGCTCTGAATGTCTGAATCTCTGCTCTAGAGTCTCACTCCTAACTGAGTGACTCTCTGATTCGGAGTCTCACTCCTAACTGACTAACGTCCTTCGTCCTCTCTTCCAGTCTCACAGGTTTTTGAGGGGATAGCTCTTTGTGTGGTCTTTGCGCCAAAATAGACAAAGGAATATCAAGACACTGTGGCGCCGCTTCAAAGATCTTGAAGATGAATCCGCCGGTGACCCACAACACACAGACACCAACACATATACATTCATGTATATATACATACACACACATGAATACTCATTATCGTACCACAAATAGATATCTGAATACTTCAAGCGACAAGCTAATTGCTTTGATGTAATTGGTTTTTCGACATTATTTATATGATCAAATTATTTATATAGTCAAATGTAAGTCGTTTGCACAATTCCCAGTGGATCGCCTTCCTTAGACAATCATGTTGACACTTTTACTCCTGTGCCAATTTGTAGCAGTTATTTATTATGTAGCTGTTTCATCATTCTCTTCACATAGACTAGATTTGCTATTTTCCTGTGTCTTATCTATTTGATTGGTTTGGTTTCTTAATAGCATATCAACCTTTGTAGGTTATTTAATGCCCAACCCATTCTCCTAGAAGAACAGTAGTGGTACTATTTAACCCATAGCTGGGAGGATAAGGGGGTTCATACCTTTCCCAAGGGTATTTGCCCGAAAGTGAACGTAATAGTGCGACTGGAGTTCGAACTCGCTTACTACGATTCCGCAGTCCATCAGTTTAACCATTACACCACGAGGACACACCTTGAGCTTTTGTGTAGTTTTTAGGGTGTTTTTTGTACGAATATGAATTGAAATCAGGTTTCTCTTTTAAGGTTTTCTATACGTTGCGCTGGCCAAATTCGTCTTCTGAAGCGTTCATTAAATGTTCGTTGTTAATTTGCTTTCTGCAAAGATTTTACACTTGTTCTAACTAGTATTTTTTTTTTACTGGAGTCTGCGAGACAGGAAGTCTTTTTAGATCGCCATGACTCTTCTAAGTCACGTAGATAATTTTAGCAGTGCTGTGGTTTGGATGGTCTCGATTCTTTCTCCGGTCTCTTGTTCTCCCACTCTCTTTTTCCGACCGATCCAAGATTAACAGCTACACCGTCATCTTCGTGTGCCACAGTTTTTTCAGCTCTCTACCAAGGTCTACGCGTATATCTTTTTGCTTTCTTTTATTTTCACTAAAGTCTGCTCGAATGGTAAAATTAACAATATAAATTCTTTTCTTCTTGTTATTGAATACTAGGTCTGATCTTCAGACTGGGAGTTGGTGATTCGTTTTTATTGTAACATTCTAAGGAATTCTATGCGTCCCATTCTCTCGGACAGATTCTAGTTCGTGCATTAACCAAACCCTTCACTCGGGCAGGATATGACACAAGGTCAATTTTTAAGCAGAGTTTAACAAGTTTGAGTTCAGAGTTTTCCTTCTCCTAGACTAGTTGCCTCACCAAGGCTGAAGAACCAAGTCTGTCCTCCTGTTTACTCATAGCTAGAGGGAGAATAATAGGATTCATACCATTCCCAAGGGTATTAGTGCTATGTGAAATGCAATCAGTCTCGTCCAGGATTTGAACTCGTGTTGCCGTGTCAGTTTCTTACGACGATAACCCTTACACCACGGGCACCTCTTTTTATGCCAGTTTGCTGCTTTCGCTTATTATGTGATTAACCATTCTATCTTTGTAAGAAGATAACTTCCTCTTGATATTCTTTAGTGAATTATCAGTTTCGGCTTTGACGTAATTGATTCTTATAACATTATTTTGTGTTGCTATTAAAACTGATTCAGTTCTTCTCTTCTCAGTTTCCCCTTCTTAGCCATGTCCAGGTAATTCTCGTGTGCAATTTCTTTAGTTTGTCATTTAAAGTAACCATACATTTTTTCAGATACTGTTGATTTTCTTTTTATTCCTTTTTGAGTTTTCACACCAGCATTGGCCGATGGTTTCTTTCTGGATTCTGAGTGACAACAAGTCTCCAGGACTCTCCTCAGTATTCTGGCCGATCTCAATAATGCTGCAGTTTGGATGGTCTCCACTCGTCCTCTTATTTCCAAGTCCTCCAGTCCCTGTACCAATCCTTTGGTGACTGTACCAAGAGCACCAATTACAATTGATATAATCGTCATTTTTATGTTTCACAATTTCTTCAATTCCCTAATAAAGTCCAGGTACTTATCTCTTTTTCTTTATTTTCATCATTATTACATTTCTCGTGAGTTTTTCACAGCAGCGCTAGCTGGTAGTCTTTCACTGGAGTGACAGCAAGTCTCCTCGGGTCTGTGGGGTTTAAAGGTATTTAGGAGGTAAGGGATTAAGGGCAAGGCTGTGTTGCCGTAAGATATCTGACTCTATATTTTGGTTATATTATTTTACCCCACGTTGACTTGTCCAAAGAAAGTCCCAAAAGAAATATACAAAAAAGAAAAGATGGAAACAGATAAGAGAGGAAAACATTTCTTCCATACTTTCCTTTATTTACTTGGTGAATGGACTAACCAACGCTACGTCCCAAGAGTAGCGTGGTGCCCAAAACACCAGACAGCAAAATTGGTGTTGTCGGTTCGGCGTCACTGCCTGAAAAGAGGTCGGTTCACAGAAAACCTGAGTATTTATCTCTCTCCACCGGCTCCAAATTCGCCACTCCAAAATCCTTCTAATTTTGGCGCGACCGCTTCCCATTGGCTACTTTACTTTTTATTATTTTTCTTTTTTTCTGATTTTTAACCGGATGGATGCGTGGAGCCTTATGCGTGGCGACGCGTTTATACATTTTGTATGTGGCAGCCGACGAGTCAATGTCCGGTTGGGAGTTTTATTGTTAATTCCTAAATCCCCACAGGTCTCCAGGACTCTTCTCAGTATTCTCACCAATCTCAGCAATGCGGTAACCTCGATAGTTTTGATTATCCTTCTGGTTTCTAATTTCTCCAATCCCTTCTCCAAGATCTTGTAGACTTTTCCGAGTATACCAACTACAATTAGTATCACCTTGACATTCATGTTTCACAATTTTTTTCAGTTTTCTGGTAAGATCAACTTTTTCGCTTTTTAAAATTTTTTTCACTCTGTGGTCCTCTGTAACAGCCTAATCCTCAAGACGGAAAATTCTTTTTTTCATTTGTTAATTAACACGAGGTCTGGTTTTCTGGCCGGGATTAGGTGATCTGTCTGTATATGGAAATCCCGGTGAATTTTTGGGGCCCCATTCTCTAAGACAGATTCTGGTTTGTGTATATACTATTAGGTAATATGGTCAAGTTTTAATCTCTTGCACAATTCCTAGTGGATCACTTTTCCCACTCAGTCGTGCCTAGTCTTGTACTCCTTTTCTGCTAGTTTGCGGCACCTGCTTATTATGTGAATAAACGTTTCATCTTTCTCTCCACATAATCTACTTCCGAGAATCCGAACAGATCTTCGTTATGTTTGGATGGTCTCGACATGCCTCCGATTTCCAGTTCTTCCAGTCCTCTTACTATGCCTTTAGGGATCGTTTCGAGTGCTCTAATTATAATTAGTATTACCATCATAACATTTAGTTCTCAGGCAAGATCCAAGTACTTGTCTCTTTTTGTTTCCTTTAATTTTCACTCTGTGGTCGGTTGGGACGGCAAAGTCCACTATTCGGTGGGTTATCATTTTTTGTTCATTATCACAGCACGTTTTCAGATTTTTGTTAATTATCACCTATTATTATTGATATTTTATCATGTCGTATCGATATAATATTTTTGATTAATATAAATATATAAAATGATTGTAATATTTATGAAACAACGTTTCCACATGAAATTATATGTACATGTATTATAATTGCAACATATATGTTAGTTTGTTTGTAAGTAAAAGGATGTATTAGTCTGTGCGTGCGTGTGTGTGTGTGTGTGTGTGTGCACGTGTAATATTATATGATTATATGCAAAAACGAGCGAGTATATAGAAATGTGTGTATGTGTGTGTGTGTGTGTGTGTGTGTGGAAGCGCGTGTGTTGGAAGATGAAGCGTAGAATCAACTGAAGACAATCAAAGAAGGTTGCCAAAAGTCAAGTGAGGCGCCGTCTGGGTTCGAAAATCAGTACCCTAACCCTCTACTACCGCTTCCATTCCGTTTCTCCCCGTCTTCAACCTTATCAATTCACAGAGATGGAAAAACAAATAAAAAAATAAAAAAAATAAAAAGTAAGTGAAAAAATACATAAAAAGCAAAAACAAGAACACCCGCCAACACACTAAAACAAACTAACAAACAAACAAAAACAATTGGAAAGGGTAGCGAAATTTATTCTCCACCCCCCTTTTCCCCAACATCTCTCATTAAGTTTGTGTGAATTAACTCTTGCCCCGCACCAGCACATCTAACCCCGGGTTTGTCCCTATCCTTTATTATTATTATTATTATTATTAAAAACGAACAAAACAGAAAGTGGCCCTACTCGTAGATTTAGTTAAAGAAACCTTGTCAATAACTGTCAATATGGTGTAAGAGATTTTAATCTTTTTTGTTCCAGCTTGATAAATATTTGTGGCACAAAGGAATGTTAATCTTTTGAAATAATCAAACAGTATTTACGAGCCATGAATGGATCACAAAGAAGAAGTGAAGATTCTGCAGATTTTTCACGTATTTGTGGTGTAATGGTTAGTTAGCTCGCTAGACTGGCAAACCATTACTTGTGAGTTTGAGTCTCATTGGGTGCTCCATTCATTCGGCCTTGTGCCACATCGAAGCAAAGAACTAAGTAAAGCTTCGTAAAAAAGTAAAGGGCTTTTTGAGAATTACGGTTTCTTGATATTTGTTGCAACAAATCCAGGATTTTCACATTTTTTCCAATTTATTACTCTAGTCATTTAATAATCTGGTACAAGGGCATTTTTAGTGGGGCACGAAGTGTGGGTAAAATTCCCGACACTTTCGAAGTGGCCTGTATCTAACTCGATCTTCCCGGGTGTAATATGCGACCTATAGTCAGTTTAACGAGGAGGCCCATGAGCGTACACGCAAGGCCCAAAGTAACCCCGTTCCTTGCGATCATTGTTATGTAAGTGACCGACTATTTGGACTCTACCTTTCTGATGTGGAGATGAAGCCGCAGGGTTGGGTCCCCCTGGATTTAAAGACAAGAACAGGACTAAAGGGGATGAACAGATATCACACAGTAATCCCAACTTGTTAACCCGTGTGTTACAGTAAGCACCCTATTTACGCGGCTTAGTCTGGCATAAGGCTATGATAATGAGGCGAATTGTGTAAACGAACTTAGTACATTTTAGAATTGATCTGCTATTTATCTATAGCTGGTTAGGGAAGAATAGTTGGATTCATGTCTTTTCCAGGGGTATCAACGCTCTGTGAAAGGCAAACAGCCTCGCCGAATTCATTTTTTACGACAAAAACCGTTACACCACAAGCGCCTTCATTGTATTTGTATCCTTTTAAGCTTACGAGCGACTGGCTATTCAAAAATTATACTTACTGCTCTTATTTACAAAGCTTTGTTTAGCCTGACACTAAACAGAACCTGCTGTTCCTAAGTGGCCACCCATTTAAATACTGAGCAGGTCTATCGTTGCTCAACTTCAGTCATCTAACGTGAACCGGTGCTTTCAGCGTAATTTGACTGCAAGCTAAAATGATTCTCACTGTTTGTTCTATTCCACAAAGGGAATACACGAATGACCATGAAATACATAGAGAGTTTATTTTGAGAAATATCCTAATTGTTGAAAAGTACGTAGAGAATTAGAAGTTTCTGTGTGGAGACTCGCATATATTATTCACTACTGTCGTAGGCAATGTAAAATGAGGTTGTTGAGGTCAAACGTCACAGTCCATGAGGACAGGAGCACACACGCGCGAGCCAATTTTTCTGTCGAGGTCAAAAGTGGCTTGGAAAGTTCGTGCGGTTGTGTTTATATCAGGATTGACCACGCCACTCAGTGGCTATTAGTAGAACTATTTGGCAAACAAGCGAGTTAATGACCTTTTGTGTCACCTATCGCTTAGTTGTAGAAACCTTTGGCAAACAAGAGTGGTATCCCCAGACTATCTATCTATCTATCTATCTATCTATCTGTGTCTCTTCATATCTATCTATCTATCTATCTATCTATCTCATGTCTGCTTATATGTGTATATACCTATTTCATTGAATGTCTTTCTATATACGCCTATGTGTGATATTGCTCATTCGGAAACAATGTTCCTTATTTGGTCTCATACGTATTGATGGTTTGGTGTGGTTTCTTTGTTTAATGGCATATCAACTCTTTGTAGGTTATTTAATGCCAAAGCCATTCTCCTAGAAGAACAGTAGTGGTACTATTTAACCCATAGCTGGGAGGATAAGGGGGTTCATACCTTTCCCAAGGGTATTTGGCCGAAAGTGAACGTAATAGCGCGACTGGAGTACGAACTCGCGTACTACGATTCCGCAGTCCATCGCTTTAACCATTACACCACGAGGACACCCCCTCATACGTATTGAAAGTCGAAGTTTGGTTTTCTATTGCCCAACCAGTAGGGGCTCGGAGTATTTTAGCTGGAGAAGTTGGTTTGTTAGTAGCGATGGAAAGTTTGTTGTTAGCGAGGAAGATGGTGTAACGTATGTGTGTTTACGTTGTGTTGTTTCCTCGCTGAGTGTTGTTAGTCCCCTCGCTAAGTTTGTAAGAAATAAAAGGAGGATGATGAAGAAGTAAGATGGCGATAGTCGAAAGGTGTTTTTGGAATAAGGTTTTATTTTGCAGCATGGATTATTGGGTTTGCTTTTGGTGCTGCAAGACTCGTGGAGAGGTTATGCCTATTGAGACAAAATTGAGTTATGAGATGTTGAGAAGGTTGAGATGGCAGCTTATGTCGTCGGACGTGTGAGGGATTGTGCTTTAGAGTCACCGTGTAGTTTCGTGTCTGTTATTTGGTGAGGAGAGTTTGCGCTATCCCTATTAAGGTGGCCCAGAGGTGAATTGAGAGCTAGCGTGTCGAGAGCGGGATTACGCGTCAGATCGACGTAGCCAATTTTGGGATGACATAAAGTTGTGCCTGTGGGAGGCATGTTGAATGCATCTAATTTATATTCAACTGGGATTCCTTGTAAGGAATCCATAAATTAGATGGGTTCTCTCGTTTGTCCATGCTGCTGCTGCTGCTATTCTAGAGCCGCAGTGAGATGTCTGCATTGGGCGGCGTTGTCCAGCTAAAAAGCATCGCTATTGAAGAACGGCCAGTGTGACGTCTGCACTGGTCGGCGTTCTCCAGTCAAAGAGGGTGTGTTTGGCAGCTTACCCGATTTGTAAGCCGGAAATGAAAGGTCCGGGCTGAATAGGATAGGTCATCCTGATTGGGTGAAATTAAGTGTCGAATTAAATTGCGCGCCAAACCAAAATACGAAATTTTTCCCTTCTCTACACCCTCTTAAAGAGTGTCCTGGATATGACACTAAACCATTTAGAGTTGAGGCTTTGTAGAATGTGGTGTATCCCTTCATTTCCATTACTCCCAGATACGCTCAGACCCAGAGTGGTGGTATCTGTTAGGGTCCCATCTACGGGTCAAATAGAACTGTTTAACCATTTACTATACTTGAAACCATTAAAATGCGTGCAAAAAAATGATTGATATAGAATAGCATTATTACTATTTGACAGGAATACTTCAAACATGTTAACTGTGTGTAAACAAATGAGCTAAGGCTCGTTTGAAAAATAAAGTTACCTACAGGCTGTTATATATATATATATATATATGTGTGTGTGTGTGTGTGTGTGTGTATGTATGTGTGTGTGTGTGTGTGTATTGCTATTTAGAACAAATCCTGGGATTAACACCCCCAAAGAAACAACAGCTGCACGGCCACTTACCTCCCATCTCAAAAATCATCCAATTAAGACGTCTAAGATATACAGGACACTGCTGCGGACGCAAGAACGAATTCATACGTGACGTTCTTCCACGGACCCCTCCACATGGACATGCCAGAGTCGGCCGACCAGCAAGAAATTAATTACATCAGCTCTGTGTGGAAACAGGATGTCGTTTGGAAGACCTTCCAGTGGCAATGGATGATAGGGACAGAAAGAGAGAGAGAGAGAGAGAGAGAGAGAAAGAAATCCGTCCTGTCAGCGTGACTTGATGATGATGATGATATATATATATATATAATGTGTGTGTGTGTGTGAACGGGATCTGGCATTAAATAACCCACAAGTGATGATATGCCATAAAACACAACCAGTTTCATGTTTTGTTCACTCAAAGAATACAATAATAAATATTGTCCGACAATGTTTGAAACGCTGTGGTCAGAAAACACGACTGAGATGAAACGTTGTTGGAAAATTTCTTTGGACAGCTGTTAATCTCTTTTCTAAAGATAACGTGTACGGAATATATAAAAAAAAGTATTTTGAGACGCTCTCTTAATACTCTCTTGTTCCTGAAATACGGGATATTCTGTTGGCTTAATCAGCAGTGATAGTGGTTACCGAGGTTAAAAGAATGTCCTCACACCATTCCCACTTACATTGCTTGCACTCTGAGGCGTTTGTGGCGTAACGGTTATCGTCGTTGAAATTGAATTCGGTAACCCGAGTTCAATTCCTGTGGGAAGCTGTTTGCCTTTCTCATCATGCTGATACTCTAGGAAAAAAGTATGAATCCTACTATTCTAACTCCAGTTTGGGGTGAATTGTAGGGCAGACTGTGCAGTCGGTCGAAGAAAACCTAGAATTCAAACCAGCTGTACTTCGCTTAAAAATTGAACTCATATCGCATCCTACTTGTGGCGAAGGGGTTGGGTAAATAAATACATTGACATGACTCTTTCAAAAGACAAGTGGCAATTTCCATATTTACTCCTCGTGGCAGTTATTCTGTTATATAAAGTAAAGTTGGCGACCATAGTCGAGGGTAACCCGAAGGCTTCCTTTTCGATAGCTACTACACCAAGGTGTAGGGGAGAGCGCTACTCCTTCCCTGGATTGCTCTACTTTACCCTTGATCCGTACCTTATAATGCTGAGTGTTAAGCAAGGAGGCATCAAGTACCATCTTTTTAGTCTTTGGTATGACTCGACCTGGGATTGAACCCAGGTCTCCCAGGCCATTGGCGAACACTCTAACCGCTAGGCCAATGTCCGGTATTCTGTTATATGCTCACATAATAAATATGCTTATATACACATATACTTGTTCATGCAGGATACATACTGACGCAATAAATTAATCAGACGCAGTAATAAACGACACACGCAGGATAAAGACGCAGGAAGACTTCTTTAGCAAAATATTTACCTCTCACTTTATTTGTAAGGGTTCGAAAAGGGTTAATCAAGGTTTGCGTGTGAGAGGGAGCTGGAGACCGAACAGAAACTGTAATATTTTGACCCAATTGTAATGACCGTCAACGTTGTGTCTTTCTTGTTCTGATGCTGGGTGATGGCTTCCTTTACTGCATCTGATCAGCATCTTCTCTGGACCCCAACTCATCAGGGCCCCAAGCCCCTTCGGCCTGGCGTGGCTGTCCCTACCACATCTCGCCTCCACTGGAACCCGAACTCCACTGGCTGTCGAACTCAACTGAGTTATATAATCGTTCGACGCCCACTCGATCTTTGAAATCGAATGTTTAGTCGTCATCAAGCGGAAATAACTGTCATGCAGTTCAGAGGTCACTCTCTTCCGGTGCATCAGTCTATGAGTGTATCATGGGAATTTTCTACCTCGTCCCATTTCATCAGCCAATTTCTGCCCACGCGATTTCCTCTCATAACTGCCATTAGAATGTGTCACCTCCTTCCGGTGCATCACCTTGGAATGGCATTTTTGGCCGGGTCAAAAGGTCAAAATATAACAATTCACTAGCACATGAATACACCCTAGATGGCACACTCTGTCGGTAGAATTTAGAATACTCCGACTATACCTCTTGCAAAAAGAAAGGACCCTCTTATCTCTCTAAAAAAAAAAAGAAGCAGTTTTCTAGGCATGACATTAAACTGTGCGAAGGGTAAACTAAACTTCGGTTTTCAATTCATATAAGACCAAAACAATGAACATCGTTTCTGAATAGGCAATATCTCACGAAATCTTGAAACCTTGGTGAGTTTGGATTCATCTTTTCATTGCCATTACTTCAAGGTCCACTCTAACTCGGAGTGGTAGTACCTATTAAAATTCCATCTGTGATTTAAATACATCTGTTTCAAAATTATTAACTGTATGCAAGGTAAGCAAGTATCGTTGGATAGAAATTCTGGTTTGTGCTTATACTATTTATGTGGATTCATTCACTATTATTTTTCTCCGGATGAGTTTTTCACATCAGCGATAACTGGTGGTTTTTTCACTGGAGGCTGAGTGAAAACAATTTTCTTCAGACATCCAGGACACTTCTAAGTATCCTAGCTGATTTTAGTTGTGCTGTGGTCTGAATAGTCTTGATTATTATAATCATTATCACCGAGTTTTTACATTTGTAACAAGTGTCCTGGGTATAATACTAAACTGCACCCAGTGTTGTGACACCAGTTCTGTAGCTCTGGTTTGTGTGGAGTCACCTATTTGTTACAAGTCCTCCCAGGTCCACTACCATAGCAGTAATACCTATTAGGGTCTCATCCATAAGTCAAACAGATCTGTAGGAAAATTATGAGTACTTGAGAGGAATTCTAGAAGCCATATAATTGTGCAAACAAATTATTTTTATCATTAAAAGCTCCCTTTCCAATCGCTACTACTCCAAAGTGTAGGAGAGGGCGCTACTCTTTTCCCTGGATTGCTCTACTTTACCCTTGAAACGTACCCTATAATGCTGAGTGTTAAACAAGGAGGTATCAAGTACCATTTTTTGAGTTTTTGGTATGACTCGACCTGAGACTGAATTCCAGTCTCCCGGCTCATTGACGAACACTTTTACTTACTTCATTCTATTAAATTATACGAAAAGACTCTTCAACTGCATGATAGGAATTTTCTGTATATTGTAGTCTTTTAGGATTATGGGGAAATCCCCATGGCAGAGTCACTAATGAGCTGGACTGCAAAATAGTAGTAAGCGGGTTCGAACTCCAGTCGTGCTATTATGTTCACTTTTTGACTAATATCCTTGACAGGGATATGAATCCCCTATGCCCTTCGGTTTGGTTTCTTTGGTTTCTTTATTTAATGGCATATCAACCTTTGTAGGTTATTTAATGCCAAATCTACTCTCCTATAAGAACAGTAGTGGTACTATTTAACCCATAGCTGGGAGGATAAGAGGGTTCATACCTTTCCCAAGGGTATTTGCCTGAAAGTGAACGTAATAGCGCTACTGGAGTACGAACTCGCATACTACGATTTCGCAGTCTATCACTTTAACCATTACACCACAAGGAAATCCCACCTTATGCCCTTCAGCTATGGATTAAATATTATCACTGTGGTTCTTCTACGAGGATAGCTATGATATTAGATAAGCCATAAAGGTTGATATGCCATTAAGCAAATAAACTAAACCATCTTTTAGTATTTCATGTTATTTCTGTATTCATTCTCTTAAGTTTGCTGAGGCAATAAACTAATTTGTTGTTAATTAATTATGAATCATTTTACATTGTTTAACTCGAGGAAATATTAAACACTAATACATTTCCTCAGCTGTAAGTGTTTGAATTGTGTTCCTCACACTCAAATAATTGTGGTGGCGAGTTTTGGTAATCATACAGGACAAATATACGAAGAAAACATTCAAGTTGTCGATATCAAAGCTCACTTGATTCCATTACCACAGCAGCAACAACTTAGTTATGTAAGAGAGAGAGAGAGAGAGAGAGAGAGAGAGAGAGAGAGAGAGAGAGAGAGAGAGTTAATAGCTCTTTTTGCTTCTCGATATTCATTTAGAGCCGGCTTTTAGAAGATAGTTCCCAGATCAGGAGTAACCAGCGTAATGAAGTGGCCGCTTACCGTATTTACCCAACCCCTCCGCTCGGGCAGGATATGACTCAGGGTCAATTTTTAAGCGGAGTTTAACAGGTTTGAATTCAGAGTTTTCCTTCTCCTAGACTAGTTGCCTCACCAAGGCTGAAGAACCTAGTCTGCCCTACTATTTACCCATAGCTAGAGGGATAATTATTGGATTCATACCTTTCCCAAGGGTATTGGTGCTATGTGGAATGCAAACAGTCTCGTCCAGGATTTGAACTCGTGTCGCCATGTCCTTTTCATACAACGATAACTATTACACCACGGGCACCTCCTTTACACAACTTACCACTACCAATCAGTCAGGGGCTCGGCTGTGTGACCGACAACAAAGAATCAATAATGAAGCCTTTTCGTTTGGTGTGAGTAACGGTCTCGGGCAAGGGTTAGTTCGCTAGTAAATGGCGGACCGACAAGGAACGACTTAAATTCTGAGGTTAGCGATTGAGGGTGGGCTGCGATTAAGCGAACAGATCTTTTCTGTCATCGAACTAAGAAAACTGCTTCACGTCTTCCTATTAGAGAACAGTCCAGAAAGAAGTTGTTACCAAGAGTCTGATTTTTTAAAACTTTTCCCAGATGCGGACTCGTCGTCATCTTTTCATCTTCTGGGAGGGTGGAGGTAGTACCCGTGTCGTAATGGCTAAAGTGCTGGACTGCAGCCTTGAAGTAAGCGAGTTCGAACTCCGGTTGCGCTATTACGTTTACTTTTGAACTAATATCCTTGGGAAAGGCATGAACTACCTTATCTCCATCCAACTATGAGTTAGATAATACTACTGCTATTCTTCTACAAAGATGGATTTGGAAATGAATTTCCCTAGAAGGTTGATATGCCATTAAGCAACGAAAACAGACATATTCATCTCGTCTTTGTCTCCGCCAATTTTCTTCGAGACCCTGCAACTAAATTTGAGGTTTGGTGAAATGAATAAGTTGAAAGAACTGAAGATAAATAAGATTGAATTATTTATTAGAAAAAAGAAAAAAAAAAAGAAAAAACTTTTATGAAATATAACACGATTTAAAGTTAAGTTGTGTAAATTTTTTTCTTCGGTTGATGTTTTGTGGTGTATGAGGGTATATTATTATTATTATTATTAATTTTTTTATTAAATTTTTTTCTTTTATTGAGAATGGCATAAAAAGTGAACGAAGCGATGATGAGTTCTTTTTTTTTTTTGGAGGCGGGGTTGGAGTACTTGCGAAGTTGTTGATGAGATGAAGCAGATCGTCGTCACGCCTTTCTCAAGAATTGGCGCCAAGTACTTTGTATCTGTTTGTGACTGTGTGTGACTTCTGAGAATTCGGAGTCTGTGTTGACATGTAATCTGTTTGTCTACGGCTGTGAGGCCAGTATTTTTTGACTCTCCCCGAGACTAAAATATGACACAAGCTCGGGTTAATATGGAGTACTGTGCAGGAAGTGAACCTCCCGCAGGGTGGGTGCAAAAAGTGCTTAGCTTCAGTCAGCATTGACTTTGAGGGGCACCACAGGTACCGGGCAGGAAACATAACCCTTACCTCTTTTGGGCGAAGGGGCATGTGCTGCCACCTGGTGTGAAGGGCAATCTTTTGGAACTAAGCTGTTATTTAATTCTCAACCACTCGGCACGAGTCAGGTGAGATCTCTGATTCGTCACTTTCACCTGTGTTTATTATATATATATATATATATAAAATAAAAGATGATAAAATGCTGATAAGCAAAGTGTATTAAAAATGCCTGAGATCTGATATATCAAAGTTATGTATTTTTAAAGGTCGTTCAGTGATCCGGAAGACCGGGGGTTCAATCCCATGTTGTCATTTCAAAGACTCAAAAAAAAAAGTACTTGATGCCGCCTTGCTTAGCACCCAGCACTATAAGGTGAGGATCAAGGGCAAAGCGAAGCAACCCAGGGAATGGAGTAACGCCATCCCCTACACCTCGGTGTAGTAGCTATGGAAAAGGGAGCCTTCGCGTCACCTTCGACTAAAGGGAGACAACTTTAATTTTACTTATTTACTTTTTAAAAAGTTTTATGTTGATCCCACGGTGATCAGACAGCTTTGCCAAAAAGTGGCTAATCAACCGTATCTATTGTGTGATCAACTTGTCATGTGGTATGATCTTTGTTCACGTGACCGACACACTCACAAAAAACCATAGTTTATTGGGTTTAGAAATCTGAGCAATAAAAATCCATTTTTGAATCAATCAGGAGATAAATTACACAAGGAATTTGTTAATATTTCTACATTTAGAAATCAATTACCTTTTTTAGTTGAGCAGTAATATATATATATATATATATATATATATATATATATATATATATATATATATATAATTGGAGTTAGGCTTCCTGATGATCCGATAAGGTGAAACTTTAGTAGAAGATTTCTGACTCGCGATTTAAGTTAATTATATATATATATATATAAACTTTAGAATAAGTCATGTATAAATTTTTCAGAGCAGACATTATTTGTTCATTATGGTTTGACAAAATATCATTTCATTAATTACATATTATTTCATCAATAATATTTGGATGTTAAATTCTTTCTCTCTACTTACATATTAAAGTAGTGGAGGACGTAGAAATCTCCCAAATTTGAATGCCTGTCAGAAGAAAGATTTAGGGGTTAGGAGTTAGTCAGACCTGATATGACTAGTGGACCTACGTCCACTAGTCAGAACAGTTTTTATTAGTGCGAGTGTACTTAAGTTGTAAGAGAATCACAACTTTTTTGTTCCAGTGTAAAATAATTTGGTTATTCTCTGGTAGCTTTGTTTGTTTGGTTGCTTGTTAATTGGTTTTACGACATGTCAAATCTTGTTGGGTAATTTAATGTTGTAATCAGTTTTTTTTATAAGCAAATAATTCCCAAAAGGCATTAGGACGAAGTAAAACACAATCAATCCCGTCCAGGATTTGAACTTGGATCGCCAATTCCTACGACAATATGCACCCCTTGTTACCTAATCTAATTTCCGTTCACCTTTAAATAATTTAATTGAATATTAAATTACAAAACGTAACTAATTTACTTGTGCTTAATTCAATTTATATTCGAAGAAAATATACACTCATTTAATGCCATAGCTATCCTCTACATTAGCATTGGTATAGCTGTGATATACTTACACAGAACACAACATAAGGAAAGACAAGATAAACGCACCGGAACATACAACATTTAACCCTATATATATATATATATATATTTTTTTTTTTTTTTTTTAATTGGAGGAATTAATGTTATATATTAGAATTATCATGACTAGAAAATTCGGCAAACACCTACATGTGACATACGGAGCACTGAACAGCTGTTACGACCTTAATGGGTTTCATCAGCAGTGCACACCGTAATCTCCACCACTAGAGATCGAACCAGAAATTTATAAATGCAAATGCACCTTTTTCATTCTTAAATTATTTTTAATGCGAAGGTTGTGTTTTGGGAGATACTGAAGAGATCACGAATATAAGGTTGATCCTGAAAAGGTTTAACGACGTCAGAGCTTGACCGTTCGTTCATTTCAATGACCAATATATTTTTAACGGGTCGTATGCGAATGACTCATCGCTAGTGGCTGTCAGAGCTAAACAGGCATTCTTCAAGGGGGACGATACGATATCTGACGACTAGTCTACATGATCCAACAATTTTTGGGATTTATAAACGCACCCTAGTAAATTCGCCTCTGTATACCCCGATATTTTTATTCACCCTGCCAAAGTTCTATTAACCCCGAGGGGTCTACATGGATCACTTTGAGAAACCCTGATCTAATCAGAAGGGAAAATATACATTATTTTAGTCGTTTCCGAATATAATGAAAAGTTATACAACAAATAATGAATCATGACAAATGTAGATATTTACTACGCTAAGCTTTGTTTGACTCAGCTGTAGAGAGACAATAAATAATTATCTCTCAAAAAGAATGAGAGTGTCTGTTGCATACCTCGAGGGATATAACAAGACAGTTTCAGAAACCCATTCTAACACACTCTTTTTTATTTCAGTTCTTTGAACAGGAAAAACGTGTCTCGGACCCTGCCAGAGAACACTATAGCTACGGAACTATTTCACTTCCATCATTAAGTAAACTTTTACAGGAATTGGATCGAGTGGGGTTTGTTATCGATAACTTGAAGGTTTGTCTTCGTATATTTGTCGTATCTGATTATCAAAATTTACCACCACAATTACTGGAGAATAAAGAACACAATTCGAACACTTGAAGGATTGGAAATGTATTATGGTTTAACGTTTTCTTAATCCTCACCTTATAGTGCTGAGTGCTAAGCAAGGAGGCATGAAATACTATTTTTTTGAGTCTTTGGCATGTCTCGACCTGGGATTGAACCCCCGTCTCCCGGACCATTGGCGAACACCTTACTCATAAGGCAAAAGGTTATAAATAATGTTAGCAGTGGTTGTGGTGTTCAGATACGACAAACATTCGAAGACAATCTACACTCATTTAATGCCATAGCTATCCTCTACATTAGCATTGGTATAGCTGTGATATACTTACACGGAACACAACATAAGGAAAGACAAGATAAACGCACCGGAACATACAACATTTAACCCTATATATATATATATATATTTTTTTTTTTTAATTGGAGGAATTAATGTTATATATTAGAATTATCATGGCTAGAAAATTCGGCAAACACCTACATGTGACATACGGAACACTGAACAGCAGTGCACAGCGTAATCTCCACCACTAGAGATCAAACCAACAGCCACAGTATGCAGAAGCCGAAACTCTACCACCTTTAAGCGATACCGAATTAACTATTCATGGTGACAATGCGCGACCACTTGACCTAATGTGTCTTGAAGGTAAGTATTTACTACAGAGGACACGGCCACCTCCGGGACTACGTCTTCTCAATTCGGAGTTATATATATATATATATATATACCAATGATATTAAGAAGATGCAACAAGAAATATACACATATTGTTCCATGAACAGACCACACATGAAAGGAATACAAAACTTGAAAAAAAAGTTTAAAAATTAAAATACTCTGAAACATCTATTTCAATGTATTGTCAAGGTCAAAGAGGGATTTGATTCTGGGGGGTAATTCTTTTATCTGCTACTCTATCCACTCCCTCTTGTGGTCATTATTTGTACTATTTGGTAGACATGGGAGACTTTTATGTCTCGCTTCAAATAGCAGAACTTGTAGACAACCAAGAGATGTAACCCCTATACAAATATTTGTCGCTATGAGTATGAACTCAATTAAATATTTTTCTTAGCATTCGGTTATACTAATATTGTAATTATTTTTTCTAACAACTGTTTCATTTATTGTATTCATTCTTTTCCAAATCATAAAAATGGCGATAAAATTACGACAAAAATTATAGTAAGTTAATACAACTTTGGATGTAAAAACAAAGAGAATCTCCACGGCGTATTGGCTAATGTGCTCAACTGCAACATCGTGGTAAACTCCAGTCGTACGATTACAGTCACTTTTAGATTAATGCTATTGAGAAAGGTGTAAGACCTACTACCCCGTCGGGGGGGGGTGTCATCGTGGTGTAATGGTTAAAGCGATGGACTGCGGAATCGTAGTACGCGAGTTCGTACTCCAGTCGTTCACTATTACGTTCACTTTCGGGCAAATACTCTTGGGAAAGGTATAAAACATCCTTCCAGCTATGGGTTAAATAGTACCACTACTGTTCTTCTAGGAGAATGGCTTTGGCATTAAATAACCTAAAAAGAGTTGATATGCTATTAAACAAAGAAAACCAAACCTACTATCCCCTCAGCAATGGGTTAAATAGTAACATTACTGTTCTTTTACAAGAATTCTTTTATCATTGAATAATCCACGAAGCTTGATATGCCATTAAACAAAGGGGCCAAGCCAAGCCAAGCCAATGCAGAAACAAATTGTGACTGTTGATTACACAAGGCTATTGAATGGCAAGGAGTGAAAATAAAGAAATGATCCCTAAAATCCTTCAATTGAGACAGGCATAAGTACATAAGAAACAGAAGGGAAATTTCCCATGGTGTTAGCAAGTAGAACAGGAAACCGAAGGGAAGAGAAACGAAAAGGAATCTAAACTACGCTGAAACGAAAATATATTACTATTATGTTGAAGAAAATATGAACACTAAAAATAAACTCATGAAAACATATAAAATATGATAAAGATGAACGAAACGATTATTATTCTCTATCATCAGCTGCGTCTTTCTGAGGTGGTGGGGAGAGCTAAAAATAACCATAATAATACCCACCCAAAGATCCATCATAGAATCCCCGTGGCGCAGTATCTAACGTGATGGACTTATAACATCGTCAGAAGCGAGTACGAACGACAGCCGCGCTATTACGTTTAATTTTGGATTAATACGCTTGAAAAAGGTATGAACTATCTTATTCCCCACTAAGCTATCAGTTAAATAGGACCGCTACTGTCCTTCTAAAAGGACGGCTTTAGCTTTAAATAACCCACGAAGGTTGATATGCTCTTAAACAAAGAAACCAAACCAAACCAAACCTACATCTTATTTATACGAAGCAGTGCTGAAAAACTCTCTGTCAGATCAAGAAGGGAATAACCTTGAGCCATTGTACTTGCAATTCCACCAATTCACCCTACAGTTTACCCTAAAGGACTTGGCATAGTTTAGGTGCTAGTAGAGTAACGTTTATCGTCATATAAACTGAACTCAGTGATCCGAGAACAAATCTTGGATGAGATTTTTTACATTTTAATTCCCACGTATGCCCTTGGGGAAAGACATGAATCTAGTTTCCCCAACTATGGGTAAATAATAATATAGACAAGGTTCTTTAGCCTTGGAACGGCAACCAGTCTAGGAGAAAGAAACTTTGAATTCAGACCAGTCGTACGCGCCTTTAAAATTGACATTGCGTTGCACCTTGACAGTGGCTAAGTAGCTGGGTAAATATATACTTGGAATTTTCGTTTCTCCAATTTCTTTTACTCTCTTAAGCAAGTTTTTTAATTAAAGAGGTCGTTTTTTTACTTGGATGAACCATGAATTTTCAGCTCTATCTTATATATATATATATATATATATATATATATATATATATATATATATATATAACAATGATCAGAATATAAAATTGTATACTCTCTTTTTAGTTTTTAAATACTACTACAAGTTCACTTACCTAGGAAGCAGTGTCTCATCAAGCGAAAAAAACATCGACACGCGGCTAACGAAGGCATGGACGGCTATCGATAAGCTATCGATCATATGGAAATCAGACCTGACCGATAAAATGAAACGCAGTTTCTTCCAGGCCGCGGTCGTGTCGATATTGCTGTATGGATGCACTACTTGGACACTGGCAAAACGGCTGGAGAAGAAGCTGGACGGCAATTACACAAGAATGCTGCGAGCAATATTGAATAAGTCCTGGAGGCAACACTCCACAAAGCACCAACTATACGGCCACCTACCTCCCATCACAAAAGCTATCAAAGTTAGACGAACAAGACATGCAGGACACTGCTGGAGAAGGAGGGACGAGCTCATAAGTGATGTACTCCTATGGACCCCCACATATGGCCGAGCAAAAGCAGGACGACCAGCTCGAACCTACATACAGCAGCTATGTGAGGATACGGGATGTAGCCCTGAAGACCTACCAGAGGCGATGAACGAAAGGGAGAAGTGGCGAGAGAGGGTCAGCAATATCAATGAGTAAATAATAATAATAATAATAATAAGTAAGTTGGCGACGTAGTCGAGGGTGACCCGAAGGCTCCCTTTTCGATAGCTTCCACACCAAGGAGTAGGGGAGGGCGCTACTCTTTTCCCTGGATTGCTCCACTTTACCCTTGATTCTTACCTAATAATGCTGAGTGTTAAGCAAGGTAGCATCAAGTACCATTTTTAGAGTCTTTGGTATGACTCGACCTGGGATTGAACTCGGGTCTCCCGGGCCATTGGCGAACACTCTAACCATTATGCCAAGCGAGCGTTGGAAATAAAAAAAAATCAGAGTGCTGGGATGCCCGTTAGCCGAGCGGTATAAAAAGTAACGAGTGATTACTAACGGTACCGCATCTGTTAAGTCTTTTAGATAAAGTTTCTCGAGACACAGGATAACATTGCCACAATCATCAAACGGAACAGGAAAATTTTAGGGAAAAGCTCTACCATTTCTTATGTTTGTAGCATTATTTTCTTTTCTTATATGAAACTTTATGTAATTGAAGGAAAGGAGACGGCAATGTAAATTAACTCTTTTTAGTATATATCTATATATTAAGTAATAAATCTTTTTATATATAACTTATTCTATAATTCTGATGCTGTGAAAAAAAACCCAGATAGTACAATTTGCAAATAAAAAGATATTACACAAACTGGAAAAACGGGGAAAAATCCGTTAAAAGAAAAGAAAAGACGAAAAGCATAGCTGGCACTTGAAAATAATCAACCAATAACGCATGAATAGCCGAAAGAAAAAAAAATACCAATAGAATTCCTTAAACTAAACGTAAGAGTGTTCAATACACTAAGTAGTGTGATATTTAAATTCCTGCAGTGTCGAAAAAATCTAGCTAGATTTCAAGTAAACGGATCATCAGGACAATTGTCCTGATGATCCATTTACGTGAAACCTAGGTAAATTTTTTCTGACTCTGCAGGAATATATATATATATTTTTATATGTTCCAAATAGGAAATCTCAGGCTATTGATGTATAATTAATTTGGGATTAATGATACATCAACACTCAAAGATCTTTTATATAAAGACAAAATTCACTTTCTAGTTTCACTATAAATTTATTTCAGACTTCTATAAATTCTTATAAGTTTAACTTTATAAAAACCTTCTTCAGATGAGATATTCAAAATTATAATTAGATAATTTTGAATATCTCATCTGAAGAAGGTTTTTATAAAACTTATGAGTTGAACTTAGAATTTATAGGAGCCTGAAATAAATCTATAATGATACCAAAAAAGTGATTTTTTTCCTTTTGTCTTTATATAAAAGATATATGTGTGTGTGTGTGTATGTGTGTGTGTGTGTGGAAAAACTTTTTTGGGTTATCTAATGCCAAAGACATCCTTGTAGATGTAACCCATAGCTGGAGTGATAAGTTTTGTTTCTTTGTTTAATGACAGCAACCTTTTTGGGTTATTTAATGCAAAAGCCATCCTTGTAGACGAACAATCGTGGTGCTATTTAACCCATAACTGAGATAGATATTTATAAAGCTCGATTTCTTGAAATAATTCAAGCTAAAAATGCCATTAAAATGTATCTCTACATTATTCGTCCCAGCAAAAAGAAAGAAAGAAAGAAAGAAAGAAAGAAAGAAAAAGATTAAAATAAAGTCATCAATATTTTGAAGTGTATAAATTAGTTCACACGTTGAATATTGATAAATGACTGACAATTAAACATTTATTTATTTGTTAACTTGGAATCACGAAATTCACCAGCCTGGAGATAGATTGTAATACTTCAAGTAATCATGTTCTTTTTGTTACATTAATAAAAAAAGAATTAAGCAGAAAACGAAGGCATAAAATTAAAAAAAAAAAAAGAAAATGTAAAATTCTCGAATATTTTTCTAATTCAAAGAGTTGCCTCCCTTTATCTATTTATATCTATGGTATCGGTTAAACTTTGATTTTTTAAAAGTTATTTCCCTTTATTTGTTTGACAATGAACGTTTTAGCAGAGGATAAAAAGCTTTTAAATGTAAATTTTTGCAATAATATTTTTTTATGATTATAATTAAACAGTAGTATTTACTCAAATCATATACGGGTTGTGAGATGGTAATTATTGGAAATAAAAGACGTAAAGACGTTTTATTTCATTAAAGTTTTGGATAATTATTGGTATTTAAAAGGCTTTTTATTTCTTTTTATCGTTAACTTACTAAGGGTTACTAACTTGTTTGCATTAAGCGTGGCAAAAAGGAAGATACCCTCGAAAATTCTAAAAATCAATAAATGTTTCGAATGAATATTCAATTTTATTATTTTGTAAGGGTAGAATATACCTAAATTTAAATGAAAGAAATAGATAAATAATTTTTGTTTTCAAAGTAGAAGGTTCACACCCTTTTTAGGTAGTGCAACCGTTGAGATGAAATGGTTTCTTAGCGTCTCTAAAAGACAGAGAAGATCTGATGAGGAAGAGAGTCTTCTGTCCCCTGTAACGAATAGGCACGTTGCAACCCAACTTATTTCCACCGACAGAATGTTCATCACCATCATCATCATCATCATCATGTCGCACCATCAGCACGAAGCTCCCTGACCCTCTCCTACCACCCTTCTCTATCGTCCATCGCTCCCGGTAGGTCTTCAAGGCTACATCCTGTATCAGCACAGTTGGTTCTTATTGGTCGTCCTGCCTTTGCTCGTTCATGTGAGGGGGTCCACAGGAGAATGTCACTTATGAGTTCGTCCCTACTTCTCTAGCAGTAAGCAGAGTTCAGCTGGTCTGAATTTAGAGTTTTCTTTCTCCTAGACTGGTTGTTTCACCAAAGCTAAAGGATCCAGTCTGCCCTACTATTTACTCATAACTGGGGAGAAAAGAGATTAATTCATGCATTTCCCTAGGGAATTATCGTGAAGTGAAACGCAAACAGTCTCGTCTATGATTTGAAATTTCCTACCACTGGTAACGATTAGGTCAGCGTAATGCGACGGATACACTTTATCAGTGAAAGGAGCATTAATACACAGAGAGTAGGGACGGATACTACTTAAAAACCAGTCAAAGCTGGATCTCTTTGTATTGCTTTTCAGAGATGCTACTTATAATTTTTGAAAGTTTAGTAGAAATCAAGCAAAAACTGCCGACGCCTTTGTAATACGAACGGACTGATGGACAGTTGGCGAATTAAAAGCGGAATAATCTCATTATTCTATAAGTATTAGTTTCTATTTTAGAAGATGTTCAATAAGTTAGATTAGATTCCCATGTTTGAAAATCACATTTATTAAAAAAGAAATAAAATAGAATGTCAAAATGGATTTTTCATTTTTGAATAAATAAATAAATAAATAAAAATTTAGAATTTTTCATTTATTTACTCAGTGGAGTACAAAGTTTTGCTGTTGTTGGGTAACGTGAGACAATATTTAGCAGATTCAGATGTTTTTGCTAAGGTCAGGAAGATGACGAAGCACATTGGACTGAGAGATGCGGAGCTCGCCTGATACTCTCCGAGTGCTACTCGCCAGATTCACCTCTATGGTTTAGAGCAAAATCTAAAAATTTATACTTTTAGGCCTACCTGAACTTGTTTGATTATCGAGGTTCTTGCCACCTTTGAAAAATTTCTTGAACTATCTAGTTACTGTACTGGGATCAAACGAGCATTCACCTTTCGAACCATAAATATTTTTTTGTTTTTGCTTCCAAGGCGATTACCACGACACTATCAACCGCAGCGGATTATCTACCACAGATTGAACTGCTTCGGTCACGTGTTGTGAGCGCCATAAACTAGTACGTACCAAAATATTGCAAAACCTTTAACTTCCCCCCTCCCTCAGGCTTCATCTCCGAAATTTAGCCAACTTGACTAAGTTTAGGAACATATTACCTGTCCAGTACCAAATGAATAACCAAGTTAGAATTAAGTCTTTTTTATTGAATAATCCAGTATATTTCAGGGTTTGATATATATAGGACACTCTTATCTAGGCATGTGTAGCACGGCAGTTATTGCCTTAGAAAATGGGCTTGGTGAGCCGACTTCAAATCCTGGACAAGGCTGTTAGCACTTCACATCATGTTAACGATCTTGGGAAAGGCATAGATCCCATCTTCTCTCCCCAACTATAGATAAATAGTAGGGCAGACTGGATTCTTTAGTATTAGTAGAGCAATTGAACTAAGAGAAAGAAAACTCTGAATTCAAACCAGCTGTACTTCCCTTTAAAAATTGACCTTGTGTTATATCCTGCCCGTGATGGTCGTGAGACATTGCCCTTCTCTTTAATGACAGTTTGTGTTTCTTCGCCCAAGATACCTGTCGTCTCAAAATTCAGTGACTTGAACAGAAAACGTTTCGATAGACTGGCATATTTAATGCATTTCATATTAAAAGCCGACGCGCGAGACGTTGAGGCTGGAGTGGGTGGGGAATGATGACTAGGAACAAAAGCGGTGATATAAGTGGCATCCCAGAGCAGTCACTTGCCTTGACCAAACAGTGAGTCACTGTGACCGTTTTGCATATCGACAATCGAGTTCCGGTGGTTTGATGATGACTGGAATGCATACCGGGATCGACGATCAGGACTCAGAAGATGAGATGTTGACCTCTGCGGTTAACAACTATCTCGCTTATACACGGATACTCGGCACAGACTGTGAGTGATGTTGCACTTAATCTAAGATGCATCCAACACTGAAGAAATGGGAATTAAAAAAAATAAAAGACTGATATTTTCTTATTCATATTCAATAATATCTTTTGTAATTTTTCAAATGAAAATAGATCAATAGTGAAATATAAATTGTAATCACACACTCAAAGAGTGCGCAGGATCGCCTCGTCAGTGATGTTCTTGGGGTCCTTACAAGTTTTGGGCCTTCCAACATCATACTTGCTCTCCCAAGCGACCTTACCGAAACTATCATTCTGGCAGGCAATCCAGCAGTCAAAAGTTCGCCAAGCACGCAAAACCGCACAGCCCACACCCAAAAAAATCAAGACTACTGCTGTTGAACATTTAAACTGGAATTGGCCAATGAGAAACGACATACGTCACTTCCCTTTCAGTCGCGACGAGTTAAAAAGGTACACAACCACTTGCTCGTTTTCCTCTAGATTTTGTATGAGTATACTCACACGCACAGACCAAGGTTCGGTTCAAGATAACAAGTAAGCAAAATCCCACTCACGAGCATTCGGTCGGTAATATTCATATACACTCACGCAAAAATAAGTCTTTACAAAAAAAACAAACTTTTTTTTTATATAGAAATAAATAGATAAATAAAATACGATTGTTTTGCCGATAGATTTTCTAACTAAATGCTTTCTTATTCAAATCAAGTTACTTTCTGCCTTGAAACTGGTAAAGATCTTGGGTTTTTAAATCAAGGCTTTAACCAATAGAAAGTAGTAAGCAACTGTGGTGAATGTTTTTATTGGAAAATCAACCATTGTAAGTTATTTAATGCCAAAACCTCTTTTTACATATGACTTGTAAACGCATAGCTTGAAGATAACATTATTAAACAAGACAGAGCCTATTTGTTTGCACACAGTTAAATGCATATCCATACGATTTGTAAGACAATAGTTTGTTGGTAATCTTATTTTTAAATGAGTCAGAACTGATTTCCTGGCACACAAGTATTACTATTGTTTGCACACAGTTAAATGGTTCCAAATAAACTAACATGAATAGTTCTATTGAGTATTAATCATTTGTTTGACTTCACTTAATTGGTTTCAAATATTGATATCTTATGAATTGAATTCAATTACCATGATCAGAAAATCCGACGAACACTTACGTACGACATATGGAAACACTGGACAGTTGTTTCGACCTTATTAGGTCTCATCAGCAGTGTATACCGTGATCTACTACCACTGGAGATCGAACCAGCGACCACAAATTGCGGAGCCGAAACACTACAACTGAGCCAACAGTCTATATCGCACAAAAGTGACGACAAATTAACTAGTAATGGTAATTGCACGGCCAATTAACCAATGGTGAAGATCACCGGTTTACACTGCTGATGAGACCTAATAATTTTGAAACAGCTGTCCAGTGTTTCCGTATGTCGTGCGTAAGTGTTCGTCGGATTTTCTGGTCATGGTGGTTCAATTTACAATTCCTCTATATTTATATAATTATATAATTCCTCTACTTAAAAAAGAAAATGTAGATTGATATCTTACATAAATAGTTTTATTTATTAAATGATTTTCAAGCATCGCTGTGTAACTCTAACAATTCAATTTATAAACACAATCAAGGAGCTTTAAGTGTTGCAATTCAATTGTAATATTTTTATTCAACGTTATTCATTCGTAATCACACAGTTAAATGGTTCCAAGTATTGCTATGTAACACAAATAATTCAATTGCTCAGTCGGCAGGAGCTGTAGAATACACCGACAGTTTCTCTATAGAGGGGTAAGACCCCACTCCGCAACGAGTGTTCTGGATATGACACTAAAATTTCAGATGGTGAGGTTCCAGTAATGATAGAGCTTTGGGGAATGCAAAGTACCCCTTCACTGCCATCGCTCCCAAGTTCTCTCTGGCCCGGAGTGGTAGCGCCTGATTGGGTCCTATCTATGAGTCAAAATGAACTAAACTGTGTACTTATGTTAAACTGAATTGTTTGAAATAGAACTATTTTTGACATTTAAATTGCGTACTTATGCTAAACTGAATTCTTTGAAATAAAACTGTTTTTACATTTAACTATGTCAAAGCAAAAACTATACTTATACTAAACTGAATTGTTCGAAATATAACTGTTTATATGTATAAAAATGGATTTGACATTAATAACCGACAAAGGTTGATATGCCATAAAAACCAAACCAAACGAAACGAAGCCAATTTAATTAAACATCAACCATTTGTTTATACACAATTAAATGGATAAAGAGTTATATTTCTAACCATTCGATTTAGCGTTAATCATTTGTTTGCAAACTGTTTAAATGTCAAACGGAGCAATTTGACTTCGGTGCTACCACAACGAGCCAGGGTGATATTGGGAGCAATGGCAATAAAGGCGTACCCCGCATTTC